>PVHT021183696.1:14287413-14342549 GCA_004024745.2 Catagonus wagneri
CCCTTGCTCAGTGGGTTAACGATCCGGCGTTGCCGTGAGCTGTGGTGTAGGTTGCAGACGCGGCTCGGATCCTGCGTTGCTGTGGCTGCGGCGAAGGCCGGTGGCCACAGCTCCGATTAGACCCCTAGCCTGGGAACCTCCACATGCCGCGGGTGTGGCCATAAACCCGCGGCCATAAAATGACAAAAGGCAAAAAAAATAAAAAAATAAAAAAAAATAAATAAACAAAATAAACCAAAGAATCTCGGCCAACTGCCCAAGAATGCAAAACTAGACGAGGCTTTTATTAGCCCACATTTTATAATACTGTATGTTTTTTCGTCATAGAACATATTAAAGTTATAGCTATACACAAAAATGTGGACAATGTCTGTTTGATTATGACTACATACCCAGTGCCTCATAAAGTCATTCATTAGGATTTGGGAGATTGGTTCCAGGACCATCTCTCAACCCTTACCCCAGCCACAGATATGAATATCTGCAGGTGCTCAAGTCTCTCATATAAAACTGTAGTATTTCTGCATATAATCTACATATATCCTACCATATACTTTAAATCATCTCTAGATTACTTATATACCTAGTACAATGTAAATGCTATGTAAATAGTTGCTGGTGCACAGCAAATTCAAGTTTTACTTCTTTGGAACTTTCCGGAATTTTCCCCCCAATAATTTTTCATCTCTAGTTGGTTAAACTCAAGGCTGCAGAACCCTAGGATATGGACAGCCAACTCTGTAAACAGCAAAAGTCAACCCTGATGTCAATGACTCTTTTTTTTCTACTGTTTAAATGGAAAGCCTTTCAGCTATTTTCACATTCATTGCTGCTTTGGAGGGTGAGGGTATTAAGTGGTTGGTACAAGACTGTCAATGCACTGGACTTTAGGATCTTATGTAGTACATTATACAGATGGCCTCCTCTCAGATTTAGTTGCCACCAAGTATTCCACCATAGCTCTAAATGCTGACTGGGTCTGATCCGAGAGAACATAACCATACTGAATAGAGTATGCTGCTGAAATGATGAGCTGACCTGTCAGAGAAATAAGGAACTAAAAAATCAATGTGATATATATTACATGAAAGCTTAAGATTACCTTGTATTAGATGCATTAATAATCACAAATCTTAAAAATACTCTCCAAATCAGACTAGCTACTACTCTGATTTACAACATAACTAGAATAGTTAAATTAATTTCATTAGATTTTAAATGGCCTAATGTCCTTACCATTACATATTAATATATATACTTTAAAAGACATATTTTAATTGACCATATTTTGTTGATCATATTTTATTTTTTCAAATATCTCACCAAATAGACAGTTTACCATAGCTTTCTTAAATTTTACTTAAAGTTCCCTTTTTTACTTTTGTTTGTAATTGCTAAGGTATAGTTTAGCACATTTTGGCAGGAAAACCAAAAAGATTCAGTGTCAACAATAACTGTACAATCAGTGCCTTACTTCTGTTGGGTAGAGCTGCAAAATAATGGTATCACTAAAAAACTCAAAAGAGATGATGAACTTCACTTAAAAATATTTTCTTCTGCCATTTTATCTACAAAATTTAAATTGAGATTTTTTTTTTAGACAATGTTTGTGTGATTTTTGAAAGCAGCAACGAACACGTATCTAATGTAAAACTGTGTGTAAACAAGCTACATAAGTTTAGAATCTCACTGGTTAACCTAAAAAAAAAACCTCATAAATTTACTTAACCAATTTATTTATTTTTTTATTTTTACTTTTATTTTTATTTTTTGGTCTTTTTGGGGCCGCACCCGAGGCATATGGAGGTTCCCAGGCTAGTGGTCTAATCGGAGCTGTAGCTGCCGGCCTACGCTACAGCCACAGCAATGCCACATCCAAGCTGCATCTGCAACCTACACCACAGCTCACGGCAATGCCAGATTGTTAATCCAGTAAGTGATGCCAGGGATTGAACCCGCAACCTCATGGTTCCTAGTCGGATTTGTTTCTGCTGCGCCATGACACGAACTCCAACCAATTTATTTTTTTAAAAAAGTACTTTCACATATTTTTTGGAAACCAAGAGTTAAAATTCCATCATGGTTAAAATAATCTTATATTTATTCACAGAAAGAATCTGTGAAATAGAGAAAAACATGGAATGTATTTTTTATATCTTATTTTTCCTCTGATGATAAAGGTAGTAGGTTTAATCAAGAAAATAAAAATAAATAAATGTAACAAAAAAACTTAGCTACAAACGTATCACTAATAACTGCCCACTGTTAATAATTGGGTATATTTCTTTTCGGTCTTTACTTACAAAAGTGAAATCACCTGTCTTCTGTGTCATTTCGTAGCCATTATACCACAAACACTTTTCCCATATGAATAAATGCACTTTTAAATACATGATTGTTAGGAGAACACAGGATTCCATTACATGTAACAATTCCCCTAATTTCAGTCATTAGGTTATTTTCAATAATTTGCTATAAAGAATAATGTCATTATGAACAACTAATACCATTTAATTCTGAAAGTCAACTTAAAAAAAGCAAAAATAGCAAAGCATTTAACTCCCCAAATACAGCCATCAAGATTGAGGGTTCATTTTTTGTTCTGTTTTTCCTAATTATAATAATTATAAAAAATAAAAAACATGAAGGTAAATATCATAACTGCTACAAGAGTGATCTCTGAAGAATATTCAGGGAAGGAAAGGGACAGGGTATGGCTGCCATTTTTTATTATAAGCTGTGGCAAAACAGAAAAATAAGAACAAAATGAAAAACAAAAAAAGAGTTGCCTCTACAATATCTAATTCTTGCTCTCTTCATTTTTATTTATTAGGGGAGAAAAATACAAACAACAACAACAACAAAAAATCCCAATATTCTTTTCAGATGGGGATAGCTAACAAGATGGGAATGGAAGTTACTAAGTATTATTTAGGGCAAAGTGTTTTTGGCTTAAACCAGAGACAACCTATTCCTGCCACATGGAACTCAAGATGTGATGGCTGGAACTCCAGCAACTATTTTGGATCGTGAGGCAAACTTGAGAAAGGAAGACAAAGATAATAAGAAAAAAAGAGCAAATAATAGTACAATAATGATAGCACTACCATATCATCCCCACGCTATCCACTCAAGATTTTTCACATGCGAAATACATGTGTACTATAGTTTAAGCTTTTTAAGTCAGGTCTCTACTAGCAGCAAAATGTAATTCCTGATATTTTAGCCTTATATGACTTTTTAAACCAAGTATATATAAAACACATAAAAATTTAAATCAAAAAATAATTCCAGGAGTTCCCATCTTGGCACAGTGGAAATGAATCCAACTAGGAGCCATGAGGTTGCGGGTTCGATCCCTGGCCTTGCTCAGTGGGTTAAGGATCCAGCGTTGCTGTGAGCTGTGGTGTAGGTCCAGGCACGGCTTGGATCCTGCATTGCTGTGGCTTTCGTGTAGGCTGGCAGCTATAGCTCCAATTTGACCCTTAGCCTGGGAACCTCCATGTGCCACAGGGGTGGCCCTAAAAAGCAAAAAAAATAAATAAAAATAAAAAGTAATAAATAATAATTCCAATTACTGGCATGAATAGTAAAAGAAACTAATCAAGAAAATATAAATATTATGTAAATTTTATACTGGGGCTATGGGATAAAGGCTATGCTTTCCTAAAACAATTAGTATTTAATTTCTCTAAAATAAGGGGCATTAGCATGTATTTTATAAAACTATGAGGCAAACCCTTTTTCTGTTAGATTGTCTCTTAGATGTCTATTAAAGTGCCTGGTACACAGTAAATAATTAAAATTGTTTGGAATCATGAAATACCTTTTTTTTTTTTTAAGACAAAAAGTATCCACTAAGAGTTCCAAAGTAAGGCTATAGCAGGGTTCTTAACTTTGGCACTATTGGTATTTTTAAACCAGGCAATTCTTTGTTGTTGGGGCTGCCCTGTGCATTGTAGGATGTTCAGCAACATCTTTGGCTTCTACCCACTGGATGCCAGTGGCAGCTCCCCAATTAAAATAATCAAAAATTATCCCCAGACATTGTCCAATATAAATTGTAATTCTTTTTGCAAATCATTTAGTGCTTCATCAGGAACATTTGGCTTTTCTAGTTAAATAACAGAATTTCAGAATTGTAATATTTCTAAAATCTCTCTAAAGTTTATTGTAGGATACATACTCTAAGTGACCTACAGATTAGACTATCTCTAATGTCCCTCTTAAACCTTCAGAGGATTTCACATGAGAGAAATATTAATAGCTTCTATCTATTTAAACCTATCTGTGTGCTAGGTATAGTACTGAGCACTGCATGTTCATATTCTCCATTTATACTCATGGCATCCTCATGGGACGGCTATTAATCCCACTGTAATATGAAATAATTTTAAACTATATTTTAATCAAGATATCAAAGTGCTTCCAGAAATACTTATCATTCACTGTATTCATTCTGGCACTGAGCTAAGAAGACAGCACCTGTACTTAATTTACAACTATGATTTAAAAATTTCGATATCTCTACTAACAAAATTAGGCTGAATTATCAAAATCTTCAGGAACTGGGGAAATGTTCACAGCCACCTAACAAGTCAGAGAAATAATCACCTGTTTCTTGAAATATTTTTTACACTGTGGCATAACAAAAGCGTACTTTTTATATTTTTCATCCATGATTCCCTGAGTTCTTCCAGTAACTTTTTTTCTCCTTTGTACAACAATAAAAAAAAAAACTTTACAATTATTTGAAGATATTTGTAATTTAAATCTGTTTTTCAGTAGGAATTGAAGGCTGGGTTCAAAATCCCAGTTTGTTCACCTGATAAGTTATCTTGTTTAGGCCTCAATTTCAACGACATAACTTGGATAGTAAGACATATCTGAAGGCTGTATGAGTTAGTAGGCCCTCAATAAAAATTACATTTCTCTTACTGTTATCCTCAAATTAAATATCAGCTAAGGGCCAATTCTATTTAAGCATTTGTTGCACATCTACTAATAAAAGCCAAGGGAGGACATGATGAGGCAGTTAGTCTAACATTATTCAATGTACCTGGAAATTAACATTTTCAATCTCCCCAATCCATCATCCCCCAAATGAGCTGTAGCCTAAGGAAGTGTTCTATTTGAGATTTTATAATTAATGGTATTATTTCTCAAACAGAAAAGTATATCATCAAATGCATTGAGTCCCTGAATAATTTATCACTTATATTATCTAAGTCTTCTGTTTTACTTTTCCTTATGGTATAAGACACAGAACCATTCTTGAAAAGTGTTCCTTCCTCTCCCTTCACCCACACAACTAACTGCCAAGAAATTTTGATTCATATTTCTCTCTAAAAGGAGGCAGATAAATTGGAGCCTTTCTTCTCAGCTCCACAAGACTGTGTGCATAATTCTTATATTTAGTTAACTGTCACCAACCCAACTGCTTATTATCCATTTTATGAATTACTCACAATTAAGTCATTTATTAATGAAAGTAAGTCACCTTTAGCAAATATTAGGAAACCAAATGTTTAAAAAGAAACAATCTTTGGAAATTAAATTACATATATCCACCGCTTCCCTTACTGGTAAATAAAACAGAACTACTATACTAGAATTTTATTAATCAACCTATAAAATTCAATTTATATACAGGTAATCCTTTATTCCATCTTAAAGTTTTAATACAAAAAGGGACTTCACAAAGCTCACTTAAAAGGTGGAACTAGGAGAAGACCCCAAGAACAGATTTTCTGGTAATCTAAAGTATTATAAAATATGTCATGAGGTTTCAGGTAAAAAGTTGGCAAAATGAAAGTATGTCCGGATACCACTCATAATCTAGCAATATAAAAGAAAAGTTCATTAAGTTCTTCCTGTTTAGTTTTATTTCCTTGGATATTTTAGGAGGTAGTGGAGTTTTACAAAATAGTTGACTGCATTTGTTCTTAAAATAATTTACTGTCACTACTCAGACACTGTGTTTCAGAAGCTAAATTTATTTATTTGTTCTTAAAGCTGATTTCAAGAAATAGAATAATAGTAGTTAAAAAGTTCTCCAAAAATATTCTGGTCCTCAAAATTTCAAATTCTAGAGCAATTAAAGGTTATCTGATCACAAATTAACTAAGCTAAATGTAACTAAAACCAAGTTGCTCATTAATGATATAAAGAGCAAAACACAGAAGAAAAAAAAAGCCTTTCTGCCTGTGAATATTAAAAAGATCAACTGTAACCCAATTTTCTATAAATTTAAAATTCCTATAGATACAAAGTCTAGGTATAAAATGGTTTCTGCATGTAAAATGCAGTTAGAAGACATGCTCTGTAATCTCTAAACCTGAAACTCTAAATCCTGAATGCCGATACCAAAAAAAAAATTTTTCAAAAAACTTACTTTTTAAAATAGAGAGCAATGCCAAGAAAACTGACATACCCTTCATACCAAGACGATTTTCACCATCAAACCAACTTACTATTGTGGGAAGCCAGGGATGAAATCAAAGGACAATTTAAAGTATTAAAAAACTTACCTGAAAATGTCAACCCCACCCTTCTGTCTTTCAATGCTTGGAAAGACACAAAATCAAATTTCGGCAAACATGACGCCCACTTCTGCTTAACTTTATTTCCTACTTGTTACCAGAATGAAATTAATGGCCAAATTTAATTAATATATAAAGAATATTCACATATTCACTCATTTAATTATTATCTCTATTTGACAAAAGAGGAAACTAAGATACAAAGAGGTTAAGCAATTTCTTCAAGATAACACAGCTAGAGGTAGTGGAGCCAATTAATACATCCAAGGTAATAAATGAATAATGAGATGGGGTGGAAACAGAAGTAAATTTTTTTCCCAAAATGGTTTGCAACATAAGAGTGTATGAATAAGAACAAAATGTTTAAACTATAAATATATGTAGGTAACACAAACTTTACCCCTAGACAAGTACTTCGGTGATTTAATATTTGATCATGGTCAAACACTTTACATCAAATCATAGTGGCACTCAACCAAGTAAATAATTTACTGTCACTGTTCTGATGGTGTATTTTACAGGCTACGTAAAATATACTGTAATTTAAAAGAGGGGGCGGTGGTGATGTAACTAGAGCAAGTTTCAGGAAAACTACTTTATTAGCAGTTAATTAGAAAAGAGCTTGTGTCGGAGAAAGGGGAAAAAAAAAGGTGAGATGGCAATTTCACTGCCTTAACCCCACCTCCCAAGAAAGTAACCAAATCGCCGTGGGTCAATGCCTAAGCCAACTGCAGAACTGGCCCAGCGGGATCTCAAGAGGGGATGACAGGAGACCCTAGCAGAGGGGGAGGGGTGGCGATGACAGGAGTGGCGGCGATAGAGAGAAGGCTTGCCTCTCATCTCCGAAAAAGGGGAGAATACAAGGGGCAAGGGGCGGAGAAGGGAAGGCAGGAAATGTTGCAGAGATTCCAAATGAAGTGACAAGAAATTGGGTAGGAAACACAAGAATGGCGGGACCCTCGGGCAGAAAGGGGTCTGTCTAGAGCTGAGAAAGCATGTCAGCACAGAGCTTTCCTTCCAGCCGACCCTCCTTCTCTCCAGCCCCTCACCCCGTCCAAACTCTCACTTTCTCTGCAACCCTATACCTGCGCGGGTCATCCCCGTCCTGCTCCCCGCCCCCCACTCCAAGCCGGATAGATAGAGGGGGGAGCTTCACCCTCACTCTCCTTTTTGGGCTGGTGAGGCGAACGCCGAACACAGCCGATTCGGGAACGAAAAGGCCAAGAGAAGCAGGGAGGCCCAGGACCCGGCTGACAAGTCCGGGCAGCCGACCGGCGCCTCACCTGACAGAAGCGTCGGCAGTAATCCCGACTGCTGATACCGACGCCGCCGCCGCCACCGCAGCTGCCGCCGCCAGCGCCGCCTCTGTCGTCGCCCGTAGCTCTAAGCCCGGTAGGGCCTGGCGGGGACTCCACAATGGCCACAAGCTCTTCTCCGAGGCGTTCGGCCTCTTGATCGCTCTCTTCTTCCGCCATGAGGCTCTCGCCGCCCAGCGCGTACCAGCCCCTGCGCTGCCGCCGCTGTAGCTGCCTCGGCTAACCTCCTCCTCCTCCTCTAGTTCCCTCCCCCTTCCCTCCGCCCCAGCCGGACGGGGCCTCTCGGCTGTCCCTACTTCCGGCTCCGCCCACCCACGCCCCCAGATTTCATTGGAGAGCATTAGCCGCCAATCATACGTATGTCTGCCCTCCCACCACTATTGGTCAAATCAGCCATCTGTTTGATAGATCTGCAGACCATTGGTCAATGTTGCTCGGCGGTTGCTGGGGACCGCCTACGAGCTCAGCCATTGGCGGCGCAGGAGGACGGGGCGCGGTGGGGGACACGGCGGCCGCCGCGGGGCTCGGTCGGGCAACGGCGGCGGCGGCGACGACTGGTCCTCTTCTTCCCTCACCCTATTGCTCCTCCTTTTCTTCCTCCTCCTTTCCTTTCCGGCCGAGTATCGTCCACTTCCCCTAGCGGCCGCCCTGATCCTACGGTACCAAGGAGCTAGGGAGGCCGAGGGTGGGCCCGGCTGTTGGTGCGGGCTTTGGGCCCGGGGCCTTCCGTCCCGAAGCTGGAGCCGGGGGCGGGGCTGGGGCGCCGTTGTCCGCGGGAGGAAGAGGGAGGAGACGGGAAGCCTGACAGCGGCCGCCTCCGCCAGGCGCCTGCCGCGTCCTCCCTTGAGACTGCCGCCAACTCGGCTGTCGAGTTCCCGGGCCCACAGCCGGCAGCTGGGACTCGGCCCTGCCGAGCTAGCGGGACAGAGGCGGTGGGGCGCCGACATGCTGGGCTCCGCGCGGGAGGAGGGAGTTTAGACGCCGGGAGCGTTCCGAGCCCCGCCTTTCCCTCCTCGCGAACCCTGGGGCCTGGGGCGCGCGAGGCGGTGTAGAGCCGGGCGGACAACTGAGAAGGGACAGGGATGAGGAATGCTGGAGTGAACGTCGGGATCCAGATTTGTGGTGTGGACTAACTAGAGCAATTTTAAACACACTTGGGTGGTGGCTGTTGTGGAAGTTCTTGTTCATTTTTTTCACCCACCTTTCTTTTTTATCCCCTCCCCCATTTTTTCTTTCCATTTGTTTTTCGTGTTTTACAGTAAAGGCATGACTTCACGGCACCTCAGGGAAGCTAGGGTGCAAGCCCAGAAACTATTTCCTCACCACCACTTGTTGAAAAACTGATTTGAAGGCATCTCCGGATTTGAACAAACGGAAAGTGCCAGGATTTCATGCGTCTTTGCTTTTGCGCTGAAGACCCTTCACTACTAGGCATCAAGACGAAAAAAACTGGAAACTAATCCGGTAAACATTTCAAGTTGAAACTTCTGATGAGTTTTATTTTTATTTAGTAAATGATTTGTTGCTTCTCTCTCCTTTGTTGTTGTTGGCCAGTTCCTGCACTTAACTTTTTAACTTCCTCGTTTAAAATATCTTCTATGGAAAACACAGACGTTTTGTTCTTCGGTTCTGTAAACTCGCGCATCCTCTACTGGGTGGATGTTTGACTTTTAAGTAACACAGATATACTTTAAAATATACGAGATTTTGGAACGTATAGGTCTTTCACATTAACACAAGTGATTGAGCGCTGTGTACTTCAAAGATTAGGAAAATGTTTTCGAGTTTGAAATCCAAAGACAAGACTTTTCACCTAGAAAGATTTAGGCATTAATGGGCACAAATACGTAATTTCTTTCATAACTAGCTTAGAACAATTAATTGTAATTGGCATTGACTTGCTACATGATTATAAAGCACATAACAGTAACTTAAAGCACAAACATGTAATGGTAATTCGCTATGTAGTAGGTGAGAATTGTCTTATCTGCCATTGAAAATCTGTAGCCTAAATAATATTTGATACCTGAGAGCCTTGCATTAAACATACTTTTAATGGAAAAAAACTTAAACATATTGAAACCTAAACTGATCATACTTTCCAGAATTTCTGTGAAATGTTGAGTTCTTCTCTCAGGTTATGTCCACAAGTGTCTAACACAAATTCTTTTGGAAAGATTTCATGCTACCCAGTTATGAATTTTCTAGCACAGATTAATGGAATACTTCATTGTTTCTGATTACACTTATAAAGCATAATTTCTTCAGACCACACTTGGAAATCTTTCTCTAATATATTTAAACAGAACAGA
Organism: Catagonus wagneri; assembly: GCA_004024745.2. Classification (NCBI taxonomy): domain Eukaryota; kingdom Metazoa; phylum Chordata; class Mammalia; order Artiodactyla; family Tayassuidae; genus Catagonus; species Catagonus wagneri. The sequence goes on from PVHT021183696.1 coordinate 14,297,584, forward strand.
ATTCCATCTTGAATTCTATCAAATTCATGTCAATTTCTTGTATCTAGGTTAATGTAATAAGAGCTTAATCCAGTTGCTTGGCCCTAGGGAACAAATGATTATCACTGACAACCTTTGTTCATGATCTCAAATTTTCAGTGCCCATAACATTATGATTTTGACAGTGATCACAAAAAAAATATTGTCAGGATAAACAAATTATTAAGCTGCTTCTGAGTTAAATATTTGGAAAAATAGTAAAGATAATCATTTACTTAATTCATCTCAACAAATCGTGACTGAGCAATAGCAGATAGAAGATACTGTGCTAAGTTCTTAATTTCGGTCTAACTTAATAGTTAGTAAATGAAATAAACATTAAAAAATGTAAATATTAGTCTTTAATAGAAAAAAGAAAAGTGTTAGGCAAGGCATTTGCATATCTTGACTATCACCTTTTTGGAAAGGCCTCTTGGTAGAGCTATATATGTATTAAAAAATTTGAGCTCTATATTTTAGTTTTGACTTTAACATTTAATGTCATTGTTGCTGTTTTTAGTTGCATTTGGTCTGTGTTCTTTCTTAGTTTTTACTTGTTGTAGAACAGTTTAAACTTGAACACATATCTAAATTGGATGAAAGTAATACAATTAATACCATAAATGTTGACCAGTGATTAGGTTTTTCTAAAGGATAGTGATATCTGGGGTAGTTGGAGTTCTTTTTTCACAGTTATAATTTATTTGAATTTCATCAAAATCAAGGAGTGGACGTAGTTTTTACTAGTAACTTGCTCTGGTTTTGCCTTCCCTTTCACATTTCAGGTAAGTTAAAACCTAATAGATACATAGTCTATTAACTTAAGTTTTCTGAAACCCTTAATCTTTAAATATTTATACCTACCCTTTATTATTAATTAGTTGCCAAATGAAGTGTTGTTATAACACTTATCTTTGTATCTCTTGTTTTGAAAGAACCTTATTCAAAGTCAGAATGGAAAGATTTGTAGTGACAGCGCCACCTGCTCGAAACCGGTCTAAGACTGCTTTGTATGTGACTCCCCTGGATCGAGTCACTGAGTTTGGAGGTGAGCTGCACGAAGATGGAGGAAAACTCTTCTGCACTTCTTGCAATGTGGTTCTGAATCATGTTCGCAAGTCTGCCATTAGTGACCACCTCAAGTCAAAGACTCATACCAAGAGGAAGGCAGAATTTGAAGAGCAGAATGTGAGAAAGAAGCAGAGGCCTCTAACTGCATCCCTGCAGTGCAACAGTACTGCGCAAACAGAGAAAGTCAGTGTTATCCAGGACTTTGTGAAAATGTGCCTGGAAGCTAACATCCCACTTGAGAAGGCTGATCACCCAGCAGTCCGTGCTTTCCTGTCTCGCCATGTGAAGAATGGCGGCTCCATACCCAAGTCAGACCAGCTGAGGAGAGCGTATCTGCCTGATGGATACGAGAATGAGAATCAACTCCTTAACTCACAAGATTGTTGACAAGGAGGTTACCACCATTGTGATCAAGATAAATAATGTGGAGTATTAAAGTTATGTGTTGATTGTGTGGTTCATTTTTATATTTATTTCATTTTAAATCATGTGATGCAGAATAGTTTTGCAATGTATATATATATAGTTGCAGGCAAAAAAAAAAAAACCCAAAAAACAAACAAAAAAAAAAAGCTCACTGCAAAATGTATTGTTAATTTTAGTCACCAATGGTGTAAAGCAAAACTTAGGGTTTAGAGTGTGCTAGGATACCTGAAACCTGATGGTTATCTTTAAAATTGATGGTTTTTCTCCTGAAATGTTTGTGCATGGAAGAACTGCCCTGCTTTTTTACCCTGTTGCCATGTATGATTATTCCTTGTGAGATTACTTAATTACTTGGATTGAAGACTAGCCTAGGAAATTGAAGCTGCTGCCAGGCAATACCACTCACAGTAACTTAAAGGAATTATTTCTGATTAGAGGATCCTCAAAAAGGAAGAGATAGTGGGAAACTGTTCTTCTGTTTTCAGATTCCTAGCAGAAAATGACTGTTTTTATTTCAGACTACGCTTTACTTGTATATGATGTAGTTACCCAAACTATCCTTCAGTTCCTCACTGTCTTTTCCCTTTTTTAAAGGCCTGTTGTTGTATTTAGTAGCAGCTTCAAGTGACCAAAAGACTAAAATCTTTCCTAATGTCAGTGCCAAAAGCCGTGGGGAATTTTGCAGTGACACGATTTTAGTCTCTTACTATAAACACAAAATTTTGAACCACAGCTTTCATTTCAAGTATCATCTTGAATTGCAAACTTTTTTTTATGTCATGGTGTTAAAAGACTTCAAGATTGGCATTTTAATTTAAACAAGTATATATTCTATGATTGAGTTTCCTGTTTTTACACAGAACAAGTAAGTACTTGTTGGCTGAGAAATAGATAAGGAAATTACTTTCTATGCATTAATTTTTCCATATGATTTTCTAAGAGTTTATTTAGATAGACTAGAAAGTTTACTTACTTTTCACTTTTATGTGCTTTGCCTCTGGTGGTACAAGGTTTTTAAACATGGATGGTAACTGTCTAGAAATACTGGCAAGATTTTTGTAGTGGAGATCTGGCAGTATCCTGCATAACTGTTTGGGTGAGGAAATAATCAGTTCTGTTAAAGGTCAGCCATGTTCAGGAAATGATCTTTATCTGAACCTCACTATCCTGTAAGGTTATCAAAGTAGCTTAGCCCAGTTATGACCTTTCTGTTGGGTACCCAAATTATATTTTTAAAGAACTAAACAGCTAAAAACTTGGACTAGAGCTTTAAAAAAAAAATCTTAAATTCCTTGAAAACATTCAAGTTAAAAATATTTATAAAATATATTTCTATTACAAAGCACTGACAAATGATGTCCTATGAGTCTTTGAGGTCATTTTACCACAAATCTTCATTTAAAAAAAAAGCCAAAGTGAATAAAAAAGATTAGATTATATATTTTTCAGAAACAGCTTTCCATGTCTAAGTTTTTTAACAGACTTAAGTTGTCAAAGAGCCCTTCTGATTTTAGATCTTAAGTGGGTGTTTCTGTTTGGCTTTTATTTTTAAATAAGCCCCCACCCCCTCAAAAAAAATCACTTGTCAAAATTCGAGCAACCAGTTTTTCTTAACTTTTGTTTTGCTAAAATAGCACAATAAATGCCTAGAGTAGTGCTCTCATTGATAAAGCACATGCAGGAGGAGACCAGCAGCAAAGCATAACCAAAATGTACTTTGCTTTTACTTCCTTGCAGGCAACCATGTTTAATTTGAATTATCTAAGATGGTACAAGATCTAAGAAGCTAGGAAAATAATTGAGTTTTATAGCACTATTTTCAGAATACAAGGATAAGGTTGGATATACAATCATTCTAATTTTTCCAAGAATTTCATATAATTTAAACGGTTCCCTATTTGGATATTTGCACTAAGAGCAAACACATAGTGGCAGAACAACTTTGAGTAGTCCTAAGCAGTGAATTGGATGACATTGAGCTAGAAAAACACCAATAAATCACATTTGAGTTTCTAGTAATTACTGATTTGATGATCATTTAGGTCCCATGTATCTTAATATATTTATCCAGGCTTCTAACTTTTCCCACATATACTGTATCTAGGGGCATAATACATCCTCCTGCTAAGACTCTATCATGACCTTAAAGTTTTCCATTCTGTTGTGGAGGTTTAATATGTTTCTTTACTGATTATGAAACTTCACTCCCTGAAACTGGATAACTTTACTTCATAGTTAAGTAAGTAAGGCAGAATGATTGTTTTAGCCTGCTCAAACTGATACAAATCCGTGAAACCGTGGTCGGCATATGTTGGATAACAAATGGAGAATGTCTAAGAGGCATGTGCTGCTGTGGAGGTATAGTGGACATGTATACAGAAGCTTTCAATCTTAACTATATAGTGTTAGTGCAATTCTATACTATTGGAAAAATAGCACATTTTTTTCTATTTTATAAGTTGTATGCATAAACATAAGATTTGTAATGTTTCATTTATAAACTGCCTTCAACACATGCTTACCTGTTAATAGTGTTTTCTCAAAGTATGGTAGTATGTCTTCCAAAATTTCACTATATGCTTACAGTAAATAGTTCCTAGCTTGTTGAAATGTTAAATTCCTTGATGGTTTCTTTTGATTCTTGTTGATAACAAGCCTGAAAGACATAATCATTTCTTACAGAGTGAAAATTTAGGAAGATTTTGTATCAGAGCCTAGTTATTTTATTCCTTATCATCTGAGTAAGATTTAAAAAAACAAACAAATGCTACTTCCAGTTAATGCATTTGGCCCTACTGAATTTCAGGGACCAGAATACTAAGAAAGTTGTGCATCTTAAATCTGTAACCAAGTAAGCATCAGCTTGGGATTGTTCTGAAGTAGTCATTGCTTAAAAACTATTTTAAGTAGCAGTTGGCAAGATCTCCAAGCAGACAGTTCCATATTAAAATCTTTTGCCTAAAAGAATTTGTATGTAAATGTTAATGGTAAATACATTTAAACAAAATAAAATTTAAGGTGGCCCACAATGAAAGCCACAGACAATTTGTTATTTGGTGCTTAGTCTTTGTAAGGGCTCTCCATGGTTTGACTTGCCCCAGCCGCCTTTAAATGAGTACAGATCACCTTAAAACATGCTTATTAAATAGAAGATTCATTCTGTAATTTCATTGAAAATCTTAGACTGAAATAAGTTGCTTTGGCTTCTAGTCAGCACTGATTAAAATGTGAAGTTGACTATCCTAAACCTGGTTTATCTCAATCCATAGTATCATAGACTTTTGAGGTAAATACAGTTCTTATCTAGTAGTATTCTACTTGTATCTGGAATACTGTATTCATTAAAATTTTACTATGTTCATTTTTGTATTCCCTTGCTTACTTTATTTTTTGCTCATGCATGTATCCTTAGTATAAATGTGTCGCTTTTGAAGTTTTGTCTCTGTGAATTTTAGAAATAAATTTCAAAAAGAATTTGCTTCAGAAGTTTTTGAAAGCATGTTTTGTGAGTCAATAGCATATATTTCATAATTCCAAAAGATTAATAAAATTTTACTAATTCAGATATATTTTTCTACTAGTGTATCATAAGATTATTAGTCCTTGTGCCCAATATAAAAGTATACATTCTGTCAAATCAGATTCACATCATAGCTACAGATAGCCCCTTCCCTAGAATTATATAGGTAATATTTAAGTAAGCACAATCAGTACTTTGAATTGGAAACAGATTCTAGTTTTCTACTTTTAGAAAGAAAATTATAAAAGACAAGGGCCTAATTTGTATCTCATAAGTTTTATTGGGATTTTGAAAGATTTGCTATATTATTCAACAGTGGGAGGAGGTGCATAGAAGTGGAAAATTGTTTTGCCTTTATTAGTTTTACATAGTTTTGAAGGCAAATATTTCTCCTACTATTCATTTCCATTTGGAAGAAAATAATGAATTTATAAAGTAATTGACTTGTTTTTCCTGAAATCAAAATGGTAGGACTAAGAAATTAGTAAACATTTCTGTTTCCTGACTGTCAGAGGCTTGTCTTAATTTTTTCTGAAGAATCTCATCATAACCTTAATTAAATGTAAAGTAATTGAATGTTTGTGCCTCTGGGTCTCAACTGTTGCTTTTTTTTCCTGTGTGTAAATTGAGTTGTATTATGTACCTGTAATATGGTATCTCATGATGCATGGATGCTCTTGGGATCAGACTAGCTAACCTAGTCCTGTGAAGACTAAAACTAGGAAGTAGACTAAGACTTGTGATGTGATACATTTGATACTTATGGTATTATTTCCATCTGACTGCTCCAATATGTTACTTGATTTCACTTGTTTTATATGCATACAATTTTAGACTGAATGCTTAGCTCTCTCGTTTAAATGTTGGAACCAGATAATTTGAAATCCCATGGCTTCAAGTTCTTGGTTAAATTTGAATAATATGCAATCAAATAGTATTGACTGAGTTCTTGCCGTGTGCCTGATGCTTACTCTAGCCACTGGGGATACATCAGAGAAAATAAAAATGATTGTCATAATACAGTGATGCGGCAGGGGAGGGCACATACTGTCTTTTCTAGCCAACTTCTTTAAGCATTCCTCATAAGACTAGTAAATTATGAACAAAATAGTTATCACTGGTTTCATCTTGATTCTCCAAATACTATTTTGTATAAGAAGAGCAATAAAAATTGAAAAATTTCAAACTGAATGGTCTCCATATCCTTTGAAAATCTGGTAGTATATACTATCCATAAAATATCGATTTGCAGATTAAAATGTATTAAACAATGGGTCTGACCAATTTATATGCCTGTAAAATAAGAACCTGCCACACATTTTAGTTCAATGCCTATGATAAAATCAAGAGCTTCACTGAATATTGGATATTAAGGTAGTCATTGGTGTACCTAAACCATTACATATTAACTAATGATGATCATAAACCAACCCCCTGAGCTGCTATGTATCTTAGATGACAAACTGTACAACCTTTTCTGTTTAAGCATAATAGGAATCAGTATGTAATGAAACATGTTGTTTTTAAATGCTTTCTCTTTGATTTTTTTTCTTACCATTTTCATGTAGTATCTATTCCACAGTAATAGTAATAATAATTTTATGTATTCCTTTTAATCTAACAAATTCCATTTTTATGAATATATCAGAAGTGAAATAGCCAATATATAAAGATATATGTAGAAGGAAGTTCATTTTAATATTATAGTCATAAAAAATTGCAAATACTATGAATGTCCAGCAATAGTGGATGGCCTAAAAATTATGACACATCCTTATTATGGAGCTATTCAGGTGACCTAAAAGTATGGATCAAAAGAGACACCTACAGCGTTGCTAAATTAAAAACATATATCCAGTGAAGTTTCTCACTTTTGAGGAAAAAAGCAATGCTATACAAAGTGCAATATGTTTGGAATATGTATGGAAGTTCTTGGGCCAGGGATTGAATCCGAGCCACAGCTGTGAACTGTGTTAAAAGCCAGATCTTTTAACCCACTGCCCAGGCCAGGAATCAAACCTTCACTCCCACAGTGACCTGAGCCATGGCATTAGACTCTTAACCCCCTGTGCAATAGCAGGAACTCCTCTCCTTGTAGATTCTTAATGCTATACCTTTGGCTAACACAAATTTATAAAGTAAAGGAATTTATGTAGTAGACTTGCTTTTTCTGAAATCAAAAATTGTAGAAAGGATGTTAAAAGATCTGCCTGTGAGATCACAAGAGTTACAGTAGCAAATTCATGTTCAGAATCCATGTAGTCATTAATTCACATTTTTAGGCAAACCACTGTATTGAAAAACAGGTTTCACATTGAGGCAAGAGGAAAAAGAGGTTCACACTGAGGCAAGAGGAAAGAGGGCTGAGAAAGAAGGTCTCTAGGGAAACAAATGGAATATATATTTATATTTGTAGTTATTTCTTTAATAATCTACTCTCCCTCACTTATTCTATCCTGGCTTCGAGTTCCAAGAATGTTTTCTTGTTTTCTGAACATTTCCTTTTCATAGAATCCCATTTTAGGTTTATAACTGCAGTATTTTCTTTTATCTCTGGACAACTGCAATTTTTTAAAAGCTTGCTTCTGCTCCTGCACAGTCTCTATTTCCTCCAGGTTCCTCTATTTCAGACTGTTTAATTTTAATCTATCTCTTCCTTATTAGAGACATTATCTAAGTATCTACTGATTCACAGATGCTCATCCATATTTAAGAACTAAATAGTGATTTGTAATCTATACACACATGAATGGGACCTGGCAACAGGTAAAGTAATAAACAATGCACAATTTTTGAAGAACTCCAAAAAGTAAGTTGTTGAAAATCTTTTATCTAAGTGCTTTCAGTTTCTTCAAACTCACAGGGAGAGGGGTGACAAACGTAAAAAATTAATAAACAGAAACTTCAATTAAATAGAGTCTGGAGACCAAAAGGGGGATGACCCTCATGCCTCTCATGCCCTGTGATGACAGCAGAACCCAACAGGATGAAGAAAGTGGTCAGTAGGGGTAACAGTGAGTGGTAGAAAGAATCTCCTATTCTTTCCTGACAAGGACTCAGACAATGAAAATCCACAGACTCTATTTACTATAGCTCTCTCAAGCTTCCCCTCCCCCTTTATAAGAGCATTCTCCTTTCTTGCCACGTGGGGACTGGCCCCAGGCTCACCTGCACATGGCTCACCATGGGTGGAAACCCCAAGTTGCAATTCTCTCCTGATCCTGAATAAACCCACTTTGGTGGAGAAATATCTGGCAGTCTGTTAGGTCAACACAAGAATGTGTAATGAAACTACATACTGGAATTCTGAGAACAGGATCAGTAAGAGAGCTATTATGGGTTGAATTGTTTCCTCTTCACCAAATTTTTATCTTGAAGCCCTAACCCACCAATACCTCAGAATATACCTTAAAAAGAAAAAGGGTCATTGCAAACGTAATTAGTTATGATAAGGTTATACTGGAATAGGATGGGCCCTTAATCCAATATGACTAGTGCTTGTGAGAAGAGGATCTTTGGACATACACACACACTCACATACAGATAATGCTATCTTAAAGGTAGAGCTCAAGGTGATGTGGCAGAAGTCAAGGAACATCAGAGATTGCCAGCAAAACACAAGAAGTTAGGAGAGAGACACAGAATAGATCCTTCCGCACAGGCCTCAGGAGAAACCAATTCTGCCTATACCTTGATCTCAGCCTTTTACCCTGTAGAACTGTGAGACAATAGATTTATGTTGTTTAAGCCAGCAAATTTGTGGTTTGTGTTACTTTGTTATAGCAGCGCAAGGAAACCAATACAGGAGTTTATAGGTCAATAGGGAATAATTCTTTTAATCTCATGTTGTTAGCCCTTTGCCTATCACAACCCTCTATTCAACTGGCTTTCTTGAATCTGGAGCTTTTCTGGTTCAAACTATCCAGAGAATAACCTTCTGGCCCCTTGCTTAGTGAGGGGTGTGGACGTGAGTGAAGAAAAAAGTTGCCTACTGGTGAAGTCCAGGGAAGTGGGCCTAGAGCATGCCAAGAGGTTCGTTTTGCAGCCTGCAAGTGCTGAGCCTCTAAGGGGTTTTGTAAGGTGAACTGACTGGCTTTGTGTACTCCCTCCATTCAGTCACTTATTAGCTACCCAACTACACTTTATGTTTTGAAAGTTGAGGAAATTTCTTATACATTATGTGTCCTTTTTTACTTTGTCCTTGCATTTTAAACACACACACACACACACACACATAATTCATGTATTTTACTTTAGCAAAGTTTTTTGAGATAAAGGAGTTAAATACATGCAAATTCACAGTTTTAAACCAGAAGTACTTTGGTTCTGATCTGAGTATATAACGTTTGAACATCAAAACCAGAGGAGCTCAGTGGTTAATCCGATTAGAAACCATGAGGTTGCGGGTTCAATCCCTGGCCTTTCTCAGTGGGCTAAGGATTCAGCGTTGCCGTGAGCTGTGGTGTAGGTTGCAGACGCGGCTCGGATCCTGCATTGCTGTGGCTGTGGCGAAGGCCAGCAGCAACAGCTCCAATTAGATCCCTAGCCTGGGAACCTCCATATGCCACAGGTGCGGCCCTAGATAAGGAAAAAAGACAAAAAAAAAAAAAAAAGTGAACATCAAAACCAGAAAGTGGGTATCTATAATAGGTTAAACACATGTATTTCCTTCACCTTATGCCCCCAAATCCTTAAAACCTGAGAAGAAATTCACAGTAGTACTATAAAATGAGAAAGTGTTTCATGAACAGATAAGACTTCTTAAGGAATTTTTGGATGGTGGTAAATTGATTGTATGGAACAATAAATATTATAGAGAAAAAATTTACCCTTGAACAACACAGGTTTAAACTGTGCGGGTTCACTTATACATGGATTTTTCTTTTTCACTAAATGCATTCTACAGCACTACACAATCTGATCCTTGGCTGGTTGAATCTAAGAATACAGAAACTCAGATATGAGAACCAACTATAACTTATACTTGGATTTTCAACTGTGTGGCAGTGGAGGGGGCAGGATCTGTGCCCCTAACTCCTCCATTGTTCAAGTATCAACTGTAGTTTGTATTAGATTGAGAAACAGCAGAGTGAGAAAAACCAAAGCTCAAATGCTTTGAAGAAAACCACATCCTGAAGAAAACCACTGCTGAATTCAGAGCAGATCCAGAAAAACAGCAAGCTCAAAAATGATCATGAAGAGTAGGAGATAAGTAATCATCAGGGTAAATGGCTAATAAGGCCAGCTAGGTGGCAAAAGCTTCTCTAGAAGACTGCATATAGTCTCAATCAACATCCAATATGTGGTGAAGTTTCTCCTATAGCTAGTGCCATAATCATGGATACCACTCACTATTACTCCTACTGACCACTAGCAAAATTTCTCAGCTTCCTATTCTTACGACTGTTTTCTGCTGGCCTGCCTAGGAGTCTTGGTTCCAAACGGAGGAATGCTGCGCTATGGGACACAACCATGATTTTCTATTGAACTAGAAATTAAGACTCGCCACTGTGCTGCTTTGGATTCCTCATGCCTCTGAATCAGTAGGTCAAGATGGGAGTTACAGTGCTGGCTGGAGAAACAAATCCTAACTACCAAGGGAAAATTGGACTGTTGCTCATAATGGAGGTATCGAAGAGTATGTGTGAAATACAAATATCTCTTAGAACTACTTGCCTTGTGATTAAAGTCAATAGAGGACTACAACAACTCAATCCTGGAAGGACTACCAATGACTCAAACCCTTTGGGAAATGAAGGTTTGGATCACCCCATCAGGTAAAAAAACATGACCAGTCGAGGTACTTGCTAAAGGCAAGGGAATATAGAGTGTGTAAAAAAAGAAGGCAGTTATAAATATGAACAACAACCACATGACCAATGATGAAAATAAGGACCATAACTGTCACTGAGAATTTCCTCCTTATTTTGCTATGAATACATCTGTGTGTGTATCTATATATATATATATGTATCTTTATCTTCTTTCTTAATTCCCCTTTGATGTAACATAAGTGTATCAATGTTATACTGCAGTATTTAAGTATTGTTAATTTTACATCATAGTATTTAAATTACAAGATATCTAGGGAAGGGGTTAGTACGTTTTTGGTTGTACTCAGATAGTTGTATCATGTTAGGTGGAATTATAACTTTATTACTGTTTTTATTTGAAGATTAAGCATGGTTTCATGAGATGCATATTGGTGCCAAATTGACAAGGCGTGGACTTGTGACGATCAATTTTACGTGTCAACTTGACTAGACCGTGGAGTACACAGATATTTAGTTAAAAATTATCCTGGATTTGTCTGTGAGAGTGTTTTAGAGGGGATTAACATCTGAATGAGTAGAATGAGTAAAACGTATTGTCCTTTCATCCAATTAGTTGAAGGCCTGAATAGAACAAAAGGCTAATACTCCTTTGATTAAGAAAGAATTTCCTCTTGCTTCACTATCTTGAGCTGGGACGTGGGTTTTACTTGGGTCTCAAGCTTACGAATATCTAGTCTGGAACTACAACATTCGCTGTTTTGGGTCTCTCTTAAGTCCCTAGCTTGCTGACTGCAGTTCTTGGGATTTGTCAGCCTCCATAATGGCGTAAGTACATCCCTTATAACTTCCCATTGTGGCTAAGAAGAAATGAACCCAGCTAGTACCCATGAGGAGGCGGGTTCGATACCTGGACCTGCTCAGTGGGTTAAAGATCCAGCATTGTCCCAAGATGTGGTGTAGGTCACAGACTCTGCTCAGATTTGGCATTGTTGTGGCTGTGGCATGGGCCGGCAGCTGTGGCTCTGATTTGACCCCTGGCCTGGGAAATTCCATAGGCCCAACATACGCACCCCCCCAAAAAAAATTCCTTATAATAAATCTCTCCATATATATACATATACATAGAATATATATTAGTAAGATATATGGATATCTCAATCTATCCACCTATCTGTCTTACTAGTTCTGTGTCTCTGGAGTACTCTAATATGTCACTAAAGTAAAGCTTTCCTTCTTTGGGCAGATAAGGAGATATTGACCTAAAACAAATACACTGCCAGCTATTTCTCCTGGAAAGAGTTCATTCAGGATCAGAAAGACTTGTAATTTGGGGTCTTCAACCATGGAAAGCCACATACAAGTCCCCATAGAGCAAAATAAGGAGAACACTTTAATAGAGGACTAAAGGAAATTATAATAGCTACAGTAAACAAAGAGCTCTTGCCAGAAAAGGAGTCTTTCTTCCCCCTGTTGATCTCTGCTATTGTCACAGGATGTCAGATTTAATGGAGATTTCTGTTCATTAACCTTTTTTTTTTGGCTGTGCCCACAGCATGTGGAAGTTCCCAGTCCAGGGATCAAACCCGTGCCACAGCACCGATCCAAGCCACTGCAGTGACAATGCCAGATCCTTAACCTGGATCCACAAAAGAATCCCCTGTTCATTAATTTTTTAGTTTTCCCCTTTTGATCAAGATCTTACTCTGAAAGCACTGCTGATCAAGAATCAGGTTTTATAGTTTCAGTGGCTTTTTCTCCCTCAATACATGAAGGACCTTTCATTGATGTGGTGTTCCACATCTGAGACAAAAATGCACAATTCCATTAATGGGAAAGAAGTTTAGAAAAAGAAATTCAATCAATCAAACATCAAGAAAGAAACAAAAAGGGAGCTCCCTGGTACCTGGTAGTTAGGACTTGGTGCTTTCACCACTTCAGCCCAGGTTCAATCCCTGGTCTAGGAACTGACATCCCACATCAAGCCATTGCACATCAAATCCAAAAAAAAAAAAAAAAAGAACAATAAAAAAAGCAGTGCAAAAGACAAAATGTGAGATAGCAGATGTAAGTTCAAATATATATTTTATAACATATAAATGTCTTCTATTAAAAGAATAATTAAGCCTTTGTTGATTGCATCACTTGCAATTATTTTCTCCCATTCTGTAGTCTGTCTTTTCATTTTTTAATGCTTTCCTTTGTTGTGCTAAGATTGTCTTGTCAGTTTGATTGGGTCCCACTGTTTGTTTTTATTTCTATTGTCTTGGGAGACTGACCTAAGAAAACATTGTACAGTTGATGTCAGAGAATGTTTTGCCTGTATTCTCTTCTAGGAGTTTTATAATGTCTTGTCTTATGTTTAAGTCTTTAAGCCATTTTGAGTTTATTTTTGTGTACGGTGTGAGAGTGTGTTCTAGTTGCACTGATTTACATGCAGTTGTCCAGTTTTCCCAGCACCACTTGCTAAAGAGTGTATTTTCCCAAGGGCTTAATCTCCAAAATATACAACTCAACAGCAAAAAAACCAAACAACCCAAGTGAAAAATATGCAGAAGACCTAAACAGACATTTCTCCGAAGAAGATATACAGCTGGCCAACAGGAACAAAAAAATGTTCAACATCACTAATTATTAGAGAAATGCAAATCAAAACAGCAATAGAGTACCACCTCACACTGGTCAGAATGGCCATCATTATTAGGTCTACAAATAACAAATACTGGAGAAAGTGTGGAGAAATGGGAACCCTCCTTCACTGTTGGTGGATATATAAATTGATACTACCACTACGGAAAACAGTATGGGAGGTACCTCAGAAAACTAAATATGCAACTACCATATGACACAGCAATCCCACTCCTGGGCATATGTCAGGATAAAACTTTCATTCAAAAAGATACATGCACCCCTATGTTCATTGCAGCACTATTTGCAATAGTCAAGACATGGAAACAAGAAAAATGTCCACTGACAGATGAATGAGAAGATGTGGTACAAAGTTCCTATTGTGGCTCAATGGAAATGAATCTGATTAGCATACATGAGGATGCAGGTTCTACCCCTGGCCTTGCTCAGGGGGTTAAGGATCTGGCATTGCCATGAGCTGTGTGGTGTGGGTCACAGATGCAGCTCGGATCTGACATTACTGTGGCTGTGACAAAGGCCAGCAGCTACAGCTCCGATTCAGCCCCTAGCCTGGGAACCTCCATATGCCACAAGTGCAGCCCTAAAAAAACAAAAACAAAAACAAAACAAAACAAGACTATGTGGTACATATAGACAATAGAATACTACTCAGTCATAAAAAGAAAAAAAATAAATGCTATTTGTAGCAACATGGACGGAGCTAGAGATTTTCCTATTAAGTATGTCAGAAAGAGAAAGACAAATATCATATGGTATCTCTTATATGTGGAATCTAAAATATGGCACAGATGAGCCTATCTACAGAACAGGTACAGACTCTCAGACATGGAGGGGAGACTTGTGTTGCCAAGAGGGAGCAAGAGGGAGTGGGAGGGACTGGGACTTTGAGATTAGTAAGTGCAAACTGTTACATTCAGAATGGATAAGCAATGAAGTCCTGCTGCATGGCACAGGGAACTATATCCAGTCATTTGTGATGGAATGTGATAGAAGATACTGTAAGAAAAAGAATGTATATGTATGTATGATTGGGTCACTCTGCTATACAACAGAATATGACAGAACATTGTAAATCAACTATAATACATTTTTAAAAGAATAATTACATTTTAAAAAAAACTGTTATTGAAAAAACTGTACTTACAACAAAATTGTACTGAAAGTTTGAAAATTTTTTATTAATCAAATGTTCAGAAAACAGGAATAACCTTGTCAATATTATAATCAAGAACAAATGAAATTCACAATTTTAAAATGGAAAAGAGTATTTTTTGATACTGGTCAAATATACACTGTGCCTCTTTCTATCATTTTATAAGCCCCCTCTCAACAAAGAAAGTTCCAGCCTCAGCTTAGAGGCTTATGAAAGCACTGTTAATACCTTAGTATTTATAACTTTTTGTTTTTAGTACATTTATTTTTATAGCTAAGTTCTATTCACAGATATTTCAACTGGGCTTTCCAACTACAGTTTTGATAGTTTTCTTTTTAAATAAATCTTCTGAAATATACAAAGTAAGTGAATGTAAAACATATGAAGGAAATTATAGCATTTATGAGACCTGGGTAGAGCAAAATACTCAAAGGCACCATGTGACGCTACACAAATGTGACAAAAACCAAAAGTGATATGGCACAGAATGGCTAGCTGCTCACTACACCTGCAGATAGTGCGACTACCTTTACCAGCCTCCTTTCCCAGGTGACAGAATCCTGGCCAAGGGAATATGAGTGGAAGTTAAAACTTTAATCTCTATCATACAATGAATCATCTAGTATCTTCCTCCTTCGCTTACTGAACCCCAGGCTCTAGCAAAAACAAGAATGATAAAACAAAAGCAGCTCGGGAGATGAATTGTGTTCCCACAGAGGTAAGAGAAAATATTGATGCGTATTGCTTTAACATCCAGGAAGATTTCCTTCTATAAAGTCTTCAGGGCAGTGAACTTTTCCTTTCATTCAATTGGTTGGTAGCATGATGGAGAGGCACACACACAGAAACACACCCACTTACGCCACACACTTGTGTCTAGCATTCTACTGATTTGAATTATATTCCTTTTTATTCTTATATTTGATAACTAGGTTTTGTCTTTTGTTAGCATTTGAATAATCAATAAAATTCATCATATTACTTAAGATAATATACTTTTTTGGAGGTTTAAGCAATGAATTTAATATAGGCAAGGGAAAGCTCTAATTATTCTTGCATCTCCTCTGTTCATTGCAGCAAGCCCATAGGTAGGCTTAGAAAGGATTCTGGAGGCTCCTACTTCAAGTTTTGAAGGTTTGGTCATAAATTAGTAAAACTACATAAAAAAAATCCCAAGGTTAAAGATTTTCACTACTTAGGACTGATCTTTTTTCAGTTACTACTGAATAAGGTTCCTGTATGATAAACGAGAGAATGAATTTTTTGTTAAAATCATTTATGTGTGTGTGGACTGTTCTTTTGCATATTTGTGTGTGTAACAAATTCCTAATCATGGCTGACACATACTCACTATTAAGTTTCTGGACTAACTTATTCTGATGTCACTTTCATTTATTCAACAAACATTATTGGGTACAAGCTGGTTGAGTGTTGGAAGAGACACTCTTTGCTCTAGACCTGAGGGACACAAGACTAGGTTCTATTCTCAAGAAGTTCTAATAGGGAGAAAAATGGAAAAAGAAAAAAAAAGTCCCAGTGTAGTACAATAAGTTAACTCTAGTCAAATAAATGAAAATTGAAATATTAGTGATATAAGTCATTTTTGACTAATACAGATGACTATCATTTTTTAATGTTAGTGTAAGGGAAAATAGCTCATACAATGCTAAGAGAATAAAAGTTGGTAGATTCTTGATACAATTTGGGCATATGTGGTAAAAACATTAAAATGTGCAAATCTTTTGGCCCAGAGATTCCACTTTTTTGATTCTGTCATGAAGACTGTCGTTTTGCGTAGTCATGAATGTATATAACAAATATAATTCTAGATATTCATACAGTATTGTTATTATTAGTAAAAAGTTATAATTAATTTAAATGGCCAATAACTAGTACATTTTTATAAACCAGCCAGAGGGTAGCATACTATACAGCTTTTAGAAAAATCCTATACAGCTGTAGGATTAGGACATAAAAAAGTTCACATTATATTTTTATATTAAATTAAAAAATGAATTACAAATAAATCCATCCTCAGGTGTTTCATTATCTCTGGGTAATAGAGTCTCAGGGATTTTTATTTTTTGATATATGCATATTTATATTTTCTAACCTGGAAATGTCCTTTCGAGTAAACAATTGACTACTGGGAAATGGGAGCCTATCAAATCTATTACGAAGCGATTCTGTTTTAGATGTGCTGCGTTTATGAGTGTGAGAGATGGCCAAGGTACAGTGGTCATATTAATTTGGAATTAAAATCTTGAGGATCTGTATAGAAGGTGTTTGTTGTTTCACTGCATGCTTGATACTCTGAAAATGCAGGAATGTATAACATTTTTGTATCCTCCCTCTTTACCCAACTGCTACTGTGACACACTAGCATGTGTGAGGTATTTAACAGAATTGGCCAAGCGGAATAGTGTGTTTATTGATTTATTTAAGAATTTTGTCCTACTTTCAGTGTTAGAGCTTACTGACTTTGATCACATAAAGTAGGTGTTCTCTCAAGTGATGATACTACTACAGGAAAAGTACTGTAAAAAGCTCTCTCTTTGTGGTTTGAAAGAGTTGGTTGCTACCTTGACTGAATGAGATTTATCATTTCCTTAAAGTAAGTTTTCTTGTTTTTTTTTTGTGGGGTTTTTTTTTGGTCTTTTTTTAGGCCTGAACCTGCGGCATATGGAGGTTCCCAGGCTAGGGGTCGAATCCGAGCTGCAGCTGCCGGCCTACACCACAGCTGTAGCAACAGCAAATCCAAGCCGTGTCTATGACCCATACTGCTGCTCACGGCAATGCTGGATCCTTAACCCACTGAGCAAGGCCAGAGGTTGAACCCAAAACCTCATGGTTCCTAGTCAGATTTGTTTCTGTAAGCACCATGACAGACACTCCAAAGTGAGTTTTCTTATTACTGAATTTCTCTTATTTGTAAAATCAATTAGATGAACAAATGCATTAATTACAAACCAGGGTGTTATAATCTTTTCTACTTAAGTGATATTTATTGCCTATATCCTTAACATCAAGCAAGCAGTCTGAGGAAGTTTAAGGAAACCATGTTGGCCTATAAGTTAAGATGGAATCTACAGTTGATTTGCCTTTTATAGTTCCTTTAAAAGAGGTTTTCTACTGGATATCTGAGATAGGGACTAACATGCTAATGCATTCCTACGGAGGGAAAATGCATTTTATTTTGTTTAAGAAATTCTCTTGTAAACAGTTAAGAGTAAGTGGTCCCATTACGCTCAAGTTACCACAGCTATCTTAGGAAGACCAGGAAGGACCCAACTGGATAACCAGAGGAAATTCAGTCATTTTTATGGTTTGGTATTCTAGGCTTGGTAAATCTGTCATTTAAAAAGTTTTTCTTTTTTAGTTTTCTAATAAAATTCCATTTGAAAAAAAACTACCAACACAAAATACATATGCCATCTGTACAACTGAAGAGGACCAATAAGCCCTTAACGTGAGTTCTGGCTTGCCTATAAATTATTTGCATGATTTGGACAAATTCATACAAACTTCTCTGAGCCTTAGATTTCACTTGTGTGAAATGCCAAGTTTGGTTTACGTGGTTCCCGAAATACTTATTGGGTTTACATTCTATCATTCAATGATAATGAGAAGAATTCTGTGGATGCTGGGATAGCATACTTAGTCTGCTTTAGAATAGGAAAGGGTCTGGAAGCATTTAAACAATTGGAGGCCAAGAAGGAAAGAATGGGGACAACAATAAGCATTATAAAATTTCTGCCTTAACTTTTCATTCCTATTGGTATGTAAACAACTTCGGCATAAATGTAGAAATATCTTTGTGTAGACTTTAGAAGTGGCGACTAAAATCTAGACAGTAGCCATAATGTAAGGCACAATGGGATACAGCTATAGCAATAGTAGTCTGAGAACAGAGAGGAACAAAAAAGTTCCTTTCTTTGGGGTACTGAAAAAAATACATTGAAAGATATCATTTATAAGCAAGGATTGCTGAATGTTAATTTGGCTGTTTGGTTGATTAAAAATAAGTCCAATTCTTTGACATTCTTCCCACCCAGAAATGAGGATCTATGTCCTGCACCCTCATTTTAAATTACTGTGGGCTCTAGCCCCACTCTGACCATTGGATTATGGCAGAAACAACACTGTGCCACTTTCCAGGACCAGACCATAAGAAAATGGGCAGCCTCAACTTCCTGTTTCTTGAAGCACTCTTTCTGCAAGCCCTGGCTTGTCATGTAAGAAATTCAACTACCTTTGCAACTCTGTCATGCTACAACATGTTGGTGCTGTGGTCAACAGTTCCAGCTGAACTCAGCCTTCTAGACTTTCCTACCATGGTAACAGTCATGTGAGTAAAAGGTCTAGGACCCTCCAGATCATCCCATTTATCAGTTTAAATTATTTGATGATCCCAATGAATCCCGAATGGAGGAGAAGTGTCTCTCAGCTAAAACCTGCTCAACCTCTTTACTCACAAAATTGTGAGATACAGCAAAATTGCTGTTTGACACTCCTAAATCTTGGGGTAAGTTATGCAGCAATAGGTAACTAAAACAATACAATAAAAAAAGAAGTCTTTTTTCCTTGGAATTGTATTTGGTATGTGTTATACTGGGGAGACAGTTTATGAAATCAGACCTTCTAATCTTTGATCTTTTGGATGACTTGTTGAGTTTTACATCTAGACAGAGAAGGGAATCACTTCTACACATCTTTTTGCTCTTTCTCCTTTATACTCTTGGGTGGATGCCTGCCAGTTAGAGGAGCAGAATTCCTTTATGTCTTGAATGGAAACCCAAGTTCCATTAGGTAAGATCCAACAACCTCTTACTTTTTTTTTTTTTTTTGGTCTTTTTAGGGCCACACCTATGGCATATGGAGGTTCCCAGGCTAAGGGTCGAATTGGAGCTGTAGATGCTGGCCTAGACTACAGCCACAGCAATGCAGGATACAAGCCTTATCTTCAACCTACACCATAGCTCACAGCAACACCAGATCCTTAACCCACTGACTAAGGCCAGGGATCAAACCTGCATCCTCATGGATACCAGTCAGGTTCATTAACCACTGAGCCATGATGGGAACTCTTAACAACCTCTTATTCTAAACTGGCAATCCCCCCACCACTACCAATATTCCTGGCTTCCATGGTTGATGGGAATATTGGGATTGGGAGAAAATCCCTATTTCTATTTCTATTCCCATATTTATTTTCTATCAGCTGAATTTAGATAGAAGAGCCAAGACTTTTGAGAGATAATTTGTATACTACTTACACTAACCCTGTCTACCTCAGGCAAATCGCTCAAACTCTCTAAGCATCAGATTTACTTAAAAAAAAATAAAATGAAGATAATAATTCCTTCTTTATTGTGAGGCTGGTAGCAATATACACATACAAAGTGTGAAATAAAATTCACACACACACACATCTATTGCTTTTTAGGATCTCACCTGTGGCATACAGAAGTACCCCAGCTAACGGGTCTTGAATCAGCTAAGGGGTCTTGCCGGCCTACACCATAGCCACAGCAATGTGGCATCGAAGCTGTACCTGTGATCTATACCACAGCTCCCGGTAAGGCCAGGGATTGAACTCACTTCCTCATGGATACTAGTCGGGTTCATTACTGCTGAACCACAATGGGACCGCCCTAAAACATATTTTATGACAACACAAGCAAAATATAAACACAAAAATCTCTGCTCTTTGGTCTCCTCTCTCTCTCAGTGTGCATTGTGTATCTGCATTACGCATCAACCAAACCTTCCCCAGCGGCAGAAATACCTGCTTAACCATACAGAGCAACGTTCTCCTATCATCAATAAGACAACTCCTTACAGGTAAAATTCCTTCTTGATCTCATAAGAGGTCACATGGCACTCAGATCTGGATTATGTAAACTGTCAATCCTATGTCATTTAATGTACAGTCTTCTGTCTCAAGAAACTTACATTAACTGTGCCTTGACTTCTAAGGGACGGAACAGTTCTCAGAGTTTTCTGAGAACTGAGTTGCTCTTCCTGGGTTATAATCCTCAAATTTGGCTTGAATGAAAGTTTCTATTTCTTTCCTAGATCAACTGGATAATTTTTCTTTGACAAAGATGTATCCCATAAAATAACCTGACCATACAACATTGTATGGAATGAATTTGCTAACTAAAATAAGTTTCACCCAGATTCCAGTCCCCAATTTGCTTCTCTTTGTAATCACTTCAACAATTACTGAATGCTTGCCATTTTTTCAGGTTCTGATGTATATACAGGAGGTACAAAGATAGATAAATCACAGCTTCTGGTTTTTAGGAGCTCAGAGATTAAATTTGGGGATTAAATCACATATGTAAAATCAGACAACTTCCACCTGCAGAATTGCAAGAGCTTTTTTGCACATCATGGCAGTAAAAGAAAAGAACACAAAAATCAGGGACGCTATTAAGATAAAGAGTGAAATTTTACAGGAGAAATTATCTACAAGCCCAGAATGAAGCAGGACACAAACCATGTTCTCTAAATCATAATCAGAGAAGAAGCTGAGAACAAGAAAAATACTGTTAAATAAAATCTGGGCAACAAAAACCCAAGTGAATTAAAAGTGCAGAATAAGCCTTTAGATAGCATTTTGTGAAAGGTTTGGTAGATGATTTTTTTTTTTTGTTAGAGATTTAAAGGAAGCTAAATTTGAACAGTTGGTGCCAGTAGTACAATACTCATTGTCAAACTGGACCTCTATACTATGAGAAACTGAAAGTGAAAGTAAGGGGGATAAATTCTTAGTAGCCCATTACTAATGTGAATGCCTCACATATGTATATTTAAACTGAAGTACAGCAGCTCTAAAAATCACAGAACATACACTTCCTGATACATATTCAGTGAATGGCAACACGGGGAAATAGAAAAAGAATAGACAAAACACTCACTCAGCCTGTGCCATCCTCCAAGCCCTATTCCCTGCCTCCTGAGCCTTCCTGTTACTGTCCCAGACAAGAGTTCAAAGAAGGGAATTTAAAAAGGGAATGATGTGCTGTGATGACAAAGTCACGTGACCCTGGAGACATTTCTTTGGGACAATTAATTTTGCCTAAAGGAAGATTTATTCTATTTCCACTCCAAAACTGATTCCTAAACTTAAATATGCCTGTTTTCGTACAAAACTGTGTTTGGCTTAGGACAAAGCTGTCATTAGTATTCAAAACAAAGGAAAATACGTGAATTTGGTTTTTTATGTTCTGAAAGTGTCCAAAACAGAGATCACTTAATATCTCAAATATTCTTATAGTTAGAAAATATATGCTTTAAAATGTATAAAATACTTTAGCAACACCCAATGATACTGCTTACATGTGGTAACTAAAAAGACACAATGAACTTCTTTGCAGAACTGAGAATGATTCACAGACTTTGGAAAACCTTGGTTTTTCAAATAAGACAATCTGGGGGTTGGGGGGATGCACTGTGGGTTTGGGATACAAAATCTATAAAATGGACTTGTGATAAAAAAAACTTACTTTATAACATAAGTAAAGTTGTAGTTAGATATGACCCCAAAATGTGTAGACCCCAAAAGGTACACTGACTTTAAAAATCATTAAAATATATCAAGGTTAAAAAAATGGAGCTGAAACATTAAAAATGCATATCTAAAACTAGGATTTTAGGATCAGATATTGCAATTCATTATTTTTAGGATATTTGATATTTGGTTAACTATATATTTTTTCCATGATTAAACTTTCCTATTTATATATAAAAATTTTAGAAAATGTATAATGATAAAATTGATTCTGAACCTGTTGAGGGAATGTTTTATTGAGTATCTATTTTTAGATTTTTATTTTGAATTTAACTAGAAAAACGTTTCCTCAAATTATGTGAATAAATGTTAAGAATTCAGAAGTCTAGTAATTTCTGCCTCTCACATTTGAAACAGAAAGAAATATATTTTGTTTAGATATCTTTAAGTAGGAGACATTTTCTGAATTTTTTTATTTATGAATCAGATTTCTGAACTTTTTCACTGAATGTTATTCATTATTTTAATTCCTCTGGAATGACAATATTCTATGAACTTTTAAGTTGGATATTTGAATTCCTTAGGGACTGAGAATATCATGGCCAAACTTTGCTCACAAAAAAGCCTAATAAAACCCAAGGGAAACCTGAATCAGAAATCAAGTTTCAAATTCTTTCAAAGCCAGGTGTCCATGTATCTGACTCTATATGAAAGAATGTGATCTTTACATCATATAAAATACAACTTCCATTAGTGTCATACAATTTTTTTTTTTTTAACCTCGGGTGAAAATAGTTGCCCTTCTCATTTTTAGGTTCATGGTATACTGTCATTTGGCACAATGCTTCTCTTGTTTGTTTTTTTCTTAATTTTACTATATTTTCTCTTCAGATCCTATTCCAACTCATATATGTACACTTTCAGTCAAGGTATATGCTGATATATTTTATGTCTTCGAAAAAGTTTGTATCCCCAATACACACAGCATTTCTTTTGTATTCATGTGTTTTTAATTTACACAAATGATATTACACTATGTATTTTTTCACTTATGTTTTCAAGATCTAGCTATGTGGCTTTGATTACATTTAGTTCATTATTTCTGACTATTTCATAGCATACTATATTATGCATTATCATATTTTATCTATCCATTATCTCAGTGGTAGACAACTAAGGCCCTTCAAATGCCCACTTTCACAAATAATGCTGAGGTAACCTATCTTGTATCTGTTTCTATATAGGCCTATGTAAGACGGCCTTTCGGCATTATACCAGGAGTAGTGTTTCTGTGCCATAGGTTGCAAGTGTATTTACCTGTCTGTGTTATAGGCTTCCCAAAGAACCAGCTCTTGATCCTGCTGATCTCTCCTTTTCTCTTTCTTTCCTTTTCTTTCTTTTTCTTTCTTTCTTTGTTTCTCTCTCTTTCTTCATTTTCTAGTTTATTGATTCTGCCACTAGACTGAAGAATAGTGGCTAGACAGTGGGCATAGATGAATGTGTGTAGTGTGACAGCTTGATTGCAGCAGTTGCTGTTGGTGTCCAACCCATATCCTCTGTGCAATTATGTTTCCCATACATACTAACAGCTTCTTACTCCAAGCTCTATGACCCTTAGCCAGGGGGTTTCTTGAATCTTGGGAGGTTGCTTGGCCAAATGTGGGGCAGACTGGAGAGAGAGTCAGTGACCATGGGAACAGCTGTTAATTAATAAGGAACTGGAGTTGGTGGGTGAACACCTAGCTTTTTTTGCTCTTTAAATAGGACAAATCTGAGGCCTCTTCTACGTCTCCAAAAGGGTCCCAGTGGGATTTACTTTCATTGCCCAAAGTGAAAACTTGTTCATTAATACGTCCTGTATTGACTTTCTTCCCCTCCCTGTCTTACTTCTGCATTTCCCTGTTTGTGCTTTTTGAAGTCACCATGAAAATAAAATATTTCTACTTATATCCTTGGCTAAGGGTCTGATTCTTGGAAAATGCAGCCTAAAACAATATTGATATGTTCCCTTTAAAGAAAACCAGTATCTTAGCCATCTCTCAATGCCCACCAGTCTCTCTAGGAGTTTCCAACCATGTTAACAATATTATTAGTTTATCCCAGAATCCTTATTGATGCATCTTTTCCTTCCCCTTCCCCTATAAATACACACAATGGAATACTCCTCAGCCATAAAAAAGAATGACATTTTGCCATTTGCAACAACATGGAGGGACTTGGAGGATATTAGGCAAGTGAAATCAGACACAAAGATAATACTATATATCACTTATATGTGGAATCTAAAAAATATAACAAACTAGTGAATATAATAATAATAATAGTAATAACAATAATAAAGAAACAGGCTCAGAGATATAGAGAACAAACTAATGGTTACCAGTGGGGAAGGGTAGAGGGGAAATACAGGGGTTGGGGATTAAGAGGTACAAGCTATCACGTACCTCCACATGGTAAGTTAACAAGGATATATTGTACAACCTAGGGAATACATCCAATGTTTTACATTAACTATAAATGGAGTATAACCTTTCAAAATTGTGAAACATTATAGTGTATATCTGTAACTTACATAATATTGCACATCAACTATACTTCAATAAAAATAAACCATGAAAAAAAATCTGAAAAACAAAACAAAAACATTCTATCCTTTCATTAAAGAGAAAGATAGCTTTATGGATCACTATAGTTTGAATGGGAAAGGTGGCAGCCATGAAGGTGAGCTGCTTAGATTTCCCCTCAAGAGAGAAACTGCCATGAAGGGTACAGTGAGCTGACAGCCTCCTACTGCAGTGCCTTCAGGATATATCCCAGGGTTCAAATCAAGTTCAAGTTGTCTTCAAGCAGCTCCCTGGAGAGACTAAGCACAGCAGGGTACTAGAGCATGGCAATTTCCTCCCAATTTGAAACTCTCTATGGGCAATTTTTGAACCAGTGCACCCCATTGGT
Source organism: Catagonus wagneri (assembly GCA_004024745.2). Taxonomy (NCBI): domain Eukaryota; kingdom Metazoa; phylum Chordata; class Mammalia; order Artiodactyla; family Tayassuidae; genus Catagonus; species Catagonus wagneri. Next base: position 14,322,663 of record PVHT021183696.1, read on the forward strand.
CTGACTATGACTTTCTCAGAGCTGCAGCAAGGGGTCTGAGGCTCTTCCTCCTCAGTTTTTCATCCTTCCTCTTTCACTTTCACAGCCATCAGACTTGTGTTGTGGATTGCAGGCATTCTCTGAGCATTTTCACTCCCTCTCCTTTTGCTCCTGCGTGGGTGTTGCCTCCGCTGTAACTTGCATTTCTAACTCCATCTTGATATCTGCTTCTGGGACAACACAGACAGGAGAAAATGAGTGTTGTGTGTGTGTGGTATTTTTTTAAGTTTGAAGCCCAGCCCAGAAGGCTTGCAATCTGATGATTTTCCATATGCTGCCATAGGAAATGTACTACTGTTACCCAGTATGCTCTGCTTCCCTTATTCCTCACCCCATCAAAATGTGAAATGAATTCTGAGCTATCAAAAATAGAAATATTTTAATCATACAGCAATAGAGTCTTTTTCTTATAGCCTTCCCTGGTTTGACATATTTTATATTTATAGTATAAAAAGAATACAAATACTTACTATTATCTCTTTAACCCATTCATAATTTACCAGACTCATTTTGTAGACGACTGTAGATTACAACTTGGAAATTGGTTTGGCAGTAGTGATTAGGTCATGCCTCTTTACTTCCTTGGCTTTAAGAAATCTGTGAGTGGTTTCTGACTCATTTAAGAGTTATTTTCCACCTTCAATGCGTTGCTACTTTACAAAACACTAAAACTGAAGAATCCAGATACCAATAATTCAAAGTATCTTTGTAGATTATATAAGCAAGTTATAAAGAAATCTGAAAATATAAAGATAAGTATTGTTTTTAAAAACCTGTTGTATTTTGAAAACTCTTCTTACAAATATAATTTCAACATGTTTATTTTTATATTAAAGCATATTGATTTAGTAAAACATAAAGGACCACTCTTTGTTCAGCTGTTAAAACACAAAAAAAATTTCGTTAAACACCAAATTTGTTAAAAAGACAAGAAACTTATAGTTTCTCTCTATCTTAATCAATTCGAATCACTGATGTTTACAGTAGAAAGATATTTTTCTATTCTGAAAACTTTCTCCAATTATAGGTACTTAGCCTGCCAGTAAGTAAAATGGAGACATTTTATAAAAAACATGTGGTCTACAGTGGTGTGATTATGATTATTTACATTTCAATTTTACCATGTATTAATCTACGCACTGAATTTTTTGCTCTGTGGTTAGCATCAAATATTTGGCACCAGTGTACTTATATAAAATAGACTACTGTGTTGGTACTTTTCTGAGTTCACTGTTTATTCTCTGTGTCCACAAAAACCACAGAGCTACTAGGTGTCACATGACAGCTACACTGCAGCAAAGTTTTGCTCAAAGCCATACTTACATTTGCCTCAGTGTAGTGGATTCTTACTATGTGGATTCCAAGGCTTAACTCTGGAAGAAAAATACCTGGCACATCACAGGCACTTCTCTGAGATTTTTTTTTTTTGAAACTGTAAATGCTGAATTTAATTTCGGTATTATAAAGACAAAAAATTAGCAATGGGCTTATCACCTTGCATGGTAATTTTAACATAAAAAGTTTAAACTTATCTACCCTGCCAACATTTTCTTCATTGCACATAGACTTCAAAAACCTATTAGTATAATAAAATAGAGATTATAAGAAATCACTTGATAAGAATTAGAAAATAAATTTTTAATAGCTGAAAATGTATTAGGGATATAGTGGTAAACAAAGAAAGGCCCTTGCTCTCATGAAATTTTCTAAAGGAGGAAACAGATGATGAGCAAATATAGGAAAAAATACACTATTTAATGATTTAATGTCAGATAGTGAAAGGAAATATTATTAATAAGCCATATACTCAGAAAGGAAATATTCCAAGTAAATTAAAAAAAAATACCAAAAAACCAGAAAGTCCCTGAAAAAAGTGCTGATTCCAGATTAGGCAATAATAGTACAACTTTAGACTATCTTCTTATCCCAGGAAGAGGGTTATTAAACCTACACAATCTATGTCAAAATGACTCAGAAGTCAATTTGAAGAAACGCTTTATCAGCCCATATTCAAATAAGAGAAGAGCCACAACAACTATTACGGGAATAAAAGAGTTTGTTATAAGAATCTGAATTTATGTGAGTGTGGAAAAGTTGAGAAAGCAGCCAGAAGAGCATATCACTAATGTCTTCAGTATGAAGCTTGGATGTGTTTGAAAAGCAATAATTCTAGAAGAGTCTGTCACTTTACTTACAGTGACTTTGAAATGGGAGCTCATGGACAGGTCTGTGACATGAATGAATCTGGTCTGAGACTAATGGCTTCTGCTTCCTCATCCAACTTTCAAACCTTGCATGAATTCCTGACATTGACAAATCCTGACCCAATACCACATAGGAAAGGGGAATCTAAGGAAATGTAGTTTCCAGACTTAAGAGGATATGGCAGGGGATTCCAAGCAAATAGCAGCTCCCACTGTCCTAATATGGACAATTTGAATACTATCAATACAAATAATTGTAATTGATTAAAATACATCTAATAAGATTACATCCATGAATTAATAAGATTGATTGCAAAAATAGCCTCAATTATTTCCTTCCCAGTATCTCTGTCCCTTACAGCATGACTGTAGTTCATCTCACCAGGAGATAGAGTAGCCACAACAACTATTACGGACAGCAGTTTTCCCTGTCCCTTGAATACAGACTGGCCTTATAATTCTCTCAGACCAACAGAATGCAGCAAAAAGACAGTGGGTCAGTTCCGGTTCTAGTCCTCAAGAAGCCTTACATGTTTCTGCTTGCTCTCACACAGTTGGTGCCTTCTCATTTTTGAAAACCTGCCACCACATTGTGAAACAGTCCAGGCCAGCGTGCTGGCCAATGAGAAACCACATGGAGCAGAATTAAGTCATCTCAGGAGACCTCATTCTATACTAGCCAGCCCCCTGCTGGCTGACATTTTATTTCTATTGTTTCCTTATTAGCTGTAACTTACTGTTTTGTTATTTTAGCGGTTGCTTTAAGTTTTATAGTACACACCTTTATTGGTCTACATTCAAATATAGCAAGAGAACTTTACAATAGTATATAATTCCTTTTCTCCTCTTCTGACACTTTTGCTGTTGTGGTCATCATGCTTTTTGTTATACAGTTTGTTATAAATTCCACACTATATTGTTACTAGTTTTTGTTTAAATAATTAATTGTCTTTAAAAGATTTAAATAATAAATACTCATTTATCTACCTATGAACTTACCATTTCTGGAGTTATTCATTCCTTAGTGTAGAACATATTTCCATTTTTCTTCTAACTGAAAGATTTCCTTGTATAGCTTTTATACTAGGGGTATACTGGAGATCTTCCAGCTTTGTATGCCTAAAGATGTTTTAATTTCTCCTTCAGTTTTGAAAAATTTTTCACTGGAAAGAGATCTGACACTTTTTTCTTCAGCACTTTGTATTGTTGCTCCATAGTGTTTTTACTTGCATTGTTTCTGACAAGAAATCTGCTGTCATCTGAAATTTTATCTTTCTGTATGGATGTATTATTATTATTTTTGGTCTAGTTGCTTTATTTTTTTCAGAGCTGCACCTGCAGCATATGGAAGTTCCTAGGCTAGGGTTCGAACTGGAGCTGCAGCTGCCAGGCTATGCCACAGTTGTAGCGATGTGGGATCCAAGCCTCATTTGTGACCTACACCATAGTTTGTGGCAACACCAGCTCCTTAATCCACTGACTGAGGCCAGGGATTGAACCCAACACCTCATGATTCTAGTTGTTTTTAAGATTACCTTGGTTTTGAGCAATTTGATTATGATATGTGTTGGTATATTTTTATTCTTGATTTTTGTGCTTGGGATTTGTTGAGCTTCCTAGATCTGTGGATTTATAAATTTTATCTTATCTAGAAAATTTTAGCTGTATTTCTTTAATTTTTTTTGTTCCCTTCTCTCCTTTTTCAGGGATTACAAGTATATGTAGACTAGTCTGCTTCAATTTTGCCACATCTCACAGCTTTGTTCATTTAAAAACATTTCCTCTTCTCTGTGTGTTATTTTGAATAGTTGTATTGCTGTATCTTCAAGTTTACTAAGCCTTAGTCTTTTCTTTTATAAACTCTAATCTGTGATTAATCACATTCAACATTTTCGTTTCATACATTACAGTTTTAATATTTAAAAGTTTGGTTTGGATCTTTTTAATATCTTTAATGTCTCTTCTTAACATTCTGACTGCATGATATACATGCATAATAATTTTTTTTTTTACTTTTTCTGTTTTCTAATTGTAATATATGTGTCCCTTTTGGATGGGGCTTTTTGTCTGTTTTCGGGTTTTTGTTTGTTTTTAAGTGTTTTTGTTTTGTTTTGTTTTTTGTTTGTTTGTTTTGGCTTTTTAGGGTCATACCTGCAGCATATGGAAGTTCCCAGGCTAGGGTTCGAATGGGAGCTGCAGCTGCTAGACTATACCACAAACACAGCAACACAAGATCTGGGCTGCATCTGCAACCTACACCACAGCATAGAAATGCCAGATCCTTAACCCACTGAATGAGGCCAGGGATTGAACCCACGTCCTCATTGGTACTAGCTGGCTTTGTTACCACTGAGTCACTATGGGAACTCCTTAAGGTTTTTTTTTTTTAGTTTAATTTTTATTTTACACTGGAGTATCCTTGATTTATAATATACTGTTAGTTTCAGGTGTACAGCAAAGTAATTCAGTTATACATAAACATATATCCATTCTTTTTCAGATTATTTTCGCATATAGATTATTAGAGAGTATTGCATAGAGTTCCCTGTGCTATATAGGAGCTCCTTGCTGATTATATATTTTATAAATTATCTATCTAATAACATTTTGTCTCTGTTAATCTAAAACTCTGAAGTTATCCTCTCCTCCCACTTTTCCCTTTTGGCAACTATAAGTTTGTTTTTGAAGACTGTGAGTCTATTTTGGCTTTGTAAATAACTTCATTTATATCATTTTTTTTAGACTCTACATATGGTATTTGTCTTTCTCTTTCTGATTTATTTTACTTAGTATGATGATCTCTACTTGTATCCATGTTGCTGCAAATGGTCTAATTTAGTTCCTTTTAGGGTTGAGTAGCATTCCATTGTATATATGTACCACATCTTCTCTATCCATCCCTTTGGTGATGGACATTTACTTTGCTTCCACATCTTGGGTATGAAAATAGCACTGCCATGAACATCGCAGTGCATGTATCTTTTTGAATTATAGTTTTCTCCAGATAGATGCCTAGTGGAATTGCTAGATCATATGGTGGTTCTATTTTTAGTTTTTTAAGGACACTCCATACTGTCCTTCATAGCAGTGGAACCAATTAACATTCCCATCAACAGTGTAGGAGGGTTCCCTTTTCCCTATACCTTCTCCAGCATTTATTGTTTGTAGACTTTTTTTTCATTTTTAAAAGTTTTGCAAAGCTTTTAAGTAGTTGAAATATAGTTGATTTACAGTGTTGTGATATGTTCTGCTGTACAACAAAAAGATTCAATTATACATGTACATATATCCATTCTCTTTTGGATTCTTCTCCCACATAGATTTTTACAGAATATTGGGTAGAGTTCTCTGTGCTATACAATAGGTCCCTGATGGCCAACCATTCCATATACCTCAGTGTGCAATCAATCCCAAACTCCCAGTACATTTCTCCCCGCAACATGTCCAATTTGGCAACCATAAGTTTTTCAAAGTCTGTGAATCTGTTTCTTTTGCAAGTAAGTACATTTGTATCCTTTTAAAAAATATTCTGCATATAAGTGATATCATGTTTGTCTTTCACTATCTGACTAACCTCACTTAGTATGATAATCTGTAGGTCCATTCATGTTGCTGCAAATGGCATTATTTCTTCTTTTTATGGCTGAGTAATATTCCACTGTATACATGTACCACATCTTCTTTATCCATTCCTCTGTTAATGGACATTTAGGTTGTTTCCATGTCTTGGCTATGGTAAATAGTTCTGCAATGAACATTGGGGTGCATATATCTTTTAGAATTATGGATTTGTCTAGATAGATGATTTCTAGATCATATGGTATTTCCATTTTTTTAGTTTTTTGCAGAAACTCATACAGTTTTCCATAGTGGTGGCACCAATGTACATTCCTACCGACAGTGTAAGAGGGCTCCCTTTTCTCTGTACCCTTTCCAGCATTTATTGTTTACAGACTTTTTGATGATGGCCATGCTGGGTGGTGTAAGGTAGTTCTGCATCATAGTATTGCATTTATTTTATTTATTTATTTATTTTGTCTTTTTGGCTTATCTGGGGCTGCACCCACGAAATATGGAGGTTCCCGGGCTAGGGGTCTAACAGGAGCTGTAGCTGCCGGCCTTTGCCACAGCCACAGCCACAGCAACTGGGGATCCGAGCCGCGTCTGCAACCTACACCACAGCTCACGGCAACGCCAGATCCTTAACCCACTGAGCAAGGCCAGGGATCGAACCTGCGACCTCATGGTTCCTAGTTGGATTCATTAACCACTGAGCCATGACGGGAACTCCTATTGCATTTATTAATAATTAGTGATGTTGGGTATCTTTTAATTTTTTTGCCATCTGTATGTCTTCTTTGGAGAAATATCTATTTACATCTTCTGCCTATTTTTTGATTGAGTTGATTGTTTTTCTTTTAATATTGAGCTGCAAGAAGTGTTTGTATATTTTGGAGACTAATCCCTTGTCAGTTGCTTCATTTGCAAATATTTTCTCCTATTCTGTGGGCTGTCTTTTCATTTTGTTTAATATATATAACATATACACGTGTTATTATTAGGTTTAGTTTGCTAGTATTTTGTTGACGATTTATGTGCCTATGTTTAGCAGTAATACTGGCCTGTAATTTTCTTTTTTTGTGGTGTCTTTGTCTGGTTTTGGTTTCAAGGTGATGGTGGCCTCATAGAAGGAGCTTGGAAATGTTTCTTCCTCTGAATTTTTTGGAATTTTTTGAGAAGGAAAGGTATTAACTCTTCTCTGGATGTGTGAGGAAATTCACCTGTGAAGCCATCTAGTCATGGACTTTTGTCTGCTGGAAGATTTTTAAGCATTTCCTCTAAGATCAGGAACAAGACAAGGATTCTAGTCTTGCCACTTTTTTTCAACATAGTTTTGGAAATCCTAGCCATGGCAGTCAGAAAAGGAAAAGAAATAAAGGAATCCAAATTGGGAAAGAAAAAAAAAAGGAAAAACTGTAGCTGCTTAGAGATGACATGATTCTGTACATTGAAAATTCTAAAGATGCTACCAGTAAACTACTGGAGCTCATCAATGAATTTGGCGAATTTGCAGGATACAAAATTAATACATGGAAATCTGTTGCATTTCTCTACAATCACAATGAAAGATCAGAAAGAGAAATTATGGAAACAATCCCATCATATCAAAAATAATGAAATATCTAGGAATAAATCTACATAAGGAGGCAAAGACCTATACTCTGAAAACTATAAGACACTGATGAAAGATACTGAACATGACACAAACAGATGGAAAGATATACTGTCTTCTTGTATTGAAAGAATCAATATTGTCAAAATGACTGCACTACCCAAGGCAATCTACAGATTCAATGCAATTCATATCAAATTACCAATGGCATTTTTAATGGAACTAGAACAAAAACATTTAAAATTTGTATGGAAACACAAAGACCCTGAAGAGTCAAAGCAATCCTGAGAAAGAAATACAGAGCTGGAGGAATAAGGCTCCCTGAATTCAGGCTGTACTACCAAGAAACAGTAATCGAAACAGTTAAAATAACTGGTGCAAAAACAGAACTATGGATCCATAGAACAGGATAGAAAAGCCAGATATAAACCTACATATTTATCATCAATTAATCTATGACAAAGGAGACAAGGGGGAGGTTTTGTATTTTTTTTTTTAATTCAACAATAACTAACTGAGATAAATAACAACACTACCTGGTAACTTCTGCAAGATGCTAGGGAACTCATTATTTTGAAACTTAATCCAAAAAAAGAAAAAAGGAGGTCGGGGGAAGCAGTCAAACATTTATCTTCCTTATCGGAGTAACCAAAAAGTTGATGAGGCCAAGTTTTACTTTATAGCAATACTCCAGTTAAAAAATTAAGTTGTAACAACAGAATTGAAACTTATCATTTTGCAACTCCTAATACATTAATGGATCAAGGCAATAATCATTTTCTGCCTATATCACAAAAGCAGATAGTACACTATCTGTTTGAGGAAAACCATCACCTCTATGAAGCAGTTTCACCAAGAAAGCCTCATATGATCCAACCATCTCTTCACAGGAAATACAGAAGGCAAGAGGAATGTAGTAATGAAATTCATCAGCAAAATTCAGAGTGGGAAACTCTGTAGGACAAATGATCAATTTTTTTTTCAATAAATAGATTGCAGTGGGAAAAAAAGAGAAGGGGGGACAGAGAAGGAACTTATACATTAAAGGAATATTAAGAAATTTATCAACAAATCAATTATGTATCTTATTTAAATAATGATTCAAACTAGGAAGAAAATGATGTTAATAAATAATTTGGTCAAATACTGCCTTAATATTTGCTATATTAAAGAATTACTGTATTTTTTCTTATTCTATTGAGAAATAATTGAATACACTTGTGTATAAGTTTAAAGCCTTCAACATGATGGTTTGATGTACACATATTGTGAAATGATTACCACAATATGTTCAGTTAACATTCATTTTTTTCAGATAGATGGACTAAAAAGAAGAGATGAAAGAAAAAAGGAAAAAAATTATCCTCATAAGAACTCTCAGGATTTAGTCTTGTAGCAACTTTCTTACATATCATACAGCAGTGTTAAATATAGTCATCATATTGTATATTACACCCCTGGCACTTTATAACTATAAGCTTATACTTTTGACCACCTTCCTCCACTTTTCCTTCCCCTACCATCTGCCTTGAATAACCACAGTCAGATCTCTTTTTATACAAGGTAGGTTCTCTCTCTCTCTCCTTTTAAGTTATGCACACATGTGAAATCATACAGTCTTTATCTTTCTCTATCCAACTTATTTCATTTAGCATAATATCTTCAAGGTCCATCCATCTTATTGCAAATGGTAAGATTTCCTTGTTTTTATGGCTGAATAATATTCCACTACACACACACACACACCAAGATTTATTATCTTTGTTTTCAGTTGTAATAATGGTATTATGATTGTTTAACAAAAAGTTTCCTTAGTTCGTAGAGATACACAAGAAGTATTTATGGATCAAAAGATATGATGTCTGGCAATTACTTCAAAATGTATAAATGGGGAAAGCAGATGTGAAATTAGATAAAACAAGTTTGCCTATGAATTAGGTAACTGTTGGAAATTCTTTTTTACTTTCCTATATCTGGAATTTTCTAAAATAAACATAAAGAGAGGATAACATAGGAAAATGTGACAGCATGACAATGGGCGCTGTTTTATTAGGGGTAATCAGTCTTCTGAGAGGAGACTTCTAATCAGGAGACTTTTGAGAAGAGGCTGGATGGAAATGAAGTAGCAACATGAGATTAAAATAAGTAATTCTATATGATCTTTCAGTTAGGAAGTCATTGGTGACATTTACAACTTTTAGCGGAATGTAGGGAATGAAGTTTGAGTACATGGCTGAAAATGAGCAAAAGGAGACAGCGTCATTCTTTCCAGTAGCTCACTGCTCAGGGAAGAGGAGAGACAGCAGCAGGAGAAGACATGTATGTATATCTGAAACAAGACAGGATGAGTCCTGTCTCTGCTTGGAATTACCATCTGACTCTTAGCTCCCCTCCCGAGCCCACTTTTTCCTGATCCTGTTTCCTTTCAACTTTAGGCAGTTTATTCCCTGTCTAGTTGCCCTCTTCAGCCCTGCACAGCTCCTTTAAGGAACTGCCTTTGAGTCCCATGTCACATACCACGTACCACACAGAGGCAACTGCCAGAACGCTTGTGCTGTTGGAGGCTTTTATTTCTTCAGTTTTTACACAAAATGATTTTTCAATTGCTTTTACCTTCTGTCTGTTCTCCCCTATCCTGACTTCTGACTCCATCGTCCACTTTCCATTTTCAGTCTTGTCTGGCCCGTTGGACTATATTTTCAGCATTGTCTTCTTATCCAAAATCTTGTCTACCTGTTTGGCAAGAATTAAAAACTCTCTGTACACTGCTTTGGGTTGCTTATCTCAATTTAGCCACAGGAGCTACGGTGTTTCCTGAAGATACGGCAGGGGAAACCATAGATTTGGTTGTTAATCTATAGTTCTGGAGCACCTTCTTGGTAAAACCATGGCCATTTCATGACCAAATTAAAGTCCTTCCTGTCTAGCCAGCCTGGCACTAGAGGTAGAACATTACTCTAATAACTGGAATTCCTGGGTTCATTAACCATTAACAGAGTCCAAGGCAGAACTGCTGTGTTCAGAACCCCAACCCCCACAGCTCTGAATGCCCTCTGAGTTCTGTGGTGTCTTTTCCCAGGGTTCAGTCCTGCTCCTCTCTAACCTCTGTGTGATAACGTGTGAAGCGTGCATAAAGCACTTTTGCTGAATAATGGCGTGTTATGACAGTTACTGTGAGAGAAGCACTTAGCATTTAGTTTCAACTGCAGTCTGAATTAGCTGCTGCTTTGACTTTGACTTGAAAGAGTGACTGGCAGACAAACCATGGTTATCTGGATATGGGCATCTGGTGGGTATTTTCTCAAAAATGAGCTTTTCCTTCAAGGAAAGCAACTGACATTATTTATCACCAAAGACAGCTTTTAAGTTTTGAGCAAAGAAGAGCACCTTACACACAGGTTTGTTATAGTACTTTTCTTTTTTAGTACTATATCAGTTTAGTACTGTTATAGTACTTAACTTTTTCCCACAATTATCCAAATTGAAGGCCAGAAAATTGCTTTCAGTTAAATGAGTCTTCCCATATGGTGTTTAGTGTTTGAGACGATTCACTTGTATAACTGTGTGTGTGTGTGTGTGTGTGTGTGTGTGTGTGTGATAAAGGAGCTATTTCCTGTAAAATCTGATTTCAGTGCCAAGATCTAGACTTTTAAAAATGTGACTTAGCAACTTTGTTATCTCGCCAGTAAGGGGCAGCAAACAACAATGTTTGTTTGAAATACTGAGCTATTGCATTAAGTTAATTTGGAACTTGTCCTTTTCTTAACTCTTTCGCTTCATGAATACATCTCTGACCCCTTTCCCACGCTTCCTAGTGATGCTAAGCTAAGCTAGAGAGACTGAGGATGAGAGGGACATGCAAAAGGAAAACAGTAAATTGTAACATTTAAACTGTAATTCTAAGAAAAGGATAAAATCTGCCAGTGCTTTGCATTGACAAATGCTGAACTTCTTATAATTTCCAAGCTGAGTCCCAGGACCTGCCACACATTCAAGTTAAGTTTTCATAAAACTTATTCACAATTCATTAATGAAAAAGAAAAGGTTAAAGGTAATATTTGGACTTAATTCTGCATTTCTCACAAAAGATTGAATTCTCATTAAGCTTTAATCATCTAGTTTACAATTTTTGTTTCATTTTAATGATTATTTATTAGACATATGCCATAAACCAGGAACCATTCTAGATACTGGAGATAAATGATAAGCAAAACCAATACAGTACTTGTCCTCCTGCTGCTTTCTTTTTTAGGGTCACACCTGTGGCATATGGAGGTTCCCAGGCCAGGGGCCAAATTGAAGCTGTAGCCTCCGCCCTATACCACAGCCACAGCAATGCCATGTCCGAGCCGCCTCTGTTACCTACACCACAGCTAATGGCAATGCTGGATCCTTAACCCACTGAGCAAGGCCAGGAATCGAACCTGCGTCCTCATGGCTGCTAGTCAGATTGGTTCCCACTGAGTCATGACAGGAACTCCCCTGCTGCTTTCCCTTGAGTTGGGGAAAGTCATCCAAACTAAGAGGAACTCGGGGAAAAAGAGAAAAAGAAGGGCTCGAGCACTAAGTGTGAACACGGAGCAAGATGCTAGTGGAGGATGGACAAATGCCAAATCCTAGTGCTGATGAGATTTCTTGAGAACCTTCCTTTGAATCTGTCACTGTTCTGACCACAAATGCTGGTGTGAAAAATGTAGCTTTATTTTCCTTATATCTGGATGAGACACCTGTCTTAAGACTGGATTCTTCTGAAGGATAAAGCTTAATTACTTCCCATAAACTCTACTGCTCCGGGGATTTCAGTATTTCATGCTTTATTCAAATTCAGAATCTGTCCTTCACAACTGTCTTTGTTCTTAGGTTTAGGAAAGTACATCCACTTCTCTTGTTCGGTCTGACTCAACACCGCGTCGAAATCTTTGAAATGTAGCTCACATTACAACGTACTCAAGCGGTCTTTCTCCGTACTGGCATCAATATCAAGATGTGACTGCAACCAGGATGCGATCTGCTGCTGTGTCTTTTTGTGCCCCTAAGGGCCCCTGCAGGACAGATGTTTCTTTCTCTCTCTTCCTCTTTCTCTCACCCTCACTTCTCTATCTGTGATCTTTGAAAAGAACTCTCATGCCACCACAGTCTCACTGGACCTGCATCAGCCCCTTTCCTTCACCCATACCCTCTGCAACTATATTTAAGAGATTGGCTCTATACTCTTCTAGAGTAGAAAATTCTGTGGGAAACCTTCGCTGCTCAGGGTCCTAGCGGAAAGTAGGCTCAGAAATCTTTCACTTTCAGAGTCCCCTCAAAACATTTGAGGTTTTCAATTATTCACCCCATACTTTGCAACTTAATCACTGGAGAGACTGAATGAGACAAATATTTTAATACCTTCGGTGTTATACTTGCATCAAGGCTTCTAAATGTGAAGCCCAAAAGTTAGCATTCATTCTAGAGAAATTTCCTTGAATGAAGGAGGGTCAATCAATAAAAGAAAATTCAAGGGCAAAAAGTATGAAGCAATATTTCACATATTGACCGAAATGTTGAACTCCACTATTGTTTAAGAATCAGACTCAAATCAACACGTAATTCCTACCTCAAGCATATTTCTCTTTTCGTTTTAATGCTAAACTCAAAAGAGGTCTCCATTTCTCAACCATCTATCAGTTAACAGTTCTCAGTCATACGGCATATATGCAGCAGATATAGAAATACTTTGTAAGATTTCATGAACATTCTTGCTTCAAGTTTACAAATATACAATAATATTGGAATACGGAGGTTTTTGTTTTTTTCAGAATCCCAATATTAGCTGTAGGTTTCAAGTCAGCCTGCAGAGGGCAGCAAATAGTAGCACAAACCCCTATGCTTTAAACTTCAGGCTTGTAGTAGCAGTTGATGAGGAATAAGGCACAAATGTTAGTTCGTATTACTTAAAGCCAACAGTGAAAGATTTTATTGACATAAGGGAGATTTTTATGGCTTTTTTAAGTAAAAATGAGTCCTGGGTTGGCTAGTGGAAAAGAAGTAGCCAAATCTATATTTGGTAGCACTTGATTCCTCTGGTACTTCTAGATCTTTCTTCTAGACAACCAAGACCTGCTAACTGCCTCTAGATACTGGGAACCCTGACTCTTTCAGAGGGTTATCACATATGTCATATTCCCCCCAACACACAAAATTATTATCTTGTATTTCATTCCTAATGTTTTCTTCTACGGGCAGTGATAGTTTATACAGAATAACTACTCTTATTATATACACATTGTCTTTAACAGATATATATTATTAAAAACAAATTATCTAAAATACAGATGTTCCAGAGTGGGATTGCTGGATCAAATAGTAATTCCATTTTTAGCTTTCTGAGGAATCTCCATACTGTTTTCCACAGTGGGATTGCTGGATCAAATAGTAATTCCATTTTTAGTTTTCTGAGGAATCTCCATACTGTTTTCCACAGTGGTTGCAATAACTTACCTTCCCACCAATAGCGTAATAGGGTTCCCTTTTCTCCACACCCTCTGTAGCACTTATTGTTTCTAGACTTTTTGATGATAGCCATTCTGGCTGGTGTAAGATGATACCTCATAGTGGTTTTTATTTGCATTTCTCTAATAATTAGTGATGTTGAACATCTTTTCATGTGTTTTTTGGCCATCTGTATGTCTTCTTTGGAGAACTGTCTGTTTAGATCTTCTGCCCACTTTTGAAAACCATGACTCAAAAAATTACATGTACGCCAACGTTCACTGCAACACTATATGCCATAGCCAAGATATGGAAACAACCTAAATGCCCGTCAGCAGAGGAATGGGTAAAGATGTGGTACAGGAGTTCCCATTATGGTGCAGTGGAAACGGATCCAACTAGGTACCGTGAGGTTGCGGGTTCGATCCCTGGCCTCACTCAGTGGGTTAAGGATCTAGCGTTGGTCTCAATGCGGCTCAGATCCTGCATTGCTGTGGCTGTGGTGCAGGCCAGCAGCTGCAGCTTGGATTCAACCCCTAGCCAGGGAACCTCCACATGCCATGGGTGCAGCCATAAAAGGACAAAAAGACAAAAAAAAAAAAAAAAGTGGTACATATACACAATGGAATATTACTCAGCTTTTAAAAGGAAAGAAAAAATGGCATTTGCAGCAACATAGATGGACCTAGAAATTACCATGTTAAGTGAAGTCAGTCAGACAGTGAGACACCAACATCAGCTATCACTTATGTGTGGAATCTAAAAAAAGGACACAATAAACTTCTTTGCAGAACAGATACTGAGTCACAGACTTTGAAAAACTTATGGTTTCCAAATGAGACAGGTTGGGGGCTGGAGGGATGCCTGCGGGTTTGGGATGGAAATGCTATAAAAACGGGTTGTGATGATCGTTGCACAACTATAAATGTAATAAAATTCATTTAAAATAAAATAAAATATAGATGTTTATAAAAATAATAATTTTTATTGCAAGACAGTATTTTTAAGGTAAGTTTTACTTGGCTAAGGTCAGTGAAATGAAGCAAAATTCCCCAGTACCTAAGTCAATGATCAAATAAATAATTACAAAGACCTTACCAGGAGCAGTAAAACAAATAAAGAGTCACAGCCTTATGCCATAAAAACACGGGGTCAAAGCAAGACATAGGAAATACTGTCACACTGTATTACACCTCCTAAACTTGCCTTCATCTCTCAGATAAATTATGACCAAAAAAAAAAAAATGAGTCTAGAGTATCCTGAAAGTTCTCATGGATATCATTTAGTTTAGAAATATGTGGATCGAGGAGTTAAGTTGGTAGCCCTGAGAAAAATAAAGGAGAGACTCACATTAATCAACCCGAATTTGAGAATTCATCACAGTTAAGGACTGATAGGTTCAATATCTTTGCGGAAACTGCGATGTTGTAATGACAGCCACTCAAGAATCCACTCGTGACAGAATCTCAGAAAAATCACTTAGACACCAGATCTACAGCAACGGTAACACTACTCCATGGCAGGGCTCCACCCCTGCCATCTCCACAATCTGCCTGCACCTCTGGCATCTCTGCATGCTCATAAGCTTGAAGGAAAGACCAGCCGGTTATAGATAAGATGGGAAGTGATTCAAAGAAAATCTATACCATGTTGAACCGGGCAGCAGTCCTGATGATAAATGTGACCAGCGTAAGCATATATCACATGGTAATTGTGAAAATTATGAAAAAAGAAGAAAAAGGAAGGAAGAAAGAAAGGGAGGGAGGGAGGAAAAGTAGAAGGAAAGAAAGAAAGAAAGGGGGAAGATAGGAAGGGAGACTTATGACTCATAACTGGCAAAAGTCTGGAAGTAAGCATAACTCAAACTACAGAGGTAGGTAGATTCCCCACATGTTTTATGCGCTGCAATAACATAATATTGAAATAAATAATCCAATAAAAAAGAGCTGAAAACCAAGATAATTAGAATTAAATATAAGGTTAAAAGGATATTTCAGAGATAAGAAATCAATCTGAGAACTGACCCATAACTGTAGAAGTAACAAATAAAAAGGAGTACGTGCTTGAGATAATTGTAATGAATGCAGAAGAAAAAGCAAACTTAAGGCAACCTGACTTCCATTACTGGTAACATGGTGAAAACTAAGTACCAGGACTGACCCTAATTGCTAAAAACAACTAAAACTGCTAAGCAAAAATATTTTTAAAATCGTAAATGCATGCACGTGCTACAAAATATTAATACTACATAAGCTAAAAATAAATTAAAGGCAGGAACTCCAGGATGAGTAAAGCACTGAGGTTTTTTTTGTTTTTGTTTTGTTATTTTGTTTTGTTTTTTTGCCTTAATGGCATTATCTGAGCTCATATTATCGCGAGGATTAAGTTTTAAGGTTTCAGAGATGGGAGGCAAAACTCCTACACCACTCAAGTTAGGGATTATATTAGGAGACTCCTTTTAAGTGAAACTGGACTTCAAAGTGTAATACTCTCAGTTTAAGAATGAACTAGAAATACATACTGACACAAATCTGGAACAACAACAAAAAAATTGCCCATCTTGAAACATAAACCTTGAGCAGGTTTATGAGGCCTGTAACTGTGCAGGACCCTGTTAGGCCTTCCCGGAGTGGACCCTACCCCCCACCATGTCCTCCACTTGACTTTTTATCTATAGAAAAACTAGTCAAAGAACCAATTTAATCAGATAAGTGAAAAAAAATACAGAGAAAAAGAAAACAGTAATAATAATTCAGCCATTCAATAAAGTCAAGGACCTTAAGTTCTTCAAAGACTATAGACAATATTCTGAACCACGTCCTTGAAGCTGCTTTGCAGGTGCTGAAGCCCCCACCAGGTGAAAGTCAGCTGTATGCTGCCCACAAGCACCAAGACCAGTTGGAACTAGAAGGCTGATGACACTGACTCCAATTGCCTCACCACTCACCAGTCAGGAAAATGTCCATGAATTGACCACGCCCTGTTCCTCAAACACTCTAAGACTCCTCACTACCCCCTCCAAGGCGGGGTGGGAGGGGCACAGTCCTTGAGGTACTAGTCTGCTGTGTTCCCCTCTTTACCTGGCAATTAAAGCCACTTTTTCTCTTTCCTCAAACACTGTCTCTTTGATTCTATTTGGCATCGGTGTATAGTGGCAGCCAATATTTCAGCAACAATTCTGACTGAGGGTGAAAAAGAATTTCACCTGAAAATCCAGAACCACAATCTGGCTTCCGTTTAAGTTTACATCGTGAACACATATCACATGGTATTATGAAACACACACACACATACGCACACATGTACACAAGCAAAACCTCTCAAGCCAACAGGTAGTTTACATTGATATAGCACTGATAATGCCCACAGACGTCTCACAGACACAAATGCTACCCCCCCCCATGAAGGAGACCACCTTCATCCCAGCCTTAACGAATTTTCACACATAAAGTTCAAATGAGGGCTTGACATAAAAAGGAAAAAAAAGGTCGATGAATACATAGGGAAATAAGGCACCACGAATTAGAGCAAGCATAAACAACATTAAGGCTCAAAAGTCTTCAGATACAGGAATTATCAGAAAAAATATTTCTTTAATCCTTTTTTTTTCTTTTTTATGGCCACACTTGTGGCATATGGAAGTTCTCATGCCAGGGGTCAAATCAGAGCTGCAGCTGCCAGCCTTAACCACAGCAACTGAAATGCCAGATCTGAGCCATATCTGTGATCTACACTGCAGATCATGGCAACACCAGATCCTAAACCCACTGAGAGAAGCCAAGGATGGAACCTGAATCCTCATGGATACTAGTCGGGTTCTTAACCCTGCTAAGCCACAAGGGGAACTCCAAAATAAGTTTGTTTAAAATGTTTCAAAATATAAAAAGGCAAAAACCATGAGTAAAGAATACACAGATGTGTAAAACCCCAACACTTTTAGAAACAAGAAATTAATGAAAATTAAAAACTCAACAGATGATTTACAACAAATTGTCTATAAATGAAGTCCAGAGATACAAAGAAGTAGAAAATATGAAAGAGACGTGAAAGACAGGATAAGGTGGTATAATATGCATCTCACTGGGATTCCAGAAGAAGGGGTTGGGGGAGAGAGAGGAAGGAAAGGAGGGTGAGGGAGAGAGAGCAGGAAGAGCAAGCATGGATGGGTTACGGGCTATATCTGAAGGTACTGACTGAAAACTTTTCACAAAGGGTGAAAGAAAACAAGCATTAGAAGCAGGAATGCCAATGAACTCCAAAAAGGACAACTTAAATCCAGATTCAAGATACACCATAGTTAAACTGCAGATCACTTAAAAAGAAAAAAAAAGAGGAAAAGAAAAGGGAAAAAATTCTTAGAAGTTCTATGGTAGTTTTTCAGAGGAGGAAGTTTATACAAATCCCATTCTCTGCCTGAAGAAATACTTTGTCTTATTCTTCCTTCCCCAACACTTGGAAAAGTATATAGAGAAATACAAGCTGTAGCTGTAAATCTTATTTCTGAATAAGGCCTTTTCTTTTCTCCAGTAGAAATGTTCTATTTAGCTGACCTGTAAGATCTTTTAAGATTAGCAGCAAGACTTGATATGAGCATCTATATCACGAAACAAGCAAACCTGGTATCCCAATTGTCCTGCGGTAACAAAGTTAAATTCAGCTGAGTTAAGCTCACCTACAAGTCACAGTTTGCTCTAAAGACTCAACAAGGAGATCCACTGCGTGGCAAAACCATTACCGGAAGGCTGAGCAGTCTAAGGTAAACACACTGGTCTTTGCACGGTCAAGTTAGTTCACACGAACCCAGCAGCTGAAGCAACAGGCAGAGGTCAGGGTACTTACTGAATCCGCGGGGCTCCTGTAACTGCGCATGGCGCGCTCTTCTTTGAAGGGGCTAACCCGGAAAAGGAAAACAAGGGGGCATGCGTGGCTGTGGGCTTCCTGTCTGAAGAGGTGGTTCCAGGATCTCTAACCCCTCGGCATGCAGGTGGCTAACCATCGAAAGTTCTATCTAAAAGTCTCAGCTGTGTATGCTAAATTGATACTAAAATCAAAAGGAGAAGGACTGAGAGAGGAGAGGAGCAAAAGGAGAAAGAAACGAACCAAATAAAACCAAATTCACATCGCTCCGGGAAATACAATTACCAATTCATAAATATTTGGGAATTAGGTGCAGATGTTGCTTCCCCCCACCATCGTTCCCTTCTAACATAGTTTTTTTTTTTTCTAATAACTAATGAAAATAGATTTTTCTCTATGGAATGTATACAAACATGCTTTATTTAACTGGCACTATAACTTTTTCTTCTTGTCATCTTTGTGTCAACTTTTTTTTTTCAGTCTTTATCAAGATTTGTTTAGAGAGGGAAAAGTTGAAAGAAGCTGTTTCTCTAATACATAAAGTGATCACACTCAAAACTGTTGTAAAAGATGGGAATTCAAAATTAAACAATGCAGAGATGAAGAAAACTCCCATCTTTCTTTTCCATGTGCATTTTAATGTTACTTAGTAACAGTATTTTGGTAACTATTTTTTAGTTTAGTTTTTTTTTTTTTTGGTTGTTGTTGTATTTGTTTTTGCCACAGTTGCTGGCTTCCTGAAGTTCCTGTGCCAGGAATCAAACCTGCTTCACAGCAGTGACCTGAGCCACAGAAATGACAATGCTGAATTCTTAACCCACTGAGCCACCAGGGAACTCCTTGATTTTTTTTTTTTTCTGTCTTTTTGCCTTATCCAGGTCCTCACTCGCTGCATGTGGAGATTCCCAGGCTAGGGATCTAATTGGAGCTGTAGCCGCTGGCCTGCACCAGAGTCACAGTAATGCAGGACCCGAGCAGCGTCTGCAACCTACACCACAGCTCATGGCAACGTCGGATCCTTAACCCACTGAGCAAGGCCAGGGATCGAATCTGCAACCTCATGGTTCCTAGTCGGATTCGTTAACCACTGAGTCACGACGGGAACTCCTTTTTTTTTTTTTTTTTAATTTAGGAAAAGAGGG
>PVHT021183696.1:14348653-14407931 GCA_004024745.2 Catagonus wagneri
GATCCGCTGATCATTGTTTAGGTTTCTTCCCAGGAAACTTTTCTTTTTCACAGCTCCCTCCCTGGAGTGCTGGTTACGGTCCTAATTGCTTTTCTCTCTCACCTTTTTTTTTTTTTTCTTCACTTGTTCTACCCAGTTATTTCAAGGGTTTCTTGCAGTTTTTGGAGGTTTAAATTGATCAGCATTCAGATGATGATTTTTCCAACTTGTTTTATATTTAGATGCGTTTTTTGATGTATTTGTGGGAGAGGGTGAGCGCGACCTCTTACTCCTCCGCCATCTTGCCGCCGACCTCTGGGTTCATATTTTATAGTTTGAAATATATGCATATGTGAAAACATAAGAGGTAAAAATTGAACTCGCAATTCACCTTTTATCCCCCTTTTTTAGGAGTATGTAATTAGAATGCAAGTTTGTGGATAAGGAGACAATCATGACAGACAGGATCCTTGGAGAACAAGGGGAGCTCAGTGGGGTATCCAAGAGCTGACACACTGTGTTCCCCACCATTGGAGTGATTCTCAAGGGCTTGCTGTAGAGATGGGCAGTTTTCAAGAGCTGACATTTCTATGTATGGTCAGCCTAAGTATGCTTGTACCATAATCATATAGCGTGGTGAGGTGGTTATGGGCCCCAATTGCTTATTATCTTTCTTAAGGTGCTTGAGCTAAGTGTAACTTAAGAAATGTTTCTCCAGTTTTTAAAAATGTACAGAATGGTTTCCATAATTCCCCAGGAAGTAAGAACTGGGGAACTTTTGAGCTGAAGAACATATTGCATTTTCTACTTCCCCGAAGAGGTATTTCCTACTCTAAAATGCTATCTACTTTACATCCACATGCCAGTTGTGGAAGAGAGGGGCACTGCGGCCAGTAGGAAGTATGAAAAAGTGTCACAAAAGGTGAGATGGAAAGCAATAGCTAGTTTTAATATCATGAAGTGTATTTATTTATACCTGTTTTAGATAACAGTTAAAATATTGTCTCTAGGAATAGAAAAATTTAAGCATTTTTATATAGTGCATATATGGTTTATGATGTACAATTATTAAAGGGCAAATATTTCATGTGTAGATATTTCCAAAAATTAGGGTCCTATGAATTTCATTGTCAGTAAGATATTTTCCAATCACTGAAAAATAAGAACTAATTTTCTGTTTCTAGCAAAACACACATTACTTCTCAGTTTCCCTTTTGATATTGATCCACTTGTATTTCTTTTTATTAAAATTAGGAATAGAGATTCCTAAAAACTGTAACACTTTTTTTTACTAGGACACAGTGAAATGGACCAGGCTCACTTATAGAAGGAGATCAGACTTTAAAAATATTTGAGATAGTTATGGAAAGAATAATAAAGTCCTCTAAGTAACTTACGTTATTATTTTTAGTTGGTTTAGAAACCAAACACTCATGAAGGAATTAGTGCTATTAAAAACAAATAGAGAAGTATTGAAAACAATATTGTGTCTTCACATTATTGAAATTGAATATGAATTTAGTTTCAATAAGGAAGCGGAATTTAATCTGTGCTTTGAAAGATAAATTGCTTAAACATCAAGGAGGTGGAGGGCACTTCAGGTGGGAGGGGGAAAATTGCTGAAGAACAACTGAGACAAGAATGAGCAAGACACAGTGTGAGAATAGTGAAGAGACAGACTGGATTGGAAAAGATGGCTGTCACTGGGACTAGAAAGGACAGTGGCAAATAAGATTTTCTATCAAGTGGTTATCTGTTGTTAACAATATTAAGGCCCTAAAAGCCAAGCAAGAGAGTTTAGATGCAATGTAATTAGCAATAGGGAGACATTAAAGAATAGCTTCTTTAAATTTTAATATTTTTATATAAATTAGCAGTATTTTTTCTTATACTCAATAGAGCCTAAAATTAAGCCTCCAGTCTTGGTTTCAAAAACTTACAGTTTTCATTTCAAATGAAAGTTTTCTCTTTAGTATTTAAAGAATTAAACTTCCCTTTAGTATTAAAGGATAAAACTCTAATCCTGAAACATATGGGAAATCACCTCTGAATGTATCGATAGAAGAAATTCATGCTGGAATAATTGCAGCACTTGTTTTAATAGGTTAGAAGTACTGTAATGCATCCTTCAAGAAAGCTAAATAAGTTTTGACAATGACAGGCTCTTAGTAAAAGGGATGGCAGCATACAACAAGGGAAGCGACTGGTGAGTGCCCAGCAGGGCAGCATTTCTGTAACTACAGATGGGATTGTAGCGAGTTACTGCTTTACTAAGGACAGAGCTTTGAGAAAGAGCCAGGCGTAGGAGGCTATCAGTTTTTCACTTCTCTGCAGACCCAGAAAGGGGCAGTACAAAATCAAGAACACCAGGCACGATGTCAAGTGTGCTCTGACTCATTGCAGACCTACCATAGATAATAATAACAATGCTAATTTACATTTTATAGTCCCTTAGTGTTTTTCGAGGCTATTTGCTTGATTTTACTCCTCTTCCTGAGACTTTCAAGTGTAATCTGAGGTAAGCAGGACAGATGAACCTTGCTCAATATCAAGTCAATGATTAGCAGAATCAGGACACCCTTTTGCCTTTTTTTTTTTTTTTTTTGCTTTTTTAGGGCCGCACTGGCAGCATATGAGGGTTCTCAGTCTAGGGAGGCCACTTCTGTGACCTACACCACAGCACAGGGCAACGCTGGATCCTTAACGCAGTGAGCAAGGTCAGGGATCAATCACACATCCTCATGGAGTCTAGCAGGATTTGTTAACCACTGAGAAACAACAGGAACTCCATCTTCGGCTCTGTTTTATTTCAAATCTATAGATTTCTTTACTTTTTTAAACTGTTGCTTCCAATCACTTGTGATGGGACAGGATGGAGGATAATGTGAAAAAAAGAATGCTTGTATATGTGTAGGTGGGCCACTTTGCTGCATAGCAGAAATTGAGAGAAGACTGTAAATCAACTATAATAAAAAATTTAAAAAAAAGAGGAAATGCATGTATATGTGTAGCTGGGCCACTTTGCTGCAGAGCAGAAATTGAGAGAAGGTTGTAAATAACTATAATAAAACATTTTTAAAAAAGAGAAAAAATAAGTTGTTGCTGCATATGAGGTGAAAAGCTTTAATTCTTTATCCTAGCAAAATTTAAATAACATACTGATTGAGAATAGATTTTAATAAATTTTTTAACTGTTTTATAATCTGATCAGCAATGTTGATGTGTATGTGATTCTTCACTTTGTTCAGTTTTGCACTAGGCACTTCTCATGTAGCAGCAAACTAGTTTTCTTGATTTTTGACTGGAATGAAATGGTGATGAACTTTCATTTTCAGTTACTATAGCTATGTCCTACAAAATGCTTAACTAGCTACCTGGGAGCTTTCAAGCAATGGTCTCTAGAAAAGCTCTAAGGTCTGCTTTCATTAGCATGACCAGAAAACTCTGCTAACGATTCAGATTCTGGGGCTCCAATTAGGACTCCAGAGACTTAGTCTTTGGAATCTGCCTTTGTCACCAGCATCTCAGGTGATACTTCTGCACACTGGTTTTAAAAATCTCAAATTTGAATGACTCCTATTAGTTTCTGCTGAAAAATCCATCCCCCTTCATCAAGTTCGATAGTGTGCTATGCTAAGAAGATAGTTTCACTTTTCCAGTTCAGTCCTTCTTAACATTTGCAAAATCATACACACACACAGAGCTAAGGTTATAGATCCAGTCAGATCCTAGCCAAGTCAACTAACACAAAGAGGAAAATTGTCAGTGTTGGTGTGTGCACGGGAGGAATGTAAATTTTTATTTTAGTAATAGAGTAAAAATTAATTTCATTAATAGAGTTGGAGAGGGGAAAACTCCAAGGCAGCAAGACCCAGCAATATAATGCAATTTTAATTATATAATAATTAATGATTCAGTACATGAAATAAAATATGATATGAGTATAATTTTTAGGAATAAATACTAATTACATATTATTTAGGAATATTAACAGGCTATAATGAAAAGGTTATTGGAGAGCATAGGAGGAAAGACATGCCAAGCTTCACTGTGTCTATAGAAACCATTTTACTATCCTTGCAGAGGTGAAAAATCTTGGTAGAAATTGGAACTATGACTAAACACAAACTTTACTGAAAGGTGAATTTGACAAGGTTTATTGATAAAAATATTATACAATCTTTTTCTCAGGACTTTATCATTTCTGACCTAATCAAGGAGTGCAAATTCTTTGAAAAATTTTAATTTTTCTCAGATAGTACTATCATATTTTGTACAGAGAAATTAATCTTTAGCAATAATCGGACATTTATTGTAACGTTGGAAAATATTTCTCTCAAGTTCCGCATTTATTTCTTTTCTTTATTTTTATTTTTTGTCTTTCTGCCTTTATCTAGAGCCACACCCGCGGCATGTGGAGGTTCCCAGGCTAAAGGGTCTAACAGGAGCTGTAGCTGCCGGCCCTCGCCACAGCCACAGCAACGCGGGATCCAAACTGCGTCTGCAACCTACACCACAGCTCACGGCAACGCCGGATCCTTAACCCACTGAGCGAGGCCAGAGATCGAACCTGCAACCTCTTGGTTCTTAGTCAGATTTGTTAACCACTGAGCCACGAAGGGAACTCCAAGTCCTGCATTTAAATAATGAGAGAAAGCATATTGACTCACAAGATCATGAAAAATTATCATAATGCTATAAGAAAATATTACTTTATTCATTTCAGAAATATTAACTTGTCTTTGGAAATATTTTCTGGCAAAATAAACATTTGAATAAAATCATTTTGGTTATTAGGAGGGTACTGGAAACATTTTCTAAAACAATTTTATGTGGACACACTTTGAACCGAGCAGGATTATCTTTGAAGGATTTAGAATATATTAAGGAAAATCCTTCAAGTTTCTGTTCTACTACAATACAATAAAACTGATTTTCTGAGTATAAGTAAAAAAAAAAACTTGTATAAATTCATGAGGGAGCTGTTTACTCCTTGAGGTAGAGGAAAGCATGTCAGCAGGAAGCGTATAATCACTTCTACTTTCATGATATTTGTTGGAGCAAGTCAGCACATTTCCTAGTAACTGGCTTCCAATTAATTCTCCATTTCTTTTTGGTACAGAGGAGCCAGTTTAAGATTGAGTCTGAGAATATGGGGATTATGCTCTGCTAAGAAATTTCAAAATTTGGAACTGTTAGAAGAATTTGCGAGTGGGTCCAAAAGAAGCTTTTCTTCATTTGCAAGCAGGGAACTTTTATAACCTAGAGTCCCAGGTAGGGGTAGTGGTGAAGGTAGAAGTGAATTAAGTTCACCAGAAAAGGGAAAGGAAGATTGGTTCTGGTGATTCAAAATGGAAACTGGTCCTACTTAAGAGCTGACCCATCGACTGCCAGTTCCTGATAAACTGTTTTTGCTAAGGATTTGACGCTAGGATCTAATGTGAAACAAAACAAACAGTTCAGGTGGGCAATCCATATTCTCATGCCATTCTTATAAAAACAGGCCATTATTTCATAAACAGAAGTGGATTTTCAAATATGATTTGTACATAGCTATGCCAAATGATCTAAGTATTGGACTGAGCATTCATTAGTTTGATTTCCTATTTTTCTTTGGTGTTTTGACCTTGCCTTTTACACAGCCTTCATTTGAAATATTTAAAGGGAGTAGAGCAAAAACAAACCCTCCACTTACTTTTCTGGCCCTGATATATTTAAGATTGTAGCAGGAAGTTAACCTTCATTATCTAATATTTAACCACTTTCCATGATATTTATATTATTTTTTTCTACCTTATCAGTTAAATATATGAATTATTACATTGTTACATTTGTTATGGATGTGAATATATATTTTCTTATGTAGAAATCTTCAGCTTTTAATAACTTGGAGACTTTTCCCTGAGAGAATAAATCCTATGTATCCAGGGAAGCATATCATGTTATGCAATCTGTTCTTTATAAATTTTTTAAAAAGTACAAATTGAAGATTATTAGCCCCTATATACCTACCATTTAAAGATATTAAAGAGAAATAACTCATACTAATTTACAAAGAATGGCATAATCTGTATCTTCAACACATGGGGAAAACACATAGATAAAACTGAAACTACTGAAGGTATTGTGATCCCCTTGGATTAAAAAAAAATGCTTCATACACACAGAAATAACAAACTCGATTCTCCTCAGAGCTCTAAAGGAGGATTTGACTTCCCTGTCACTTAAAGTATTATTTTCCTAGATTTGAACTTCAGTTCAACTCAGAGTAGAGGATAGGTTGGATGTGCATTTGGGTGAGTCTCACCCTCCTTGAGATTTGTTCCTTTGGGTTGATGGCTGCATCTCTTAGAGTTCTCCAATATAAATATATAAATTTTTGAGGTGGGTATAAATAAATTCATTTAACATATTATTTTAACTTTAGCAAGGCCTTTGGATGGATTAATCACTGAATCAAATAAAATCAAATGGTGAGAAAAGGAAAGAGAAATAAGCAGAGAATGACCGTGTCTCAAGCAGGCTTTGGACTGTGAACCTAACACAAAGGTCCTAGGAAATACAGAGAAGAGGATGAAAGAGGTGGCAGGAGCCTTAGATAAATCTCATCTACCTGTTAGTTTTGTTTGGGCCAGACCGCTCAGGTGGGTGTCTTTACGTTCTTTGTGCACCCAAAGAAAAGGCATCATTGTACCAGTAGGCCCCTTCTCTTCAGTTCCTCATTTCAGTTGAGAGCAAGCTGGCTCAATGCCTCGTGTCTCTTTGTCTGTCTGCCTGCTTACTAACATATTTGCTAACCTGTAGATTCTACCTTCCTCACTTTCTGTATTTGTTTCTTCCTTTACATTCCCTTGCCAGGATCAAGTTCAGGATTTTATCACCTCTTGCCCAGATTAATGATTTGCTTTCCAACTAGAAGTTATTACTTACAGAACTCTCTCTGCTCAAATCCAGAATTTTCTTTAGAATTGCCCTAAATTTCTGCTAAAAAGCATCACTGACCACTCACCGACAGAAAACAACCAAATCATCCTTAGACTTCTTTTAATTTTTTTCTTTTTACGGCTGCACCTGGGGCATATGAAAGTTTCCAGGCTAGGGGTTGAATAGGAGCTGCATCTGCTGGCCTATACCCTGGCCACAGCAATGCTTGATCTGAACCGCATCCAGCAGCAACACTGGATCTTTAAGCCACTGAGCAAGGCCAGGGATCGAACCTGAAACCTCATGGTTCTTAGTCAGATTCGTTAACCACTGAGCCAGGACGGGAACTCCATCTTTTAATCTCTTTTATTGTTCTAAATAGCTGCCAAACTCACAGCTATTTCATGACTATGCCTCACCAGATAGTTGCAGGATACAGTCTGAAATCTTTATGTTACCACTGCTGGATGTGTGCTCTTCCATTTCTCTTGCTCAAATGCTGTTTACTTAGTACTATTTTAGACATACTCTTTATTAAATTTTCCTGTTTTTTTCCTTTGAAAATTGATCAATTTTTCCTTTGAGTCATCATAACAAAATAAACAACTTCCACACCAATCATTGTTTTCTCTGTTACAGTGTTCATTTTTTGTTGTCTCCTTACTTCTTTTAGATTGTAACCATGATAAAGGAAGAAATAGTATTTTTTTTATTTTCTGTATCTTCTCTATAGTACATCTTAATGCCTTATAAAAAATTAAAATTCTGTAAATATTAGATTGTGAGTAATGTGTCATTGATACAAAAAATTAATGTAATATACTCTTAAGCACGCCACTGGGAAAGAATACTTAGAATACACATAAAGGTGAAGTTTAAAATAAAAGGAGGGATGTATTGTTTTTCAAATGATTTTGGTTGATGGTAGGCTTAAAAGACGGTGTGTGACCTTGCTGGTTCAAATGAAATGAAATCTTATTAGAAGATTCTGTTTTCAAATTCCTATAAAAATATGGAAGATAAACTTATGAAATTGCTTTGGCACACTGAACTTGTGGAGTGACTAACTGGGATATATTTATATAAAATGGAACATATATGTATATTATTAGTATAATATGAATCTTTGCCTATTCATTTCTACCAACTGGAAAACTAGAATTTTTTTAGAAGTCAACGGAAAGTTCTAAGAATTCCTACCACATTCTCTCTAATAAAAGGGAAATGATGTTTAAATTGAAGCTATGGAGCTGCTGAAGTGCAAAGTTCCAGAGACATTTTAGTTTGCAACTGAGCTCATCAACATTAATAGAAATGAAATATATATTAAAAAAAATATAAGCATGTAATATTTATGGTGGGTAACCTAGGGTACTTAGTGCCTTAAATTTGATTCCTAAGCATAACAAATTCGAACACCTCCCCCCGGACTCTTCCTGAGTTATTTCTACTAGGGTAAGGCTTTCATTTCAAATGTTGATAATATATATTTAAGAAAATATTCTTATAGGAATTCATATTAAATAAAAGAATATGTCAAATATGCACAACATCAGTATCCAGAGTTATTTTGCTGTACCTAACACATTTTATGATTACCCTTTAAATACAAAGACAATATTAGCCTTTGGCTTTTACATTTCCTCCAATCATAATGAGTAAGAATCTTTTCTAGCTTCTTCCGTTCTCCACTATCAGGGTAAGATGGAGAGAGGACTAAATTGGTTAGGTAGGAGAAATGTGTGCTTTGCAGTGAATTAAATCTTTTCTATAAATTAGTACAATAATATAATAAAACAATAGGATTATACAGAAATTTTTGATGGAGGTATGTGGTTAACTGAAAATTCTTCTGTAATTGTTGTAAGACATAAACCTGGAAAATCACTGTTATAATATATATATGTATATTTCCAATTAGCTTTTCAGGGACATTGCATAGGCAAAATATTGCTTATAAACAATAAGTTATTTTCTAATTTCACATACTCTATGATGGTCAAAGAAAGTCTTTAAATCAATACATTTTATATGTATGTTGCTATTAAAATATAAAGTATATTATTATCATCTTGGCATATTTAATTATTTTCTTCTAAAAGTTTAAATGCTTTATTATTTAGCATTCATTTAATTACTTCATGTCAAAAGAGCCCCAGCCCTTTCATAATAAACTGTCTTTAACACCGACATCGCACAAGTTTTTGGAATGCTTTCTTGAAGTCTTCATTAAAGATTGTATAAATCAGTGGGTTTATAAGGGAATTGAGATATCCAAGCCATGTCAAAAAATTTGACATTTCTTCAGAAATTTTACACTTTTCACAGACATTAACAACCAATTCTTTTACAAAAAAAGGAAGCCAACATATTACAAATGCACCCAAGATTAAGCCCAGGGTAGTGGCTGCTTTGCGTTCTCTTGTGCCTGAGATCTTTTGCCTTCTCCAAGATCTCTCATGCCTGAATTCAGACCTGAGACTTTTCACTGTGCTATGAATTTTATCAAAGTCTGTTGATGGGTCAGATAAAGACTTTTCTAGCATGTACGGTGTGGAGACCAGTTTAGTGCTTTTCTCACCACTCTCCAAAAGAACTTGGCCATTCAGTTCCTCCTTGGCAATCCTACTTGCTTGTCTCTTGTGGTATAACGTCTTTGCTGCTTTATATATTTTGTAGTAGAGGATCAAAATTAATGTTAATGGGATATAGAAAGCTCCAAATGTTGAGTAAATAGTGGAAACAATGTGGTCATGTTTGATGATGCACTCATCATCACGGCTAGTTCCTTGGTGCCTCCAGGATAGAGGAGGCATAGAGATAAAAACAGATATAATCCACACTATGGTAATCATAATGCCAGCATGCTTGGGAGTCCTTTTCCGGGCATACTCAACAGCATCTGTGATTGCCCGGTACCGATCCAAAGCTATAGCAGAGAGATGCAAGATGGAACACGTGCAGCATGTAATGTCAACACTCAGCCAAATGTCGCAGACCACTTGTCCCATAATCCAACTCTCTCTCACGATATATACGATGCTGAAAGGCATCACCAGGACAGCTACAAGGAAGTCTGTGACTGCAAGGGAGCAAATTAAGTAGTTGGCTGGGTGGTGCAGCTTCCGGGTCACAATAATTGCAGCTATCACAAGGGAGTTGATGGTAGTTGTCATCAGTGCCAGCCCGGAGAGAATGAAGGACACCAGAATTTTGGATGGCATTCTGTTTAACAGTTCTTCCGAGGTCAAGTTTTGGTAAGACGAGTTTAAGAAATCCATTTTTGTGTGTTTTTAAAACATTGATATAGCTGAAAAAATGGATATCTGTAACAAAGGAGGGGAGAAACAGTCAGAGAAGGCTTCAAAGATTTTTCTTTTCCTTTCAGAATAATCTAAAAAAATATATAGGTGTGTGTTTTCCCAGAATACGCTATGGATTAAAAAAATGGAGTTCAGGTTGCAGATTTTCTTCTTTTCACTTAAGAAATCTAGTGAGAATAGTAACAAACGATAACTTTAAAAACATTTCTTAAGATAGGGCTCAAATAAAACGATTTTTATGAGTAGACAAACCTACTACTCAGTAATATCTCTACTATTATAAAATTGTGATTAAAATCTATATTATTCTTAGCTATGTATTTCTCTTTATGTAGAAAAGGGTCAAAAGTACATATCATTAGTATATATTTATGCTTTATATAACAATATCATTTTAAAGGCAGTATTCAAAATCATAAGCACTTTTTTACTTAATTCAAAGTTACATTGAGAACATATCATTGGGTTCATGGAAAATAAAATAAATTTTAGTGCACTTTATATCAGTATATAAAGGTTATAAAAAGAAAATCAAAACAAAATATTTGTAGTGTACTTCTACCATTCCATGATCATTTTATGAAATTAGGAAAATGAGTGTTTAGTAGTCTTTGTGGATTTAAGTAGTTAACTTGGTTTAAAAAGATGAAATAAAATTATTTGGAAGCAAATAACCACACAATATTACTCATTATTACAATGATATATACGATCAAACAAATCACTGAACAGTGAAACTGTCAGTAAGAAAAGGGCATAATGGCATGCACCTTGATACAGAAGTTATTATTTATAAGATACCATTTTAATAATCATGTAACTTTACATTTGAAAGGGAACCCTCCAAACATGGCTAATAATTTTTTTTAATTTATTTTTATGTTTTTGCTCTTTAGGGCTGCACTCGCGGCATATGGAAGTTTCCAGACTAGGGGTCAAATCAGAGCTACAGCTGCCAGCCTATGCCACAGTTATAGCAACGCCAGATCCGAGCTGCATCTACAACTACCCCACACCACAGTTCATAACAATGATGAATTCCCCACCCACTGAGTGAAGCCAGGGATAGAACTCGCATCCTCATGGATATTAGCTGGATTCCCTCCTGCTGCACCACAACGGGAACTTCCGGCTTATAATTTTTATTACAGTCCACTCTATTACTTAATTGCAAGTCAAATGAGAGCAATCGGAGAGTAATAAAATGTTTGTTTTTATAAATAGTTTTTTTTTTTTTTTTTGCAGCAGCCCTTCTCTCTTTCTTTAATATTTTTTTTTTTATTAGCTATCTATCTCTTTGGAAAAGACAACGAAAAGCTGGAAACCTAAAGCTTTATTTTTAGTTATAACTATTATTGTACCTCTACATTCCTTGAATCATTTTCACCTGAAAGAGGTTACATTTTGCTTGGAGACAAGAGGTCAGAGTAGAAGGACTAGAGCGTACCTCCTCTCATGAAAACACCAGAATCATAACCAACTGCCGAGCAATCATCAACAAAAAAAGTGGCACCTACCACAAAAGATATTCTACATCTAAAGACAAAGAAGAAGCCACAATGAAATGATAAGAGGAGCACTTTCATGATATAAGCAAATCCCATACCCATCTCATAAACTGAGAAACAACTATATTGCAGAGGATCTATCACATGAGTGACAGTTCTGAGCCCCACATCACGTTCCCCAGGCTGGGGATTTGGAATCAGGAGTAGAAGCTCCCAGAATTTGGCTTTGAAGGCAAGTGGTACTGGAGTGCAGGAGCTCCACTGGACTGGGTGAATCCGACATTCCACTCTTGAGGGCGCACACAAGGTTTTACATGCACTGGACCCAGGGCAAAGCAGTGACTCCATAGGAATCTGGGCTGGATCTATCTGTTGGTGATGGAAGGTCTCCTTGGGAGGTAGGGGTCAGCTGTGGATCCCTACAGGAGCAGTAAACTGGAGAAGGAGGCCCAGGGAGTAATCATCAGTCTGAACTCCCCTGTGGGTCACCATTTTGGGAAGGAGAACTGGCATCACCAAACAACCTGCAGGCTCTAGTGCTGGGAGCCTCAGGCCAAACAACCAGGAGGGTGGGAACACAACCCCAGTATACGGAGTTTCCTTAAAAAACTAAAAATAGAACTACTATATGATCCAGCAATCCCCCTCCTGGGCATATAGCTGTAGAAAATCATAATTCAAAAAGATATACACACTGTAATGTTCATGGCAGGGCTATTTTCCACAGCCAAGACATGGAGGCAAGCTAAATGTCCATTGACAGAGGAATGGATAAAATTGTGGTACATATATACAATGGAATATTACTCAGCCACAAAAAAGAATGAAATAATGCCATTTGCAGCAACATGGATGGACCTAGAGATTATCATATTAAGTGAAGTAAGTCAGATAGAGAAAGACAAATACCATATGATATCACTTATATGTGGAATCTAAAAAAATGATACACATGAAATTATTTACAAAACAGAAGCAGACTCACAGACTTCAAAAACAAACTTATGGTTAACAAAGTGGAAAGGTGGGGGGCTAGAGTGAGAGTTTGGTAGTGGCATATGCACACTATTGTATATGAAATGGATTATCAATGAGGACCTGCTGTTTAGCACAGGGAGCACTTCCCAATATTTTGTGATAACCTACATGGGAAAAGATTCTGATAAAGAACAGGTATATATCTATGTATAACTGAATTACTTTGCTGTACAGCATAAATGAACACAACATTGTAAATCAACTATATATACGTCAATAAAATTTAAAAATAAAAAAGAGGTTCTTTTGATTTGTTGGCACTGATAGAACAATAATTTTAAGTACTTGATATTTTTAAATCATGTGCTATTTATGAAGTTTGTGCATGTATGCCTATATACATATATGGTTGTATGCGTGTGTGTATTTATATACATAATTATATATATCAAACAAAAACTTTGAATACGTTATACTTAGTATTCTATTTGTGTTTGAGTTACCACTACTAAATTTTTATTTTATCATATTCACTGAAAGCAAGGTACTCTTGACTTGCACCTAAGCCAACTGATTGGCAGAAGATGTCTACATTCCTGCTGCCCATAAAATAAATAGTTGTTTTATACGTAATC
Organism: Catagonus wagneri; assembly: GCA_004024745.2. Taxonomy (NCBI): domain Eukaryota; kingdom Metazoa; phylum Chordata; class Mammalia; order Artiodactyla; family Tayassuidae; genus Catagonus; species Catagonus wagneri. Next base: position 14,362,001 of record PVHT021183696.1, read on the forward strand.
GAAAAGGAGCTGTATATCTAAGTTATTTATATCAAATTTACCCATTTGTAAAGAGCAACAAAGATAATTCCAAATACAGAATGAAGGCTACAATCTCCTTAGAAATTCTAAACCAGTGGTCCTGGAACTTAGTTTGCCTCAGAGTCACCAGGAGGAGAGATTGTTGAACACAGATTATTGGGCCCCACCATCTGTAATTTTAGAGTCACTAAATCTGAGGCAGGGCCTTAAATCTGCATTTCTAACAAGACCGCATATGATGCTGATGCTGTTGGTCCAAGGAATCAAGTTCTGGAACAACACAGTTCTCAGCTCTTTGTCTAATCCTTTCACAACTATAGCTGCAATGAGTTCCTCTCTACTGAAAGCAGTTCTGACATTTCTGCTGTACAACATTCTCAAGATCTCTATTTTTTGCATTCTTAATTTATGTCTTGGAGTTTATCAAATAAATGATCTTGACCTAGCTTTTCTTCTGATGTTTCCTTGACAAGTTTCCTTCCTTCCTTTTCTTCCTTCCTTCCTTCCTTCCTTCCTTCCTTCCTTCCTTCCTTCCTTCCTTCTAGAGCCTCACATATGGCATATGGAAGTTCCTGGGCTAGGGGTTGAATCAGAGCTGCAGCTGCAGGCCTATGCCACAATCACAGTAATGCCAGATCCAGTTCACATCTGAGACTTACATTCCAGCTCGCGGCAATGCTGGATCCTTAACCCACTGAGCAAGGCCAGGAATTGAACTCACAGCCTCATGGATATTAGTCATGTTCTTAACACACTGAACCACAATGGGAACTCCTCTTTGACAATTTTTAATTCCCACTTCATGCAGCTCTTGAATCTCCTGCTCTAGACCTATTAACCCTCCCTTCTCCCATATCGTTCCTACTCTGTTCGTCCTCTTATGAGAGTTATACCATATAAACATATTTCCTAGATCAACACTGGACTACAGGGCCTGAGAAGTAATGGTGTGCTTATCTACACCATCAAGACGATCATGAAAATCCTCCATATGTTGGTCCAAGGAATCAAGTTCTGGAACAACACAGTTCTCAGCTCTTTGTCTAATCCTTTCACAACTATAGCTGCAATGAGTTCCTCTCTACTGAAAGCAGTTCTGACATTTCTGCTGGACTACGGGGCCTGAGAAGTAATGGTGTGCTTATCTACACCATCAAGATGATCATGAAAACCCTCCATATGTGCTTTTAATGTCAGTGGACCTCACAGTCTTTAGTTATTTTCCCTGGAAACATCTTTAGGGGGTCAAGGTCACAGGCAAAATGCCTACTCCAAAGCCAACTAGACATATTAGGAAAATGGTAAGCTAATTAATTTCTACCTTCCTTCTAATTTTCCTCCGATTGCTCATCATAAAGTCTGCACTATATAGTCAGTAAGAAAATCTAAATATTTTCTTAACTGGTTAATTCCTTTGCGAAAGTGTTTATTTAGTGTTATGAGAATTGACTTAAAAGTGCTGACATTTTCGATATTATAGGCAAAAATAACTTTCCACTTTAATTTGCCTGATAAACATTTTTGGCATAAGAGCCTCTTCAAGAGGTGATCCTGAAATTACATTTTGAATAGAATATTAAACAGGATAAAGTGTTTGGAAATAGTTATGTGTGTTTACATAATAAAAATTAATTCTGCAGGAAAAACAGACCAGCTTAAAGTTGAATTATTTGATAATTCAACTGATTTCTCTTAAGCATCACACTGCAGCATTTAATTTAGGCTCAATAAAATAGTACTTAATGCTAAGAAAAAAAACAAAAGATGTCATATAAATTTTACTTCATTTTACAAGAAATTTTCCCATTATTAAATTTAGAAAGTTAATATTCTGATAATCGTGCTCATAGAAAACAAAGAAAATAGGAAAAATAATGCAGCCAGTCACAATTGGGTTTCTTTTTCTTTTTGTTTTAGTTTCCTTGTCACTTACAATGGGAATTTCTATAAACCATCTATCTTTATTAATTTAGACATAGCCTCTAATCAAATTCTTTCTTAATCCTGTTCATCTTAAATTCCCACTGAGTTCTCATGGTGCTAGAGACCACCTCTGTGTTACTGGACATAAACTATATAACACACATTTCTTCTCAGAATGTATTCTGTATTTCAAACGTTCTCACTAGGAAATTGTCAGGATTACTCTTTAAGTAGAGCTTGTAGACCCATTAATTATATGTAGCCTTCTTGATAATAACAAAGAGGGAAAAACTTCCCCAGGCTTTACTAAGCTTGAAAATTCGCCAATGTATTGATTTCGCTACATGATGCATTTTACTTCCCTGCTTACACATAGTTTTAAAAGTTAGAAATTTTAAGATTTAAAAACTTTAAAATCTAATGTGCATTGCTATTCAGTTGTCTGTTTGACCTTGATGCCTAATTGTGTTCTCATTCAGCTTAAATTATAAATTCATGGAGCATAGCTTAAGTAAATAACCTGGGGGGTGGGGTCAGACACAAACAGTTTTAAAAATAATATTGTACAGAGGCAAGAAAGCAAAATTCAGTTCTATCAAGATCTCATAAGAGGAGTTCCTGTTGTGGCTCAGTAGAAATGAATCTGACTGGCATCCATGAGGACACAGGTTTGATGCCTGGCCTTGCTCAGTGGGTTAAGGACCAGGTATGGCCGTGAGCTGTGGTGTAGGTTGCAGACAGGGCTCGGATCCTGTGTTGCTGTTACTGTGGCTGTGGTGTAGGCCAGCGGCTACAGCTGATTTGACCCCTAGCCTGGGAACATCCGTATGTTGCGGGTATGGCCCTAAAAAGATTAAAAATAATTCATAAGAAACTACAACTTGTCTGCTCCAATAACAATAATAATATTTATCTTTTCTGTTTACCTTTGAAGAGAGTATGCTAAGTGCTTTGCATATATTAACCCATTTAATCCTCCCTGCTAACCTATGATAGGTACAGTTACAATCTCCTGTTTCATAGATAAGAAGACTGAGGTATAGAGGTTTAATGAATTCCTTTGCAATGAAACACAAGAAATTGATTGTTATGATTGGTGTAACAACCCCATTCCTTTAATCACCATTTTATTGTCTATGAGATATTTATTACTTTACTTAATAACTCTGTTCTAGTCATGAGATCTATGGAGTACTTTTTCTGTAAAATAAAGATTGTTGTAGAGCAAGAGGTATATTCAAATGGAGGCAAATATCCAATAGACTGAACTGCTTATTTCTTAATGGGAATGTTTAAGGCAGGGTCCAGGTCTAAATGCATAAATTGTGTAAATGTGGAAAATATGTAGCCTTTACACAGTATTTTCAATTTTTTTTTTTTTACTGCCTTTCAAACTCTGAATCTTCCTTTCTGTTCTTACTCTGTTTCTTTGCTGCCATTTATTCCTTTAAGAACTATTCAATCAGGAGAGTTCCTGTCGTGGCTCAGTGGTTAACGAATCCGACTAGGAATCAGTAGGTTGCGGGTTCAATCTCTGGCCTCACTCAGTGGGTTAAGGATCCGGCATTGCCGTGAGCTGTGGTGTAGGTCACAGATGTGGCTCGGATCCCGCGTTGCTGTGGCTCTGGCATAGGCCGGCGGCTACAGCTCCGATTAGACCCCTAGCAGCGAGTGCGACCCTAGGAAAAGGCAAAAAGACAAAACAAAAGAAAAAAAAAGCAAACTATTCATTCAGTGCTAGTTATGGGCTAATTAACCTGCTAGGTCTAAAAGATACCAAAAAACAAACAAGCAAATGACCCTCTTCCATTCGAGACAAAGCAGCAAATCAACATGTTGTTCTTGTCTTTAAGAAACACTCTTATGATACAATAATACAATACAATAAAGGCATATTGAGGTTTGTATAAAGTGCCCTAGAAATACCGGTGAGAGAGAACTAATCATACTATGGTTAAGCAGTGAAAACCTCTCCAGGTTATGGGAAAAGTATGAGCAAAAGCAGAGGCATCAAGATGCAGGTTGCATCTAGAACTAAGTAGTTAAACATGGATATTGCAAAGGCGTATTAGCACTAGGGCTGGAAATAAGGGATGAAAGTTAGCTGAGAAAGATAGTGAAGGGTCTGGCGTGATAGGATAAGAAAAATGGATTTTATTTTATATGCATTCAGAATATTTCAAAATGTTTAAGATGTGTGAAAGGATAAGATCTGTATACTGGCAGAGCGAAGTGTGTAGGTAGAGCAATATGGCTTGAAGAGAGTGGTGCCACTGCCCTAGGGAGGAACAAGAGGATTACAGAACACTCTTAAGGATGTAGCTGACATTAAAACATTTAGAAGGTCATTGGAATAAAATTGGCCTAGGTTTTTGTTATCCTCCATCGGTGCTCCAAAATTATAGATCATATATGCCAGAGAAAAAGATAATTAAATTGACTGAGAACTGGATCAGGAATTGGGATGCAAAATGGGATCAAAGCTCAAGGGAAGATGCTGGTGGTTATGCTGGATCAATGCTAGTCTCAGAAAAGACCAGACCAGTGAGGGCAATTCTATAAGGAAAACAGGCCAGGGTCTTTATGACTTTAGGGAGCACGTGTAATGTAGGCTCAGCAATGTCCAAGGATGAAAAAAGGAGAGATTGCAGTTACTTTCAAATCCTAGGACTGCAGAGTTTTGAATTCAAGGAGTGAGTACAGGGTTAGGGTATGGCATTTGGGTTAAAATTGATCTAATACCTTCAGACCAGTGAAGACTTGCTTACAGGGAACCTTGTGGATCTTTACAAAAGCTTTATAGGACTTCTAAAGTCAATGAGACATTGCTCACGTATTCTGTGTATGTTTATAAATTTTCTCTTCTACATGTCTTTGTTACTAGCTGCTAGGTTTGATCTCTAACTCTCTCAAATTCTGGTTCTTGATATACTCTGCTCAGATTTCTCAACTTAGCTTCCTTCTTTTGGCACTGAGAACTCATGCCTTCCCACCATGTCTTGCTTCAACTCTGCCCATATCCAATTTAGGTGATGTGCCTGTGATTCTCAGATGCCCGGTCTAGTCTCATTATCAGCCCATAGATTATCTTTTCTTTAGTTTGTCTGCTGGATCCATTAACTCCTGTTTCTCTCATAATCAAAATATATTCACCTTCTTTCCCGACCTCCCAAAACTTACCTGATCATGGTACCAGTCCTGAAGTCCATAACCTTGTGTTTTGTATGAGATCAAAAAGCAGATAAGGCTCCTTGAGGCTGCAGTGCCTCTTGGTTCAGAGACCCGTGAACTAAAGACAAGTTATCTGTTCCCAACCCACAATGTCTAATGATGAGTCAGGGACAGGATAAGTGCAACAGACATCCCCTTTCAAAAAGATAGGAAATCCAAAGGACGTAGGGCCACTGATCTGAAATTCACTCAGACAAGTATGAGGGTTAAAAAAGCACCTTCATTAGGACCACTTCTGCCCCCTAATTTGGTTTCCTAATCCACTGTACTCTGAGCTCCTCAATCCTCATTCTGAGCTCTTGACTCTGCCCTCAGAGAGGTCTTCTCTTTTCTGTGAGAAATAGTCTGGATTTACAGCTAAGTAGACTTCTCGGCCTGCCTCCTGCCAACTGAAAAATCATTTCCTTTTGCACTGTTTCTTTCCTCTTTGATTCAGGTTACTAAAATTATCTTAAAAACTTTGTGCTTACCTATGAATCTGATTGAAAGGCACTATGTGCCCCAACATGCCATATGCATAATTTTATAATCAAGACAGTCTTCTATCTTGTACAGATATGAGAGCTGTGAGACAACACACTTAAGATTCTTAGAAATCTTTTTGTCAGCTGAGAGGCACTATTAGGCACCCCTTTAAGCCTTAATAAAAGATTTTACAGCTATACCCTTGGTCTGTAAGGCTACTTTCTTTCTATCTTTTTTTGAATTTGCTTTGTAGGGCTGCGCCCATGGCATAAGGAAAGTTCGCAGGCTAGGGGCTGAATCAGAGCTACAGCTGCTAGCCTACACCACAGCCAAAGCAACTCAGGATCCGAACTATGTACGTGACATACACCACAGCTCATGGCAACGCTGGATCTTTAACCCTCTGAGCGAGGAGGCCAGGGATCAAACTCGCATCCTCATGGATCTTAGTCGGGTTCGTTACTGATGAGCCACGATGGGGACTCCTAAGGCCACTTTTACTTTGAGAATCTTTTGCCACCTGTACAGATCAGTGATGGGAAATAGCTTTGTTTTCCTGTCAGCAAGTCCTGCCTCTTGTATATTTCTTCTAAAGCTTGCTAACTTTAATTTTTCTCTTTTTCTCTACACTATGTTATACTCAGATAAGAAACTGTCAATTGGCACTTTAAACATTCTGCCTGGAAACACTGTTGGCCAGATACACAAGTTCATCAAACACATTTTAACTTTCTTACTAGAGAACTCAACTTTTATTGTTTTGCTACTACAAAACGTTACTTGCCCTCTTTCTAATCTCTACGATAAATTCATTACCTCCTTTCTAGACTCCAGTAAAAGTTTGTACACTAATAGTCTCCTTACTCTTTTTTCAGCCTCTGCATGCCATCTGTGCCCAAGCCATTGCCATGTGTATGATGCTGAGTTGACAAGAATGGACTGTGCTGGATTGTTTGTTGTCGATCTGGCGTGACTATGAGCTCCCAATCCCTACAATGTAATTCCCAGAATCTCCTTCTCAACAGAGTATGTATGACCTTGGAGTTTGATAACAAGAGTAATTCCCACAAGATTTGGGAGGCAAAAGAAGAGGGGAGCCAGCTGAATGTGCGGACATTTATAGCAACTTCTGTGTGCTCTTGGAAATAGTCATTGGGAATTTTCTCAGATATTTTTGAGAACTACTAACAGTTTCCAAACAAGCCTTTGAGAACTCCCTGCTTCGGGGGTTTAGACTGAGGTGTTTCACTGTTGTTTCTTTAACCTTAGGTATCACCTGGATTGAAATAAAATTTGACTTTTCTAGCCTTTTTTCCTCAGTTTTTCTAACATTAATGTAAACTCTAATATCTCCATTAAATTCCTTTATTCCAGAACTATTTTGAGTGACTCTGTTTCCCTGAGCACTCTCAGACTGATACAAATAGACACTTTGCTAAGTGGTAATTGAAATATCATAACCACAGCAACTTTAAATCTTTAAAATATTAGGTAATATTTTCATAAAAACCACTAATGAAAGCAATTTTAGCCATTAAAGCATTACCTAACTTAAACCAAATCTTAAAAATATTTAGAGAGGAGAGAGGAATTCTGATATTACATTAAATTTACATATTCACATATTTCATGGCACAAATGATTCTGGTTATTGTTTTCTAGAGACCTCTGCTTGCTAGTCTGCTACAACTTGGAAAATAATTAAATTGCAATAATGAAAATCTTAGGGAAAACTGCACTATAGTCAATGGACCGTGAAACTAACTTAGAGGCATCTGCTGTAGAAGAGAAGGCAAAGACATGTGCACAAACTCAGTATGCTGTACTTCTTCCTTTGTTTGTTACTGATACCTAAAGATGAAGGAAGTTGAATGTGTGTGTGTCAGGGGGGCAAAGGAGAAGTGGGATATGTGAGGACGGGGGTGGTGAAGGCAATAAGAGCTGCTGTTTATTCCTAAGATCGAGACTTCAGTTTATTAAGTCTATTAGTGTTGTGACTAAGACCCACACAGGTGAGAGTTAAACAGAATCTCATTTGAAGGCTGTCTCTCCCACTTATTAGTTTGAGCTCAGGAAAGTCATTTCAACTTTCTAAGAGTCAGGTTCATTATCTGCAAAATGAAGATAACAAGCAGGTACCTTATAAGGTGTTGCTGAAGATTAAATATAAATCCTTTAAGTGCCTGACAACTAATAAGCTCGGTATTTATATTCATGAACTGTAGAATGGGGCTAGCAACTTCAGCCCGTAGGATTATCATAAAATAATCATAGAGAAATCATAAAATGGTCTAACAGGGTAAAAGGTATTATTTTTATTTTGACCTCAGTCTTCATTTTATAGCATCTATCGTACCATCACTGTCTAACAAAACATTTTCTAATTTCACTAAAGGAAGGTGGTGTGGAAGGAAATGATGTACAATTACCACAAATAAGAAAATATGTACTCTCCCAGTGTTTTAGTTAAAATGGGAAATGGATAGTAGGTTAGCAGGCTGGAGATGAAAATTTTGAAAGAACATGTTCATGATCTTTCCCTCCTCTTGCCTAACATTCCCTCTCCTTGAGTATTCAGTAAGGAGAATAGTTCACTCCATAGTGACACTGGCTATAATAATGTCTAATGTATGTGGTTATCACCAGGAATTAGATTAAAAAAATTGGGAAATTCTGTACCCTTATTGAAAAGCCACTGAAAAGTTGAGTAATAGCTATATGCTAGATGTGAGGAATATTTTTAAAACATTCTTTCTGAAGTTAGTTAATTATTAACAATCTGGTAAATATCTTACCTGGATATTTAATTTTTTATTCCTGATCTAGAATAAAATATTGGATTGGACAAAGTATATCTCAAAGTTTGGGGCAACAATAGCTAAATTTATCTAAACATGAATAAAATATGGTAAATTATTTGGAAACAAATATCACATCCTAGGATGTGTTGAAATTCAGTAAAAACTATTGTTATAAGGTTAAAAGAGATTTAATTTTAGTGATGACATTTGATTTAAAAACTTCAGTCTTTATTGATGCATAATAACTCATTAACCAAGTTAAGATGGCAAACGGTTAAGCAATTCCAAGTAAAATAATTTTTTTCTTTTCTTTTTTTTTTTTTCAGGGCTGCAAGTGCAGTATATGGAAGTTCCCAGGCTAGAGGTTGAATCAGGGCTTAAGTTGCAGGCCTATGCCACAGCCACAGCAATGACAGATACGAGCTGCATCTGTGACCTATACCACAGCTCATGGCAATGCTGGACCCTTAACCCACTGAGTGGGGGCCAGGGATTGAATCTGTCCTAATGCATACTAGTTGGGTTCATTTCTGCTGAGCCACAACAAGAACTCCTCTTTTCCTTTTTTTTTTTTAACTTTTTTAAACCAGCATTTGAAAGGCATTAGACTGTTATACTTTATGCATATGTATCTAATGGAACTAAAAGACATTCACTTGCTCACGATATATGTGCTTCCATTTTATTTTATTTTATTTTTGTACATATGTTAAATTAGAAGTATTTCTCCTCCTCTTCTTTCATCCTTAATCCATGTTCTCTCTTTGGGGCCCCTTTATAAAGCTTTATAAAGTGCATCTTTACATCTGGTAAGGTTTAGTAAGTACCAGCTGATTAACTGAATATCATAAATAAAACAAATGACTAACATTGACATTTATGGGGCACCAATGGCTTGGTAGGGCTGGTATACAAAGCAGAAATCTAGTAACATTGTGTAGGTGCTTAATTGCTGTCAGATGAAATAGGGTAGTTGATTTGTCATCTTTAATTAATGATAATATAGAATGTTCAGCACTGAAACACAAGGCAGATGTTGTATAGCAATAATTTGGAGCTCTGCTCAAATGCAGTCTGGTCTTCCAGTCTGCTGGTTAACTAAAGCTATCAACTAAAATATGAAAAAATCCTTAACTTTTAAAGTTGGATAAGAAAGGCAGTGATTGACTGAGACATATTTAGCCAAAATATTTACTGGTTTTACCTAAAGTATAAAGTAGTCATGACTTTAAATAAGATAAGTATATTTTTGTTTTTATTTAGTTGGATTTACTTAATGCCATAGAATATAGTATCTTGTTTGTCTCTCTTTTACACAATGAAGTTTTCTAGACTGCCAAGGTACAAACTGCAGCACAGAGTAAGGTTATAGACAGCAATTTCTTGAGATTCAGCCCCAAGAAAATTATGAGAAATCTGCCTATATCTGAATGACAAGAAAGGCTAACATCTGAAGAAAGGTTTTTCCATCTGAGAATACTGAAATGCTATTCCTCAATAGTTTTTCTCTTCTTCTTGATTTTAAGCTAGGTTTTTATAATAAGTGCTCATTCAGTGACTTCAGTTACTTCCACCCTTTTTATTTAGTTATTTTAAAAAAAATTTTAGTTAGGGTCACACCCATAGCATGTGGGAATTCCTAGGTTAGGGTCCAATTTTAACCGCAGCTGCTAGCCTATGCCACAGCCACAGCAACTCCAGATCCAAGACATGTCTGTGACCTACACTATAGCTCACAGCAATGCCAGGTCCTTAACACACTAAGTAGGGCCAGGGATTGAACTCACATCCTCACGGATACTAGTCGGGTTTGTAAGTGCTGAGCCACAATGGGAACTCCACTCTACCCTTTTTTAAACTTTGGTGACTATATATTAGTAGTTATTATTATCTCTAGATTATAGTATTTTAGTACGTGTACTTGGAATTGATACTAATAACGTCATGTATTCTAGAGAAAATTATTAAAAATTATAAAGATTATGTTGATACTTAAGAAATGACATGGTTAAATGATGATGATGTATGTGTTACCTATTATGATTTAGGATAGAAAAATCTGAATTGTCATCTGAATGCAGTAATAAAATATCAGAGAACACAATGGTTGAACTTTCTGACTTGTTTCCTAAGTTTTGAGCACCCTTCAGTAAAAATTTATTAAGCATGCAGTGTGTGTTAGGTTCTACATGTAACACATACACATAAAAGATGAAACTCATGCCATCAAGGAGTATATTCTTTATCAGTAGTTAGGAAAAAAGACATACACCTATTTACTAAATATTTACTTAGTTTCAGTAGTGTGCTTGGTACTCTGGATATAAAAATGAATATATTGGAGTTTCCTTGTGGTGGAGTAGGTTAAGGAGCCATGTTTGTCACTGCAGCGGCAGGTTTGATCTCTGGCCTGGGAACCTCTGCATGCCATGGGCTAGCTCCCCCCCCCAAAAAAAATTCAAATCTTTTCTCTCTTATAATATTAGGGATGTTAATAATCATATTTGTTGGATATTCAATATTAAAAATACGGAAATGTTTCTCTATCAGCTAATAAATAATACATTAAAAACTATAATAACCAATAAATCTAATAATATACCTTCTAAAATAATCTCATTAAAGACAACTTACAGAAATGGGAGAAAATAGCTTCAAACAATGCAACAGACAAGGGCTTAATCTCTAAAATATACAAACAACTTATACAACTCAGTAGGAAAAAAAGCCAACAACCCAATGGAAAAATGGGCAAAAGACCTGAACAGATATTTCTCCAAAGAAGATATACAGATGGGCAACAAGCACATGAAAAACTGCTTCACATCACTGATTATTAGAGAAATGCAAATCAAAACTACCATGAGGTGTCACCTCACACCAGTCAGAATGGCATCAGTAATAAGTTCACAAATAACAAATGATAGGGAGTGGAGAAAAGGGAACCCTCCTGTACTGTTGGTGGGAACGTAAACTGGTACAACCACTATGGAAAACAGGATGGGAGTATCTTAGAAAACTATATATAGGACTACCATATGACCCAGTAATCCCACTCTTGGGCATATATCTGGACAGAACTTTCCTTGAAAAAGACACATGCACCTACATGTTCATTGTAGCACTACTCACAATAGCCAAGACTTGGAAACAACCTAAATGTCCATCAACAGAGGATTGGATTAAGAAGATGTGATAGATATACACAATGGAATACTACTCAGTCATAAAAAAGAACAAAATAATGCCATTTGCAGCAACATGGATGGAACTAGAGACTTTCATACTAAGTGAAGGAAGTCAGAAAGAGAAAGACAAATACCATATGATTTCACTTATATCTGGAATCTAATATACGGCACAAATGAACCTTTCCACAGAAAAGATAATCACGGACATGGAGAACAGACTTGTGGTTGCCAAGGAGGAGGTGGAGTGAGTGGAATGGATTGGGAATTTAGGGTTAATAGCTGCAAACTATTGCCTTTGGAATGAATAAGCAATGAGATCCTGCTGTATAGCACTGTGAACTATATCTAGTCACTTGTGATGTAGCATGATAATGTGAGAAAAAAGAATGTATACATGTATTTGTGACTGGGTCACCTTGCTGTACAGTGGAAAATTGACAGAACACTGTAAATCAGCTATAATGTAAAAAATAAAAATCACTGTAAAAATAATAATCTTATTAGTTCAAATCAATTACAAAAACTACTGAAAAATTGTCCTATTATTTTACTGAGAATTAATAATAAAGATATTGAATATAGAAAAATCTTAGAATTTTGAATATAGTTGCTATCAGTTTAGCAGAAGTTGAGGGAGGATTTGACATGATGAACACTAATATTACTTTTAAGAAATCTATACTTCTTAAGATTATGAGTTTTGCAAAGATGTTTCCCATTGGTGCCACTGAGGTGGGTAACAAGGACTGGGTCTGGATTCTGCATTATGCCTGATTTCCGTGGTTGGCTGCTGAGGAGACTGAGGTAGTAGTAGGCCAGGATTAATTGCTGTCCTGCAGCTGTAGAGCTGTCCAGTATGCTAAGGTGGCACATGGGACACTGTTGTCCTTGAGACCTGTCTCTGGTCTGATTATGATTATGGTTCTCCTACTCACACATCACCTTTTTATAATCAGTCCCTTTGTAAATAAATTCTTTTTGATGTAACCTAATTTGACTATGCCATCTATTTCCTGTGGGGAAATCAAAACTCCCTGGCAATGACTGTCACTAACAATGTTGAGTGTGTAAGTGGACATGTCTCCAAAGACAAGTTAATTCAAAAACAAGGGAGTTTCTAGCTTTTTTTTTTCCAGTTTTATTTTTCCACCGTACATATGTGAGTATTTAAGCTTGGATTTATTCAAATGCCTTTGCCTTCATATGAAGCCTGAGGATGAAGCTAGTGCTTGCAACCTGAGGTGTACTAGGTGATACATGTGTTAATGTATAAAAAAGAAGCCACGATTATTTATATGAAGTTGTAGTGGTTCTGCTTGGCACTGAGGGATAGGAAAACCCTTACACTGGAATTTAAATTTAAAATAAGGCTTGGGAGTTAAGTTTATTGGGTCAACAGAGGGTTGCGGGGGAGTAAGCTGCAGAGTAGGCCTTTTGGGAGAAGAAAATACCAGGAAGAGTATGGTAGGAAAATCATTTGAATGGCTTGAGGGTAAAAAGTCAGATAGGAAGTAAGAGCTATATACAGAACTCTGGAGGTCATGGAGAGCCACTGGAAAACAGGAAGCAGGACAGGCAAAGATGAGGGGCCATGATTAGAGATCATTAAGTAGATTAAGTGAGAGATAATGAGTCTCCAGGCGAGGGATGAAACAGGAGGATGAGGAGAGAAAATAGTTTTAAACCCCTTTTTAATGTATGTCAAGACTTGACAGTTAATTTGATGAGGGAGGAGATAGAGCTTGAGGAAGGAGGAGGAGCCTAGAGCGGCTGCTGGGCTCTGTGATGGGCAACTGGTTGGATGATGATGTCATACACAAGACAGCAAACACAGGAAAGGGAGGCTTGGGAGCGTAGAAAGGAGAGGATCATGGTAAAAGTAACAGATATTTTTGAACACGTTAGGACTAACATATGAGGCAGCCCATATGTAGTTGTCTAGAGGCAGAGCTGTATTGGAAATTTAATTTATATTTCATACATTTTTAGTTGAAACCCTGTGCATCTATAAAATCATGAGGGTAAAGGCAACACCTCAAAGAATGAATGGAAGATGAAAGGGAGAAGTCACTGTTAAATAGGCATTTGAGAGGTTTGTTCACTAATGAAAAACTTAAAATTTAGAAAGTTTTTAAAGGCAAAAAAAGATGGAAACTCCAAGATGATAAATTGATTTTTTTTTAAATATCAAGATAGCTTGAAATATTTATACAGCAAGGAAGCTAAAGTTCCAAGGCAAAGTAAAAGTTTAACAGGAATTTTTTATCATGTCTTTCTTCATTAGACTATAAGGTATATGAGGAGAGAGACTTTAATCCCTGGGCCTGAGACAAAATTTTTCTCATAATAGTCTCTCGAAAAATTTGATGAATGAATAAGTGAAAAATACTCTGTGTTAAGAATGTGAAAAATATGCTGTGTTAAGAGCATGCACTCTTACACCTTGTTGACACAAATTGGTCCAACCCCATGGAGACAATATGGAAATAATCTTTGATATAATCATTCCACCTAGAATCTGCCCTGTACATATTTTCCATGTGTGAAAAATAACCAGTACAGATATGGCTATTGTATGTATATCCTTCAATAAACAAAGAAGCTCTTTATATTCTGATAGGAAAAGATTTCCAAAGTGTATTTTATTTTATTTCATTATTTTATTATTTTATTTTAATTTTATTTTATTTTATTTTATTTTATTTTCCTCTTTTTGCCTTATCAAGGGCCGCACCCGTGGCATATGGAGGTTCTCAGGCTAGGGGTCTAACAGGAGCTGTAGCTGCCAGCCTTCGCCACAGCCACAGCAATGTGGGATCTGAGCCGCATCTGCAACCTACACCACAGCTTACAGCAACGCTGGATCCTTAACCCACTGAGCAAGGCCAGGGATCGAACCCGCAACCTCATGGTTCCTAGTCGGATTCGTTAACCACTGAGCCATGACGGGAACTCATCAAAGTGTATTTTAATGTGACAAATCAGAGTGTAGAAAAGTATGGATAACATATTACTATTCGTGTAATATAAAGACTATTTATGAATACATTTGCTTATTTCTACATAGAATATCTCTGGAAGGATACATAAGAAACTGGTAATAGTGGTTGCCTCCAGGGAATAGAAATGTGTGACTAGGGAAACACGGTTCGGAAAGAGATCCTAAAATTTTATGCTCATTATATATCTGTTACCTGTTTTAAAAGAATAAGATAAAATCTAGCCAAACAAACAAATTTATTGAGCACATTAGTTTGTGTCAAACACTTTCCCAAGTCTGTAGGAAAAAGACTGATGCCTCTATAGCTTTAAATGATACACAGAACTCTTACATCTACCTTTGATCACCTCTCTGTCTGTATGCTGCTATTTGTCTGTATGGTGCTATTTGAGTCCAGGAAGGGGATAAATGAAGGGAATAAGTCTGTAGCTAGTGAACATGTGATCTTGTACGTATTGGGGAAGGGGCTGGAAATGGCAGAAACCTGGAGATTTTCATGTGTCATAGACTCTGTTTTCTCCTTGATTAGGAAGGAGACTGTGTCATCTGTTCAGGGGGAGGAGGCAGGGAAAATGGAAAGTAAGATAAACATTTGGCATAGTTGCTATAGAGAGTAGGAAGGAAAGTGATCAAAGGTAGATGAAAGAGTTCTGCGTATTGTTTAAAGCTATAGAGGCATCAATCTTTTTACTACAGTGCAATTTTTCTTCAGAAATGTTTATCAGCCCCAGTAGAAGAGCAGAAAGTGAACACTGCTAGAGTATATATCTTGCTTCAGGAGAACAAAGTAACAAGGGAATTGAAGATAGTAGTAGAAGAGTAGCTAAAATGGTAAAGATATTGTTATAACAAAAATTAGGGAAATTAAATTACAAGTAGAGTAAGGAGGGAGTGTCTTAAAAGAAGGGGTGTATTTTATTAGTTAAGAGAAAGTGAGCACTTCTAGGCACTCTTCTCATCTGGGCCAGCTGGTCACAGAAATTCTCTTAGCCCATAGTTTTCTGTTGCTTAGTGCAGTCTCAGAAGAAAAACTTCCTGAGTAAAATTCTTTCAGAAAAGCTCCAGCTAGCTCTTCCCTGAGTGGTCCTCACTCAGGGAAACATCTGAAAACATCTGGCACACGCCCACTTGGGGATTTTCCTCTAGCTGAGTGACTCTACTGTGGGTTCCTGGTTCAGCAGCTTCAGCATCACTTGGGAACTTTTTGAAATGCAAATTCTTGTTCCTTCCCTGACACTGAATCAGAAACTTTGGGAGTGGAGCCCAGAGATCTGTGCATTAACAAACCCTCCAGAGGATTCTGATGCAGGCTCCAGACAGCACCAGCTGCTTTAGCCTGAAATAGCCTTACCTGAGAGAACCGTTGGTTAATTAACTCCATCACTTTCTTCAAGTCTTGGCTTGAAATTCCTACCACTCTACTTAGTATTTCACCCACCTTTTTCTCTTTTCCTCTTTGTGGTACCCCTTCCCTCATGTTTCTAATCAGCTTGAATTTTCCTTTTTTCCTTAGCTTTTACAATCTTCTATATAATAGACTTATTTATTATGAAAGTTTTTGTCTGTCTCTACCCAGTAGGATGTAATTGATTTGAATGTCGGGGGTCTTTGTTTTGTTCACTGATGTATTCTGAGTTCCCAGACAGTGCCTGATGTCTAGTAGGAGTTCAATAAGTATTTGTCAAATGAATATTTGTTCATTGTCTCAAGCAAGAGCCATCCCCAAAGCAGCCACCTCTGCTGGGTTTGTAATGAAGTAGCCTGTGAATAGTCTCTCACCCTTAGGCTTTTCCAAGTGTGGGTCCCCCAATGGCCTTTGTTCTCCAGACTCCACCGGAGTCATAAATCATGCTCTTTGAGCAGTCTCCTTGAAGATCCTCTCTCTCAGTTTGAGGTGAGGGGGAAGCACTAACCCTCCTCACGTCCAGACATAATTCATCATAGGAAAGAGGGTAACTCTCAGAAATCTGTAACTTTCTCCAAAAATCATCTTCGCCCTCATTTCCAATTTCTACACTCTTCAATCAATGTTGTCATAATATTGAGGTACTGAAGGACTAAGAATATAAAATTTGGTTCCTCCTGCTTCTTTCTCGGTACTGGAGAGGGCATGGTTCCCTATAGCATCTTGTACTAGAATATGGGGTAGTTGGTGCTTATTTTCTTAGTACCAACCAGTCAGCCAAAATCTGAATGTTTAATTTTTATTACATGTTATTACATGGTCTTCTTGCTTTGCTCTTATAGCCCATTCTTCATACTGTAGCAGAGTGAGCCTTTAAAAATATGATGGTGGTTTTATTCTGCTCTTCAGAATTTTTCAATGACTTTTTATTGCACTTAGAATAAAGTCTAGATCCTTAACTATGCCCTTTAAGATCCCACATGAATTAGTCCTTGTCCGTTTTTTCAATCTTCTGTGTTATCTCTCTCCTATAGACTCACTATTCTCACAGCGACACAGGCCTTCTTAGTTTTGCTACTTCATAAAATTAAATTTCCTTCTAACCTAGGGCCTTTGGACTCCCTGTTCTCTCTCTTTGGAAGATTCTCTCCTAGAGAACTGGCTCTTTTCCTCATTACTGTTTCAGACACTATCATATTCTTCTTCTTCATTGTACTTACCACTATCTGAAATTCTTATATTTCTTACTTTTGTACCATCTGCTTCCCTCAATAGAATTTAAGATTTGTGAAAGCCAGGATCTAGACTTTTTGGTTCAATGCTGTAACTTCAGTGCCAGGAACAATATTTAATATGTAAGCTTTCAATAAGTACAGACATTTAATTGCATGCCTCCTAGGTGCCAGGCTCTATGTTAGTAACACGATTTTGATGAAAAAAATTTAGTTCCTGCCCTTAAGAAACTTTTAGTTAGAGTATGAAAAAGACAAAAAAAAGGCAAATTTTCATGTTGTATAATGTGTTATATAAGAGCAAAGTATAAGGGACACTATGGAAGCAAAAAACTAAGCCATCGTGGCAGAAGGAATTTGGGGAACCAGAGAGTATAAGTCAGGATTTTAGAATGCAGAGACTGTCTCCTCACTTTTAAAGTAAAGCTGAATGAAAGAAGAAAAGAGTGAGGGGCAGGGGGAAGGAAGTGATTGGATAATAAAGAAGGATGGCCTTTTCTGTCATCTTTGGGGTCTCTACACTGTCTGAAGGGCTTGGTGTTGATATGGGAGACCACGCAGACTTGTATTCCAGACTCTGTACACTTTTGTCACTGCTTATTTTGTATATATACAATCTAAAGTAAAATAGCCTTTCAAAAACAACGTTTACTTGTATCACGTGATAGTATTCTACTGTGATAGAATGCCTATAATAACACTCAGGAAACTAAATGTATCTAAAATTTTTATTTATTTCTTAGACACTTGTTTCCAGCATACTTGATTATTGAAGTATTAATCTTTTTGCTCAAAACTAGCTTAAAAGCCATAAACATGAGTACTATAAGAAAAAGTGTTAATGTCATTTAACTCATTTCTGTTCAAATTTAATTACTAGTAGGACACACTTAGATTAGTTTTTTCAGGGTTTTTTTGTTTTCCAGTTTTTTCATTTTGCCTATACTATTTTTTTTTTTTTTTTGGTCCATTCCCATGGCATGAAGAAGTTCCTGGGCCAGGGATTGAACCTGAGCCACAGCAGTGTCAATGCCTAATACTTAACAGCTAGGCTACCAGGGAACTCCATCATTGTCTGTAATACTAATAGGAATTTTCAAAGTCAATGAATCATTTAAATAATTCTGGAAGCAAACCTCATTTGTAAGTAAGCAAGCAAAATATTTAGAGTATATGAGTTAATGTATTTTAAAGATTTTCTAAGCCCTGTCAAAGCAGAGTCATTATTTCATTCTATGAGCTTTAAAAAGTACTAACATAATCTAATTAATCAATAAGTATTTATTTTATTTTATTTTATTTTTAAATGATTTTTATTTTTC
Organism: Catagonus wagneri; assembly: GCA_004024745.2. NCBI lineage: Eukaryota > Metazoa > Chordata > Mammalia > Artiodactyla > Tayassuidae > Catagonus > Catagonus wagneri. The sequence goes on from PVHT021183696.1 coordinate 14,380,593, forward strand.
CATTATAGTTGGTTTACAGTGTTCTGTCAATTTCTACTGTACAGCAAAGTGACTCCGTCACACACACAGATGCACACACACACATATATATTCTTTTTCTCACATTATCCTCCATCATGTTCCATCAAAAGTGACTGGATATAGTTCCCTGTGCTATACAGCAGGATCTCATTGCTCATCCACTCCAAACTTTTAGATCACTAATGAAAAAAAATTTTTTTTGCCATTTGGGTTGAGTCATCAACTTAAAATTAAGGCATTTACCATTTTCTGTCAGATGTCAATTGTCATAAAATGTTGAAATTACAATGCAAAAGATGTCCATGTGACAGACCATTATTTTTCTATCAAAGCTGAAGTTTAACAGGCAGTAGAAATCAAACACCATATTTAGCAATCGATTTTTCTCCTTTGTGAAAGAAAGTGAAAGAAAGATTGATTTAGGAGTTAATTATGCAACAGTTCTGATATCTCTCTTGGTGTCTTATTCTGCCCAGGAAAAGAAGGACAATAAATAATAGGAAGCACCTAAAGGACATTTTAGTAGAGAATTTGAAAGGTCATCTGAGCTGCAGAGGAACTAAGGAAAAGAGTGGAGTATTAGCATTTTGGCTACTGTCGCTTTAATCTGGGTAGGGAAAGACTTAATCATTAGCCTTTTGGCATTGACTTGAAGAGGAACTTGTGCGCACGTGGATATTCCTTGCCTTGATCTCTGCTGGCTACATATTGCATTGGATAAGTCATCTAAAAGTGGTATTTTGTGGACATAGTCATTTATGTTACTTACGTACTTGTTGTAGCCTCAAAATGCCTTCTAAAACACTACACATAGGGCATGTTGCCCGTCATCCTCCTAAAGAAAGCATTATTTTCTAATAAACTTAGAAGAATAGGTTTATTGACATTATCTTTTTTGGGGTGGCGGGGGCACGATCATGGCATATGTAAATTCCCGGGCCAGGGATTGAACCTGAGCCATAGTTGCAGCAAACATGGTATCCTTAACCTGCTGTGCCACACGTGAACTTCTGACTTTACTTTTAAGAAGGTTGTATAAGATCAAAATATTTTTTTTCCAAATCTTGCCTTGGTTTTATATGGTCCAGTTTAATTTTACCATTTCCATTTTCCTGTTTCACAATTTGACATTATTCACCTCCTTTGGACTTAGGTTTACTTTTGTAATATGTGTAAAAAAGTAAGAGAATAGTTCAAAAATAATAGGAAATGTCTATTAAACAGCTTTTGGAACATCTTTAAAATCCATATAATGTTGCATACTATTTGCATAGAAACCAATATTAACTCAGGGAGTTCTTGCAAATTCATGTTATTAATTGAATTAATCTGGGTTTATGAAGGACATGTCTGCTTATAAAAATAAGAAATCCAATCATGTCAGTTTATGAAAAAGGGGGTCATTAGAACAAGTGACTCTCTATCACCCAAGAGCCACTCAGGGGACTGGAAAGGAGAGTCTCTTTCTAGATGCAAGTGGTCTCTTTCATCTGCATTTTTTACTCTTTTTTTTTTCTGCTTGCATGTCATGTCAACTAACATAAAGTCCTGGCTCCCGTGCTGGATAACCTGTCCACTCAAGTCTTGCTTCATCCAGCAGTTAACTGACTCTGTCTTCCTGCCCTATTGATAAATTCTGAGAAGACTGTTTGAATCAATTTTAGAGTAGGATGTTGTTTGGGTGATTACCCCAAACCATGTCAACTAAATATAAATATTAAATGAGTTATATTATTAATTACTCTCTGTGGATAATTTTTATTGGTATAGGATAAGAAAGTGACATCAGATACTTAGGAGTGATTTACTTAGGCCTACTGTATACTCAGTTGGAGATATGGGGGTTCAGAGTAAAGGTAAGGAGCATAATGCATTTTTATAATCTAGTATTTGCAGACAATATTATAGTACTTTAATGTATACTTGCCATTAGAAAATCCCTGAAAGAGACTGAATACCTAGGTATTCTTCTAAGGCAGGGAGAAAATCCAATCAGGTGAGTACCTGATGTCTGTATTTTGGGCAGTTGGTATAGATGTTGCTCCAATATCTTTGAAATGTAGACAGTTCCTTTCTAGGTCACTTTGTGTTCGGAGGAGTACATCAAGGAAGTCCCAGAGGCAATTACTCTAATCGAACTGCTTTTTATAATGCTGGCTTTTTGCCTGCCCCTCCTCCCTGTGTCTTGCTTCTTTGAGAAGAATTAATCTAAATCTTCAAGGAGGAGAAGTAGGTAAATTGGTAGAAAGCTGTGATAACTGTGTTCTACAATGCAACCAATTTTAGGGGAAAAGAACCTCAAGGGGTTTGGGTGGGTTTCGGGGGAAAAGGAACTAGTTTTGAGTTCTTGCAAAGAGAGAAAACCCAGAAACTGGCTTGAACTGGAGAAAGGTTGTGTGCCAAAACAGAAGAAAGATGTACTTGATTCCTCAGTATTAAGCTCTGAGTGTTTTACAAAATCCTACTAACTACAAAGGCCAGTGGTCTGGCCTATAAAAAATAACCAGTTACAGACCTTGCTTTCAAAGCGTTTATAAGTCAGTTGGAATGACACTGCACACATGTTGCTGGACAGGTTTGGATAAGGTTTATAGGAAGTTAAGATCTGTGGTTCTGAGGTGGAAGCATAGATGCTTTCTCTTAAATCCTTTCAATACCATGGAGTTTGAGGAGTCATAAACCAGGAATCATGGATTTCCTATACAGAAACCAATGTTGTGGGTAACACTTTTAGGCCAATAGACATATCAAGAGAGAAAGTTGCAAGAAAAAAGTTGATAGTGTGGTAGTGTTACTGTGGAGTGACAGCCAATGGCTCACTGGTTTCTTCTCTTTGGGCTTCATTTCATAAATAAGATTTAGTGAGGGTAAGTCTGAGTTTCTTAAATTCTTCACATTTAGGTAATTAGGCAGATCAGGACAACTAGGCACATCCTTTCTATCTAATATTCTGATATATTATAAGAAACTTTCCTACAAAGAGTTGTAGCAGAATTTTTTTTCTATAATGTGACACTTTTCCAGAAAAGGAGCCACTGCATGATAGCAGGATACATACTATCCTGATAGCAGGATACATATTTGAAGCAAATGAAGATGTTCTTATTGTAAATTTGCCTTTTCCATTAATAAACTATGAAAAACAAATTAAGAAAACAGGGGTGCTTCCATAAGTAAGACCAATAATTCACATTTAGTAGATTTATTTAGTTAGAAAGTTTAAGTATATCACAATCTTTACCAGTAATAATCTTACTACAACTTTTCTATTTGTTAAAAAATTTAGTAAAATATCATTATTATAATCAGAATATAAAAATCAGTATTTTAATTAACCTTGAGTAAATGACTGAAAAAGATGAAATAGCACATACAATTATTTAATCTATTAGGAATTTGTGAAGTAAAAAAAACAATTTTTGGAATTATTAAAGTGACATTTATAGTATATAAAGATTGATAGGTTAAAATCTAGGACTGAAGAGAGGATATTTTGTGGTGGTGGGGGTTGGGGAGTGGTTGTCTGCATTTGCTTAAGGACTACTGGAAGCAATTTAATTTTGATTATTTTTAAGTGATTTTCCCAAACAAAGGAAAGCAAATTGTTATGTGCATTCTGTATCTGTTTTTTCTCATTTGTTGCATACTATAGAAATTCTGTTGATATAAATCTGAAAAGTACCGAATATAATTTTAACATAAGATGCCAGTCAATGCCATGGACATCATTGTTTTCAAAAGAATTCCTGATTAATTCATATCCTGCTAATTTAAATATGAAAGAAAATATGTTTGTAATGAATTGATTCATAATATAGATATATATTTAGCTTACTTTATTTTTATAGACAACTCTGTGACAGTACACTTCTCTCATGTTGATTTAAGTATAAATTCATATTTTATTTTTGGATAAGAATTTCTCTTTGGCTAATCTTTAGTTTTATGCTGAAGGAATTTATATTTGTTCAAATAAAAGTTGTTTTGGAGTTTACACCTTAAAAAACTGCATTTAAAAATAGGCTTTGCAGCTATTTCTCACACTATCAATCTCTATTTTCCAAAGAAGTTCCTGGAAAATTAATAAAGATTTGCTAATTAGTTTTGCATTTTCCCCCTTAAATACTGTTGTCTTAACTAGCTGCCAAACTAGTAATTCTGAATTCCTAAAGAGATCTGTTTTTTACCATCTGTTAGCAAAAAAATTGAAGTTATCTTTCTTCCTTTCCTTTCTTTCTCATTGTGGCATGACAATATTTTAAAGTTAAAAAGTGATCTATTTTCACTGCTTAAATTCTATGTATATCACTTTGACTCAATTTAGATATTTATCACATTTAGGTCACCAGATTTAACAAGTGAAACAACCTATGGAATGGGAGAAACTAATTTCAAATGATGCAGCTGACACAGGCTTAATATATACAAGGGCTAAAATATACAAACAAATACAATTCAACAACAAGAAAACAACAATCCAACTGGAAAATGGGCAGAAGACCTGAACAGACATTTCTCCAAAGAAGACATATGGATGGGCAACAGGCATATGAAAAAATGCTCAACATCACTAATTATTAGTGAAATGCAAATCAAAACTACAATGAATTACTACCTCACACAGGTCAGAATGGCCATTATTAACAAGTCAACAAATAACAAATGCTGAAGAGAGTGTAGATAAAAGGGCACCCTCCTTCACTGTTGGTAGGAATGTAAATCACTACAACCTCTATGGAAAATAGTATGGAGGTACCTCAGAAAACTAAATATAGAACTACCGTATCACCCAGCAATCCTACTCCTGGGCATATATCTGCATAAACCTTTCATTGAAAAAATGCATGCTCCCCTATGTTCACTGCAGCACTATTCACAATAGCCAAGACGTGGAAACAACGTAAATGACCAAAGACAGATGAATGGATTAAGAAGATGTGGTATATTCCACACAATGGAACATTACACAGCCATTAAAAAAACCAAATAATGCAATTTGCAGCAACATGGATGGAACTAGAGACTCTCATACTACGTGAAGTAAGTCAGAAAAAGAAAGACAAATGCCACATGATATTACGTATACCCGGAATCTAATATATGGCACAAATGAACCTATCTACAGAAAAGAAACAAACTCATGGACTTGGAGAACAGACTTGTGGCTGTCAAGGGGGAGGAGAAGGAGTGGGATGGACTGGGAATTTGGGGTTAGTATAGGCAAACTATTGCATTTGGAGTGTATAAGCAATGAGATCCTGCTGTATAGCACAGGGAACTATACTAGTTACTTGTGATGGAATATGATGGAGAATAATGTGAGAAAAAGAATGTATATGTATGTATGACTGGGTCACTTTGCTGTACAGCAGAAATTGACAGAACATTTTAAATCAACAATAGAAAAAATAAAAATTTTACAAAAAATAAAATGGAGAATATGCAGTTAAATTTGAATATTAAATAAACAATGAATAACTTTTTAGTATGCCTAGAATGCTTATATGACAAAAATATTCATTGTTTATCTGAAATTCAAAATTGACTTGGGGTCTTGTATTTTATCTGACAGCTCCAACGCATTTTATCATATTTCATAGGATTGTATAAACATTTCATACCTTTTTAGATTCTACTTATTCTCTTTTAATACTATTTTCTTTATTTCCCATTCTTTAATTTGAAAAATGAGAAAACAGTTAATTCAGTTGTATTAGTTTTGCCTTATGTAGAAGTTGTCTTGCCAGGTATGACAGTAGATACTGTGTTTACAGATAGATAATATATTAAAATTATAAAAAAAAAATCCAGAAGCACAAGAAGTAGTCACAATCCTGGTAACACTTTCAACTCTAAACCTCTAGTCTAATATTTTATCTCAGAATTTACCTTAAACCCTCCCCTCCCCAAACACACACAGTTTTTGGGCTTCTTCTCTTCTCTTGATTGGGTTTGGCTGGGGATGGGGTCCCTTCCAATGACAAGGAGGGGCAAGTTGTTTGAAACTGGTTTTCTAGCTATTGACTAGTCATCCACAATATCATTCAACAGTATTTCTCAGCTATGCTTCTTGGCCTTGGTTCACTAAAGCTGTTAATGGCTATCCCTATGGCATAGGATGGTCAAATAAAATTGCGAATTCTGGATTAAAGCACATCTCAATTGCAGAACTTCTCTGAAGCTTAAGTATTCTACTTTTCACCGTAAGAGGAGAACATAGTATATTACTCTTCCTTATTTTTTTTGGACTGTAGAACTTTTTGTGTGTGTGGCATACCAAATATGATTTTGTGAGACACTAGAGTTCTAGGAAACCCAGTTTGGGAATTCTGAAGAAGATTCAAGCTCATTTTATGTGATTTCAAAATTGCAGGTGGTTTGAGGACCAGAGTGATAATCATCAGAAACCAGTCTACCACAGTATCAGTCAGGCTGCATCATCAGGGCAGATTTCAAATGGCCCACTCTGAGCACTGGTGGATTAATGTAAATTGAATAAACTCAATTAACAAATAACAAGGAACAAGGAATAGCGAAGACATAGGGATGAGAGAAAAGGAAAACTGGAAATAACCTTTGCTGAGCACCTACTGCAGTCCTAGAAACTATACAAGATGCCTAACATAGCTTGTTTACATTAATTTCATAATGTCCTTAAAACAAAAGTGTTACACCCTTTTGGAGATGAAGAAAACTGAGACTCAGAGAAGTCTACTTATTTATTGTTACATATAGTGAAATTGGCACAACTGGGATTTGATACAGGTTTTTTTAGGCTTCAAACCCATTTTCTTTTCCTATCAGAGAAATCTTTTTGGCTTCTCCTGTTCCTTGAAGTACTCAGACTACTCCTTCAGTTTTTTCTGTGTGTGTGTGTGTGTGTGTGTGTGTGTGTGTGTGTGTGTCTTTTTGCCTCATCTAGGGCTGCACCCGTGGCATGTGGAGGTTCCCAGGCTAGGGGTCTAACAGGAGCTGTAGCTGCCGGCCTTCGCCACAGTCACAGCAACGCGGGATCCAAGCCGCGTCTGTGACCTACACCACAGCTCATGCAACGCCGGATCCTTAACCCACTGAGTAAGGCCAGGGATCGAACTCGCAACCTCACGGTTCCTAGTCAGATACGTTAAGCACTGAGCCACGACGGGAACTCCTACTCCTTCAGTTTTGAGAATTACTACTCTAAAGCGGCAATGATTCTTTTCTTTATTAATCACCTGAACAACTACTACTTTCTGACAACTTACAATGACTACTTCTTTTTGTGATTCATCCAGAACGTTTTACAAATTACAGGTCACTAATCACTCACGGGAGTAAATAAAGGCTAGCAGGCAGTGAAAAAGGAAGCTGTTTTCAATTTGCTGACTGCCATCTTGGAATCACCCGAGGACTTTCAAAAACATTGATGTCTGTGTCTCAGCCACAGAAATCCTGATTTAATTGATTTGGGGTGTGGCAGGGGCATAGGGATTTTAAAATACTAAGTAATTCTAATGTGCAGTCAGGCGAAGAACAACTGTTTGTAGGGATCAAGATGAACATATAAATATTTCCATAAAGAAGCAAAGGAAATGTGACGTTACTTTTTTTTTCTTTTTTTGTCTTTTGAGGGCTGCACCCTCAGCATATGGAGGTTCCCAGGATAGGGGTCGATTAAGAGCTGTAGCTGCTGGCCTACACCACAGCCACAGCAATGCGAGATCTGAGCCATGTCTGCGACCTACACCACAAGTCCTGGCATCGCCTGATCCCAAACCCACTGAGCAAGGCCAGGGATTGAACCCGCATCCTCATGGATACTAGTCGGGTTCATTAACCGCTGAGCCACAATGAGAACTCCTGGTGTTACTTTTAATTTAACAAACTCATTTTTAAAAAAATAGCTGCTAAGTCAAGGACTTTTATCAGTTGAAACAGGAGCAAGTTGAAACTTGCTATCTTTTCCTATTTAAATGATATTGTATTCAGTTGGGGGTACTGTGGTATAAAATATGTATTTATTTCATTAGCTAGGTTACTAAGTCATTCCTATTTAATCTTTAAAACTCATAATCCTCCCAAGCTATGGTGGTCTCTCATCACATCCCAGTGTAGATTTAATTATTGCACTAAGAAAAACACATTATCAAAACAGCATGAAATATCCCCATAGAAATGTCTTAAGTCATTTCACTAATGCACTTTTTATATCTCATATTTGTTTTTCTCTTACTAACCCTGTTAGATGTCTCATAAATAGAACCTAATCAAACCACCACTTTCTCAATGTAACTATATTTTTCAAACTATTTTTTAATTTTGAATGTTAATTTTTCCTAATTATCAAAACTGAAGAAATATAAACTGTTAGATTTGATGTAGAAACAGTAAAGTATAATTTTGTTTTAAAAGCAAATGCTCAGGCAGTGACAATAATAATTGGTATTTACTGAAAATATAAAGAACTCAAATTGCCAGGTTCCTATACTGGATAAGTATAGGAAGTTAAGGAGAATCTAGATAAAATAAGGCTGGCAAAAATTTATCGTGCACTAACTGCATTATAGTCAAGGTCTCATTTAATCCTCCTGATAATATTAGGATTAGGAATTAGGCTCTATTACTATTCCAACTATATATATGGGGGTACTGAAAGTCAGAGAGCAGGCTTTGAACGCAGAGTTTGGCTCTAAAACCTGCAGTTAACCACTATATATTATTTGCTTCCTCAAAGTGTTAATATTTTCAGTCTGAGTGTCTGAGTGACTGAGGGGTTGGGTATATCAAATAACTTACATACATAATTCAAGTAAGTTAATAGTCTCAGGGTAGGTGTTAGGGTAATGAGTTTGTATCTAGACATTTGTAATTTGGGGTGCTGGAATTTTACTTTGAAGTAATATTTATCAAGCAATTAACAATACTGATCTGAAATTCAGGAGAAAGTTCAGAGCTGGAAAAGATGGTATGAAGGTAGTAATTAAAAATGTGGTAGTGATAAAATAACCAAGGGAGCAGGTATAAAATAAGAAGAGGTTTTAATACTGGATCACTGGGAAATACTGCTAATTGTGAAGCGGACAGAATACAAGTGGATCTGGAATACAGATGGCAAAATAACAGAATAAACTATCACGCAGCCTGGGGGAAGAGATTTTAAGAAAGAAATCATGATTTAACAGTGTCAAATGTACAAGAATGTCCTAGAATAAGAGGTGAGTAAAAGGATTCTGGATTTGACTGCTAGCAAAACGTTAGTAATCTTCTAAGGAATGATTTTAATATTCTTGTAGGGCTGGAATAGAGACTGCAATAGCTTAATAAATGAAGTGTTAGTTTAGAAGCAGCTAATGTTTGTGGAAATGTGTCCCATGGACCACGCACTACTGAAGGGTTTTGCAAGTATTATTTTTTTTAATTACTTTGCTCATCAGTACTACCTAATTTTCTTCAGTAGACATATATTACTTCTGAGGAATAAACACTTCATCTTCCAAAAATTTATTGGAGTATAGTTGATATACAGGTTTTGCATGTCTTTAAATGAGTAAACCCTAGTTGGGGATTCTGGATACTCAAGAGCTGAAGAGCACACAGAATTAAGGAATTAAGGAGAGAACAACATAGCAGACATTAAAAAAAAAAAGCCTATCTCAGCATATAATAGAATAAGTAGACCAAAATTAAAAAATAAAAATATAAAAGGGTGAGAACACAGAGGATCTGAACAACACAAATTTCTATCTTGCTGTAATTTATATTTACAGAATAACCAACTGCAGAATATACATAAGATGCTCAGTAACACCCTAAGTATTTGGAAACTAAACAACCTACACCTACAAAATTTGTGGTCAATAAGGAATTGCAAGGGGAATCAAAAATATTTTTAACTGAAAGATAATGAAAATGCTTTGTATAAGAATTTCTGGAGCTAACTAAATAGTTCTTATAGGAAAATGTAGAGATTATTGCTTATGTTAGATATCAATGACTTAAGGTTTCATCACAATAACCCCAAAAGAAGAACAAACTAAATCCAAGTAAGTAGAAGCAAGGAAATAAAGTAATAGCAGAAATCAATGATACAAAAACATGTTATTCAAGAAAATTTACGAAGTTAATGGTGGTACTTTTATAAGCTCAGTAAACATGAAATTCTCAATTATTTAAGAGAAATAAAAGATTAAAACTAAATCAGCAATATCAGAAGTGAAAGAAGGGCTTTCCATGCAAATCATGCAGATATTAAAAGGATAATAAAAATTATCCTTTTAATTAGGATAATAATGTCACTAGGAAAATAATGTCAACAAATTAGACAATTTAGATAAATGGACAAATTCCTTGAAAAATAAAAATGACTAAAGCTTACTCAAGAAAAAAAGGCAACACAAAGAGCTCTCTATTAATGAAAGAAATTGAATTAGTCGCTAAATACTTTCCCACAAAAAACTAATCACACATGGTTTCACTGGTGAATTATACCAAATATTTAAAAAGCAAATAATATAAATTTAATAAAAATGCTTTCAGTAAACAGAAGAGGTGGGAACAGGGAATAGTTCCAACAAATTTCATGAAGTCTTTATCCCAATACCAAAATAAGAGAACATTAAAAATAAAAACAAAACAAAAACCACCCTAATGTCCTGTTAAACCTGGATGTTAAAATCCTTGCCACAATACTAGTCACTGAATCCTGCAATATTTAAAAAGCATTACATACACATCATGACCAATTATGATTTGTCTCAGGAATGCAAAGTTATATTAACATTTAAAACATATAATTCAACAACATATTCATAGAATAAGAAAAAAAACATTATCATTTCAATAGAAGCAGAAAAAAATATCTGATAGAATTCAACCTTCAGCCATGGTAAAAACTCTTAGAAAAGTAGGAATAGAAGGTAACTTTCCCCATCTGATAAAAAGGCTTGTTCCCATTGCTTATACCCAACACTGTATGTCATAGCACAGCAAAAAAAGGTAAGAAAAAAAAATCTGTAAGGGTTTGAAAGGTAAGACTTTCTCTACTTGTCGATGACACCTCTGTTTACTTAGAAAATCTATGGAAATCTAAAGTCAACTATTAGAATAAGTGAATTTGGTCAAGCTGCAGGATAGGAGGTTAATAAAATCTATTGTAATTTTACATACTAGTAAATAAAAATTTTAAAAGTCATCTCCAAGAACACTAAAAACTAAATTATCTGGAAACTAATTTTTTGAAAGATATTCAAACCATCTATCTGCTCTACCAGTTGCAGAACATTATTGGTAGAAATTCAAAGACCTAAATAAATGGAAAAATGTAGATTTGGAGACTTAGTATAATGAGGATGTTAAGTATCTCCCAATTTATCTATAGAGTCAATATAGTCTCAGTCAAAATTCAAGTAGGATCAGTTTTAGAAACTGGCACATTGATTCTAAAATTTAAATGGAGAGGTAAATCTATTTAAAAAAAGAACACAGTTTAAGTATTGTTCTTGATTTTAAGATCTACCCTAAAGTTATTGTAAAAAAGACTAATATTTGTGAACTATATACATATAAAGGAATACTTTTAGAAAGGAATGAGTAATTTATGATCCCATTCAGTCTGAAAGAAGTAGTAAAAAGTCAAAGCTTTATTCTGACACTTTTCAAAGTAGTTCTGAAAAGACAGATGTTTAAAACAATGTAAATAACTGCATGAATCTTTATCTCTAACAATAAAATTTCATCATAAGAAATGACCAAAAATACTAAACTGCTTTTGTGTAAGAAAAAAAAGGAATACCTTTTAAAGCCTGGAAATAGACTCACATATATATGGTCAATTGATTTTTTAATAAAGTGCCAAGGTAATCAATCCACTGACTGAAAAAAAAAGTCTTTTCAATAAGTATGCTGGAATACCTGTTTTCCATATGGAAAACTGAGTATTGATCCTTCACAGATACATAAAAATAACTTGAAATGGATCACAGACATAAAATGTGAAGCCCAAACTTCAAAACTTCTACAAAACATAGAAGAAAATCTTAATCATTTTAGGTTAAGCAAATCTTACTTATATAGAATTGGTACAAACCATAGTGGAAAAAAAATCATTAAACTGGGTCTTATCAAAGTTTTAACCTTTTGATTTCTGAAAAATACTCAAGAAATAAAAAGTCTAGCCACAGAATGGAAGACAATATCCACTTGACATATAATGACAAAATATTTGTATCCAGAACATATAAAAATCTTTTACAAGTTAGTAATATGAAGACAATAAATTCATTTTAGGAAGTGGATGTAAGCTTTAAACAGACACTTCACAAAAGATATTAGACTAGCCCAAATCCCATGGTATGTTCAACCTCATAGTGCCAGGGAAATGTAATTTAAATAATGATAAAAATAATGATAAAAAGGATTTACTTTGCTATACATCTGAAATTAACACTTTATAAATTAATAATACTTCAATAAATTTTTTTTTAAAAAACATAGAACATACCAGTTGTTGGTGAAAATATGGAAGAAGTGGAATTCTCATGCACTATTAATGAAGGTATAAAATGATGGAACTACTTTGGAAAACTATTTGCATATTTCTTTAAGTTAAACATATACACGTCAAATGACCCGGCCATTCCATTGCTACGTCTTTACTCATGAGAAATGAAAACATATGTCCACAAAAACCTTGTAAATGATTATTCAATCCACTTTATTCATAATAAGCTCAAATTAGACACAACTCAAATGTCCATCAATAGGTGAATGGTAAATAAGATATGTCATTCACAAAATTAAATACTACTCTTTAGTATAAAGCAACAAACTGATACTCTTAAAATCATGTTGAGTTAAAGAGCCAAATAAAAAGGGCACATTTTGTGTTAGAACATTTATATAAAGTACAAACTAATACAGGTGCCAAAAAATCAGATCAGTTACCTGGATCCAGGGACAGAGGGAGGGCTGCAGATTGGCATGAGGAATTTTTTGAAGTTAGTGTAAATGTGGATTTTTAATTATGATGGCAGTTTCAGGATCTATATAACCACTAAAAATTATTCATTTAACATTTTAAATTGATACAATTTATCTTATGCAAATATCCCTTAGTAAAGTAGATAAGGGAAAACAAAACAAAACAGATGGAGACATAATAATTGAGACCGTAAAGCAGAGATAACCACAGTCCTAAATGTGGACCGAGTAGAATACGCAAAGAGTGGAGCCAGTTTATCTTGGAGAACCTTGGAAGACTATATAAAGATTATACAAAGATTTAGATAGTAGTAAGATGAGGGGTTGAAGAAAGAACCACGTCTTTTTCTCCTAACAATAGTCTTATGAGGAATATGTTATTTTTAATTCTAGTTTTCCAAATGAGGAAACTGAGGCTCAGAGTGGTTTCTCAAAGTCTGTCTGTTTCCATATCAACGTCTTCACATAATTAGTGGATCCTGAAATGCTGGTAGTCTTGGCTGCCTTTGAGAATGGACTCAAATACTTCTAGAAACTAAAAGACCAAATATAACAAATGATAAACATTAAAAGTATAATTACTTTTGTAATTATGTATAAATTGATATATCTTATCATTTTATTGTTAAAAATAAACTATTAAATATTTGTTTTATACATCTTAGTAAAATATAAGTAACGTATGTCTTATTCCAGTCTTATCTATTTGAGTCAGCTTAGATTGTGACCTTGTCTCCTAGAAATAAATCACTGGTTTGGGGACTCTTGATTTGACAGGATATGAATCAATGCTTCTTCGAAAAAAGAATTTCTCAACCAAAATATTCTTTTTTTTTTTTTTTGTCTTTTGTCTTTTTGGGGCCACACCCACGGCATATTGAGGTTCCCGGGCTAGGGTTCTAATCGGAGCTGTTGCTGCTGGCCTACGCCAGAGCCACAGCAATGCAAGATCAGAGCTGCGTCTGTGACCTACACCATAGTCCATGGCAACATGGGACCCTTAACCCACTGAGCGAGGTCAGGGATTGAACCCGCAACCTCATTGTTCCTAGTCAGATTCGTTTCTGCTGATCCACAACGGGAACTCCCAAGATGTTCTTTAGTAGGTGAATGGAGCAAAGTTGGGAATGACCTATGTCATCATCTTGGTGATATCCCTCCACTAGGTGGACAGATAAATAAACTGTGGCACATCCAGACAATGGAATACTTCTCAGCACTAAAAGGAAATGAGCTATCAAGTCATGAAAAGACATGAGGAAGTTTAAGTGCATATTACTTTATGAAAAAAACCAATCTGAGAAGGCTGCATGTTCTATAATTCCAACTACATGACATTTTGGAAAAGGAAAAACTATGGATACAATAAAAAGTCCAATGGTTGTCAGAGGTTAGTGGGGAGGGAGGGACGAATAGATCGAGCACATAAAATTTTTAGGGCAGTGACACTATTCTGTATGATACTATAATGGTGGTTATATGTCATCATAAATTTGTCTAGACCCATGAAATGAACATCAAGAGTGGATCCTAACATCAACTATGGACTCTGGGATATAATCATATGTCAGTGTAGGTTCCACCAATTATAATGAACCATTCTGGTGGGGAACACTGATAATAAAGGAGGCTATAATATGTGGGGACACAGAGGTATGAGGAAATCTTTGTATTTCCACTCAGTTCTTCTATATGAATCTCAAATGGCTCTAAAAAACAAAGTCTATTAAAAAAAAAATGGTCTGGGGTAATGGACCAATATACATTAATTACCTTCCTTAGCAAGTATTTATTGAATGGTATTGACTTTTTTATGCCTACTTTGATCATTTTTACCATATGGATATTGAGAGTATCTGTCTCCTAGGGTTGCTGAGAGGATTAACTAAAATGATACATCTGGACTGTAAGGCACCTAGCACATAGTAAACTTTAGTGTACTATTACTGTTTTTGGTGGTGGTGGTGTTGATATAAACAATGTAATGGTCCAGGCAGTATGCTGGATGTCTTTGATAAAATGGTATGTAAAAGCTGAGATCCCAGCAATCATTATATAACTGACTCCACTCACTTACATTCAACAACACTGAAATAGGAGAAAAAACAATTGATAGGGTTTCTCAGGTTTTAGAGGCTGGCCGTTGGTCAGGGGAATTTGCCACAGTGGGGGACTTGTCATATCATAACTGACATTGACTCTGAGGTCCAAGATAAACCCAGGAGAATGTGAAATCAGGGGCATACTGATGAACTGAAAGACCAGAAAAAACTTAAGGGCTGGTTATGTATGGATAAAGAATTAAAAGCAGAAAAAGAAAGATGGTTTTAGAACACCAGATTTTGGAATGAGAAGGTTTTTCAATTGAACAGATTTGCTTAACAGGAGGAGTCCAAGGTGTGGCAGTAGTGGTGGGAGGATAAAATAAAACCTACATGAAAATTGTTCGAGCTGGGAACTGTGAGGCTACAGGGTTTTAAATTTTGAATTTCCAAGTGTCCTGACAGGGAATGGGAGAAAAAGAAGACTTATGGAAACCAATTCTAAAAATCTCTGACCTCTGACCTTAAGGTCAGTAGGTGGTATTAGTGAGGTTACAGTAAGTGTGATATAAAGAAGATGGTGTGCACTTCAAGAAGGAGACAATTTTGGAGTTGAGGGAGAGAGAAAGGGTATGGAAGTGGCAACTCCTGGTTCCAGGAAGCAGAAGAAAGTGGCTTTCATTGGAATTTTATAACCTGCCATTAAACTGTTTACTTTTCCCAATGTCACTTTTTCCCTTCAACACATATTTCAGACTTGAAGGAATTTGGCAGTCCTTATAGCAGCTTACCTTTCTGAAGAAGCTGTCCTTCCCCAAGGACTGGGACAAAAGAAGCATGGATTCATATCCTAAAATGACATTTTTTCTTGAGATATAGATTCATATATTCAAGTTGCTGCTATTATTAGTAGCAGACTGATCAATCAGTAGTAGAGGATTTTAAGTATTTAATCATTTCCTGAGTTTTTAGAATGGAGGTATTTGTGGGGCGGTGTTGGAAACTACTCCATAAAGGATTTTCAGCCTATTAGCAATAAAATTAACTTATACTGGTATGTCTGAGTGCATAGAAAATCTTTGGGCGCTGAAGACGAAATTTAGACATACATGATACTAAGTAGGGAGTCTGGTTTGAGAATTGTCTTTGCAAATTGTCATTTCCAAAACCTGAACAGTACTAAGGTAAATATTGATTGAATTTAGAGATACAAAATTTGGTTTAAAACAGAATAGTTTATACAATTAATCTGAAAATAAATATACTTCTTCTTTTACAGACCTTAGTAAATATGCTTAGAGTAATGTTTCAGTACGTAACAACATTGAGAGTGTTATCATGGTTAATTAAGTACTGCTAAAGCAAGATCCTTATAACATGGCTGTAAGTACTATTATTAAAAAGCAAACATAATATTAAAAATAAAAGTACTCACAGAATAGATCTGGAATAGTGATATTAAAAGAACAGGCTATAAAAAATGATATCAGCTGGCCAAAGAACTGATATATGACTTTTCTTAATTCCTCACCTTACTTGGGACTTTCAATATATGTCTATATGGATTTAACGAAGAAGTAATTTAACAGGACGAAGACATGAATTTTTAGACACACACAGTACAATGTCTTGGAGCCTTTTTATCCTTATGACTTACTCCTTTTTAAAAAGTGAGGGCAGCTGCTTTTTGGTCATTCCAATCCATTTAGTTCACAGAAGGTATTATAATTATTAACTTAGGCTGCTCCAAAAATTGGGGGCAGACCATTCAAAATGAATGAAGCAGTGAAAACAGATTCTAAATTCAGAATCTTTAAAATTGAGTTCAGCTATACTTATTTTTCTTTATTCCTCTAGGATGTTAGGATAAGCCTTAATGTCTTAGAGTATTTTTCTGAATATAATATTTTTCAGTGAAGAATCTAAGAATATTAGTAATATTAGATAAGAATCTTATTTTAAAAAATTCAAACACAAAACTGTATGAGTGGTTTAATAAATCTTAAAACATAGTAGAAACTTTGATCCTGATAGTTTTAAACTTTGGTTTTGCAGTATTTACTCAAATTTAAAATAACACATCAACGTTACTCTAGCTGGTTGTATTAAAGGAGAGATATTAGCATTTCACTAATCAAGTCCAGTGGTAACTATCCTTGTTAATAATAAACAAAATAATACTTAAATGATAATAAGTATAAAGACCGCTAACATTTTTGAGCAGTTACTTTGTGCTAGGCATTTTAGTTTCTATATACATAATCTCCATTCATCATCACCAAAATCCTGGGTTGGTAGATGTTATTATCTTGTTTTACAAATGAGGTAAATATGGCTTGGAAAGTTTAAATAACTTTCCTAAGAGCCACCACTAGGAAGTTGTTATTATTGGCCTTTCGGACTCCAAAACTAATTTTTTTTTCTTTTGTCATTTTAGTGTTGTACCCACGGCATATGGAGGTTCCCAGGCTAGGAGTAGAAACAGAGCTGTAGCTGCTGACCTATGCCACAGCCACAGCAAGGTGGGATCCAAGCCACGTCTGTGACCTACACCAAAGCTTACAGCAACGCTGGATCTTTAACACACTGCGCAAGGCCAGGGATTGAACCCATGTCCTCATGGATGCTAGTCGGGTTTGTTAACCACTGAGCCATGACAGGAACTCCCAAAACTCAAGGTTTTAATGCCATACTATAGAACTTCTCTAATGCTTTCTGTACCTTTGATATTTGTGGTTATAGCTAACAAAAATATCTCTATCTTTCTAAATCTTATGACTTTATGTAATACAGTATGTGAATACAGTTCTAAAGTACACTTAACAAAAAGAAAAGTAACAATAGTTTTCTCTTAGACTTACAATTATAAGATAACACTCTGAGGGGATGAATTTACTTTTTATTTCTTAACTAAAAGAACTCTTCTAATGTCCACATATAATCATGTTAGCTTATCTACCCAAACCACTTCTTTCCTGTACTTTATCTAACATAAAGATGATTTGAAAGCAAAAGACCTCCATTTAGCGTAGTTCTTCCTAGTACATTTGAGAATTTGCAGTCCAGTCCTAGAACATTTGAAAATTTCAAATTACTCTGATTGAATAACAGGGAGAAAGTGCTGTAATGGCATTAATATTACTTAGGGAGCAAAAATAATTGTATTAAATAACACCATAAATTGCTGATTTTAAAATACAGATTTCTCTTAGTCTCAGCTGTACAGCTCACTGAATTTTTACATGTGTTTGTGTCTGGGTAATCACTATCCATGCAAGATGTAGAACATAGAGTACCCTTTCACCCCAGAAGCTTCCTTCTCAGTCCATAACTCTCCTACCAGTAATTGCTATTTTTTCACTTCTGTCACTATCATTTGGTTTTGTTCATTCTTGAACTTCACATAAATGGAATCAGACAGAATATACTCTTTTCTATTTGGTTTCTGCACTTAACATAATGTCTGTGAGTCCATCCGTTCATTGGTGTATCAGTAATTCTTTCTGAAAAAAAAATTGCTGTGTAGTTTCCACTCTTTACGGTACTACTATTTAATTTACCCCAAATGTTGAAGAAAATTTGGGTTACTCTAGGTTTGGCTGTTGTAAGTAGAGCTTTTAAAAACATTCAAAAATAAAAATAAAATACAGATTTTATTTTAAAATGGGTTCAAAGATACCCATTGAAAGAAATATTTGAAGAGAAAGGTCATATGTATTCCTAAAACTCAAAATCCATGACCTGGATTTTCTGCTGTGGTGCAGTGGATTAAGAATCCAAATGCAGTGGTTTGGGTCACTGAGGAGGCGTCAGTTCAAATCCCAGGCTGATGTAGTGGGTTAAAGAATCCGGTGTAGCCGTATCAGTCCCTGGCCCTGGAACTTCCATATGCTGTGGGTGTGGCCGTTAAAAAAGTATATATGTATCCATGACCATTTTCAACACAGCCACTAAATTATAACATTAACAAATTAGAATATTTAGGGACAGTGGCATATTTTTTCTTTCCTTTTCACTCCTTTCCTAGATTTAGTACTATCTATGTGAATGATTGCCATCCTTTTATCCATATTTACCAGAAACATTCAACTTTTGGGGGTCTATAAATAAATCTTTGATTTTTAGAAAAGTTAGAAAAACTTGTATTCATTTTATTCTTATAAATAACAATCAACTACTTATATTCAACTATTATAGTATGCTATATTCTTTGGATGGTAAGATTATAGCCTCTTTTATTTTATTATTCTTCAGTAGGTTTCAAAATTCTTCTTAGAATTTAAGAACAAAATAAATCAATGGACCAGAAAAATAAAAAGTTGACATTGCAGTTTTAGATTTTTCTCTTTTTTAATTTCTGTGTCTACAGAAAAATACAATATATAATTGATTTTTCTGATGATAATTTTAAGACATTTCAAGATTCTAAGTAGAATATTAAAACAGAGTATTTACTATGTAAGCTTGAGTATAATGCTTTGAAGCCTACTGGTACTAATGTACAATATGTTCAGTTGCATTTCTTTGCTTCTTAGTCAAATGCTATACAAATGCTAATATTTGCATAGTTTAAATGAATGAATAATATATGTCAGTATACCTACAAATATGAATAACCTAGGTTTCCATAAGTCTTTTTAACTTTTTGAATCAATCACTCATACTTCACCTTTTTTTAGAAGACTTTTTTTTTCCCCCTTGCTTATTGAAGATAGCTGTATTGAAAAAAGTATGAAACCACACATCAGGAGAAAGGAGAAATAAATTTCCCATAATCAATATTACGATTTTCCACTAGAGACTATAATATAAAGGTTTACATTTTTAAGATCAAAGGCGAATGACTTAGAAAAAAATAATAATTTTTCTTTTTTTATAACACTCCAGTTAGAGACTGACCATGGAAGGGAGGCAAAAATCTGTGATGATTCTGAACAAATATTGCAGAAAAACTGAAAGACAGTAAGTTATAAAATATAAAATAAAGAAGAACTAGAATAAATTTTGAAGCACAAAAATACATAATTTAAAATTGATTTCATACATGAAATCATGGAACATACGCAACTAAAATAAATTTTGGGGGGGTTCACAGGTGCCAAAACAAGTCTGTTTTACACTAGGATGTATAAACACAGAAGTCCATTTGTTTAATTGAGATACTAATTTTATCTTGAAAATTCTCCACTGTGTAAAACTTGTCAGAGTACTAATACATTATTTATAGTATGTGATAGGCAGGGGAGATCAGCAAATATTGACAAAAAAAGACATGAGAAAATGTTATTATTCTTAAACTTCTAAAAGATGTTAATTCTAATGACCAAATCATTTCATTTGCAGCTATTAAACCAGTTTCTGGAGATTCAGGGAGATATTTAATGAACCTCATAATTTTATGATTTTAGGATATTTTCAGCAAGTCAGAAAATTAATGAAACACCAAAATATTTTATTTCTAGATTATTCCATAGTTCTAAATTTTGACTGGAATACATTTTGTGGAATATTTAACCCCGTTAGAAATTTTCAAGTTCTAAATTTCCAATTTGGGAATAGGTTTTTTAACTGAACACAGCAATTTGATTTAGTGGGAAATTCTTAGTGAGGACAGGCCAATTGCAGGAGCCTTACCCTGGTAGAATTATTTGGAGACAAGTTGCCTGCACTCCTGTCTTCTGAAAGAGGGGTGGGAGTAAAGGTGTGTCTTAAGAACAGTCAGAGATGCCAAGATGCCTAGCGAAAGATGGAGCCTGGTAGTAAGAGGCGGGGACATGAATGCAGAAGAGGTCAGGTGCTATTCACACTCCTGCTCTTTTTTTTCTCTAGGGTTTTTGGCTCCTTGTCAATACTCCTCACATTGTTGTTCTCTGCCTTTAGGGTACACTTTTGTGAAGAATAGGTAAGAATGAGCTTTGAAGCCAGACATCCTGAGTTTTCAATCCAACTCTGTACTTAAGGTAAATTAGTCAACTTCCCTTGCAGGGGTAATGATTAAAAGAAATAACACACAATACATGTTAGCTGTTATTGCCACACTCCCCACGTTATTTCTCCCTCTCATGCATTCTCTGTTGCTGTTACTTTATTTAATAAATATTTTGCCAGTTATATGTCTTGTGGATTGTCTCTGCTTATGTGGCTTGACATTTTATGTAACCACAATACCAATATCACTAGGGAAAATTAATAATAAACTTGTATTATCTAATATATCCAATATAGTCAAATTTCTCCATAGTCAAATAAATACCGTCTATATATATATATTTTTTTTAGCATTCTAGGATCCAATGGAAGTTCAGACACTGCATTTAGCTGTTATTAAAAGGAAATCTCTATCTCTCTTTGCACCTATATTCTGTTTTTCACTTGAAAGAGCTCCTGTGTAGCCATCATTAACTGTTACTTTGGATTAACTCAAGTCTGGAACACTTAGAGAATGCAACTGTGATAACTGCTACTAATTTTGACATTCTAAATTGTGGTAGCCCTTTTGGTGTCATTTAGCACAAGCACTGATTTTTGTGGACACCAAAGGTAATCACTCAACATACATAAAAATTAACTCACAGCCTACCAGATGGTTAAAGAAGAATGAAGTTAATTTAAGGTAGGATTGTAAAATTAAAGAGATTTCAGTAATTGATACTAGTATAGTGCTTTTTGGTTTACAATGGCCTTTCATATGTTATCTCATTTGAATTTCAGATAGGGGAGTTTTAAAAATCCATGTCATAAACAGAAGAAGAAACTGAGGTTCAAGAGAGTTAAATAAATTGCCTAACAAATTAATTACAATTAGTAAGAGCAAATTTCTTGGCTTATAATGAACATTAAATATTTGTTGAA
This sequence comes from Catagonus wagneri, assembly GCA_004024745.2. Taxonomy (NCBI): domain Eukaryota; kingdom Metazoa; phylum Chordata; class Mammalia; order Artiodactyla; family Tayassuidae; genus Catagonus; species Catagonus wagneri. Next base: position 14,402,465 of record PVHT021183696.1, read on the forward strand.
ATCTTAATAAGAGTGGGAAAATATAATAAGCTTTCTGATTCTAAATATTTACTATGATATTTGGTTTCATTTTTTAGAAAAAAAAATCTCACTTCTTTTATTTCTAAGGCCTAGTGTTACTGTTGGTGTACCCATGACTTTATAATCCCTGGGGCAGAATAAGCTCTAAAACTGCTATGCTCAGATACCACCCTAATATTATCGTCTGAAGATTATAGCTCATTCAAGATTTCAGATCAGAGTCTGCAAAGTCTGTGTAGGGCATATTTACCCAGTGTCCATAAGGATGAGCTTTCAGCAGCCAGATTCATAATATCCACTCTCCTCCCTGGCTAATTAGCAGAATAGTCAGACTGTAACCAAAGCTGGCCCAACAAGACATTTTTCTCCAGGATATCTGAATATGTGAAATGAGAGAAACACAGACAAGAACAGTTGGTGGCTGAGGCCTGTTCATGGCAGTGCTCTAGGGAATAGATTCATTCACAACTGCCTTCGTTTATGATGTGGTCATTTTATTGTTGTTTGTTTTTTGTGAGATACCCCTGGTATCTAAATATGCTTTTTGGCCTAATAGCTATAAGTAGATTCTGTTGATTGAAACTCAAAGAACTGGAACCAAAAGAATATTATAGAAAGTGCACTAGGTGTGTAGCATATCTGGGCTGAAATATAGAATATCACTGACCTTAAGAGTTGGGAAAAGCCAACCAAAATGGAAAACAGGAGACTCTCCCACGCTCTCCCCTAACCCCACATTGTCACTGATATGTCAAAAGTCAAAAAGGGAAGGCACTCTGCCCTGATGTAGAGCTCTATTACCGTTTTGCTAAGGACTACTATACTTTCTCTACCAGTAAAGTGCCTGGTGCCATATGCTTCCAGTTCATGGCCATTGGTTCCTGTTGTACTCACTGCAGCTAACCAGCATCATCTGAATGGGAAACACCTTAAGTGTTGAACCGTGCTTCTAAACCATAGTTGGTACTTGCTAGACTTGAGTTCTTACTACTCAAATCTAAATTCATCATGCCTCAGATGCCTGTTTATCTCTAGTTGGAAAAGTAATACAAAAAGTAGAAATTTAGTGTCTCTGAACTCAAACATTGCATTCTTTTTTTTTTTTTTATGGGGGCTGCACCTGTGGCATATGAAAATTCCCAGGCTAGGGGTCGAATAGGAGCTGCAGCTGCCGGCCTACGCCACTGCCACAGCAATGCCAGATCCAAACATCTGCAGCTTTCACTGCATCTTGCGTCAGTGCCAGATCCTTAACCCACTGAGCAAGATCAGGAATTGAACCCGCATCCTCGTAGATGCTAGTTGGGTTCTTAACCCTCTGAGCCACAATAGGAACTGCACACATTGCATTCTCGCAAATAAAAATGGTTGTGTTTCCATTACATTATCATAATAGGACTGCTCGGAGGAGATGTTGCACTCAGCTTTTTTTTTTCACTTAGAGCTTTCTTGACACCAGGATTATACAGGAATTGATGTGCTGCACCCTCAGACACAAAAACATGTATTTCCTCTCCCTCTTACAAGTTACTGTTTTCCTTTTCTTCTCATACTGAACAGTGATCTTGCCTGGTTTCTGTGTTTATTATCCTGCAGCAAGGAGAGTAAGCTGCTAAAAGACAAAATGCATAAACAAAAGAATGAATGGGCTGAAACGGAAACATAAAGTGGGGAGAATCAAAACCTATGGAAGGCAGTTCATTTCAGCAATGTTTCTTATGGGTACTAAGGTTACATATGCACCATGGCAAACAGCAGGACTCGTTTCTGGCACATGGATTGACTGCACAAGTGAGCACTATTCCTATAAGTGAAAATATTTATTTCAAGGATACAGAAAATCAGATTTAATCATGAATTTAAAAAATGTATATGAACAAGTGATCCTAAATTATTACTTAGTTGGATGGCTAGAGCATCCAAATAAAGCACATTCAATTCACAAATTTCATTATATAGCTGAAACCACATGTATATGAATTAGAAGTAAACGAAGATTATATGAACTTGGTATTAGTACACATAATTTGATGCATAAAAAGTGATCTTTACATAAGCATTTATTAAGGCACTAGTGGAGATTTTATACATTTCATGATTGCTTTTAAGACAAAGTTTTTAAAAAATGCTTTAAAATTAGTGCCCTCTATACTCACTACCTATAAAGTTCTTTAACTGATATGTTAATGTGTACTCAGTTCATTGAAGACAACTGCTATGTACTGTTTCCTGTCTTATTTACTTGTGTATGCAGTATCTAGCACTATGCTTTACCCAAGGTAGGCACCAATTAATATCTGTTGCTTAATAAATGAATAAATGCAACAATCCAGCTGAGGTGTTTGCAAATACTGATTTGTATGTGTACAGATAACACAAATGGTTGGAAAATAAAATCAGAATAAATTTCATCACAAAGGCTCATATTCATTTTTTTCTTTTCTTATTCAAAGAAAAAATAATTTTATAAAAATGTGGCACTTGAGATTTCTAATTATAATAATACCATTTTTTTGTGACTATAAGGATTATTTCTTTTTTAAGGGCTATGTGTGCAGCATATGGAAGTCCCCAGGCTAGGGTGAATCTGAGCTATAGCTGCTGGCCTACGCCACAGCCTTAGCAACAAGGATCTGAGCTGCATCTGTGGCCTACATCACAGCTCATGACAACGCTGGATCTTTAAACCACTGAGCGAGGCCAGGAATCAAAGCCATATCCTCATGGATACTAGCCGGGTTCTTAATCCGTTGAGCCACAACGGGTACTCCCTATAAGGATCATTTAAAGCCTTATTTTTTATGAAATATTATGACATTATCTGGGTCTATCTTATATGCAATTATTTTCATTAGCAATATCCAAAATATGAACTACTGCATGGATTTTTACAATTTCAATCAACAATTTTCACACATAGAAGCAAAGTGGATAAATATTTTCCTATAATGGACATGAAGGATCTTGTGTTCCCTTTTTTCATAGTCTTTTCATAACTATTCTAAGAGACTGTCTTTTTATCTTACAGGTCTATTTTAGGCACTTGGTCTAACTATTTCTTTTGTGAACCCATTGGTGACCATTTGCTCTTAGAGTTACACAATATACCCATGGTACCCACTTTCTGCTTGACAGGGCAGAATCCCTGAGTTTGGGTAAGACTTTTAAGAGTTTTCTGGAAGGACCAGAATTGCTGGTTGTTTTTTTTTTATCACTCTCCTGTCATTTTTCTCTATTATCATCTAGTAAAAGTCATGACAGAATTTACTATTGCCCTCCTAGCTGTCATCTCACCTAGCTGTTGAACTTATCTCTGGACCTTTAAGTAAAAGTAAGCTATGTTTCCTAGTAGATCCTGCAGGAAAACATTTTACTGAGTAATCTTCAGAAGAGGAGACAGTAGTGCCAGGAAAATACTTTCCCTTCAACACTGCCTTCCTGATTGTTGGGCAGATATGGGTAGCAACACTTTTCCCATGTGACACAAGATTTTTTTCCACATCATAAAAGTCAGTAATATGAACTCCCAAGTGAATACAGTGACAATGCATACTGCCAAGAAAGGTCAATGGATTTTTTTTTCTGTTTTAAAGATCTTTCATGTAGAATGAAATCAACTGGGAAATAGGGGAGCAATATTCAAGTTGGGAGAGTAAGGTAAAAGAATAACACATATTTTACTTAGTAATCTCTTTGAAATGCAATGTGTAATAGGTGTTACTATGTCTAAAATACAAGTTAATGAGAAATGTTTCATCAAGAGAGGTCTATAGAATAGGGGACATGTAAATAAACTAATAATTAGCATATTACCAGTGTTTTGATTAAGAGAAAAATAGAAGCTATGGCAGCATATAGGAGAGGCTACCTGAAGGTTGTGCTGACAAGTGGGAAGAAAAAAGATATTGTTCCAAGAAGAGTTTTGTCTGTTTGTATATCCTAATTTGATCTGCTGGTTAAGGTAAAGGATCTGGTTAATCTGAAGTCCTGCTGAACTTTAGAGTTCTTAGGGAGTACCTTTCAAAGGAAGCATGTTCATAACAACCCAGGTTCAATTTCACATTAAAGACCTGCCAATGTCAAATTTATCTACGTAGATTCTCTCATTTCAGTAATATCAAAAAATATGAATATCTGAATAAGAATGTATTGCTGTTAAAAGGACCCTTAAAAACTCAAACTTAAAATATAAAATAAACATATGTGTTTTTTGAGAAAGCAAATATATTTCAAGTTAAAATGTTCATAACCTTCTGGAACTTGCCTGGCATATAAATTAAACATATATTAATTGCATATAATACATTTGCCTTAGTGGGAAATTTCCAACTAAAATCAAATTCCAGTGATAAATTATAATCTCCTTACATCAAGGACTGTAAATTAAATCCATCATTATATACTTAAACACTAGGTATTCTGTCATATTCTTTTTTGATATAAGCTCTTAACACAAGAAAAAGAATTATGTCTTCATATGTTACATTGACTTATTATTAATTTTAATGGTTCCTTCAAACACCCAGCATTGAATATCTTCTATGGGTGGGTTTTCTTCAAAAAAGAAAGATAAGCTTATTTTTTCAGTGATAATAAAAAACTCAGTTTTGTATATAATATGCAGAATTACCTCAAAGACCAAGTATTGTGCCATGGAATATTTACTATCTCATCATGTAGTCATGTGAGATAATAAATTAAAATCCAAGGAAAGGTATAAAAAGAGAGAGAAGAGGAAAAGCAGGAGGGAGTGGTATCATTTAGGTCTGGAAGAGTTTAAATTTGTATCAAAAAGGGTCACTGAAGTTATCAAGAAAAGAGAAAAATGTATAGCATTTAATACAGTAATATTAAAGTACATATGAATGACGAGTGAGAAGTTAGGTTTTAAGAAATTCAGAGAATATTTGAGGACTGGTACGCCCAGCCTCCGGGGCAATGTGTAGTGACTTCCACAGGGCTGAGTCCGGAACAGAGCTCCTTGCCCGGCTGGAAGGTAGAAGTTCCTTGAAAGAAATAGAACCCTGTCTGTTTGCTGATGAAGAGTCACCGGTGCATGGTTCCTGCAGGATCTCATTCCAGTTCCGCAGCACAGAGTAACGCTTGTCAGTGAAGACAAAAACAACAAAACCTCGTTGGTGCCTCCCAACTAAAGTTAAAACTGGGGATTGGATTAAGATGGTGGAATAGAAGGACTGGAGCTCAACTTATCTCCCAAATAACAGCAAAAATACAACCAAATGCCAGGCAACCTTCAACCAAATGGACTGTAAACTTCCAAAAAAGATACTCTGCTCCAGAAGACACAGCGGAGACCACATCAAGAGGTAGGAGGGGCGATTACGCGATAGAAGCAACCCCATACCTCCCGGGTGGGAAGCCCCACAGACTGGAAAGTAACTGCATCACAGAGACTCAGCTACAGGACTGAGAGTTCTGAGCCTCA
>PVHT021183696.1:14426274-14567803 GCA_004024745.2 Catagonus wagneri
ACAATCCTTTTAATGTATTGTTGGATTCGGTTGGCTAGTATTTTGTTGAGAATTTTTGCATCTATGTTCATCAGTGAGATTGGCCTGTAATTTTCTTTTTTTGTGGTATCTTTGTCTGGTTTTGGTATCAGGGTGATGGTTGCCTCATAGAATGAGTTTGGGAGTGTCCCCTCTTCTGCAATTTTTTGGAAGAGTTTCAAGGATAGGCGTTAGCTCTTCTCTAAATGTTTGATAGAATTCACCTGTGAAACCATCTGGTCCTGGACTTTTGTTTGTTGGAAGTTTTTTAATCACAGTTTCAATTTCAGAACTTGTGATTGGTCTATTCATATTTTCTATTTCGTCTTGGTTTAGTCTTGGGAGATTGTACTTTTCTAAGAATTTGTCCATTTCTTCTAGGTTTTCCATTTTTTTGCCATATGGTTGCATATAGTAGTCTCTTATGATGCTTTGTATTTCTGTGATGTCTATTGTGACTTCTCCTTTTTCATGTCTAATTTAATTGATTTGCGTCCTCTCTTTTTTTCTTGATAAGTCTGGCTAAGGGTTTATCAATTTTGTTGATCTTTTTAAAGAACCAGCTATTAGTTTCATTGATCTTTTCTATGGTTTTCTTTGTTTCTATTTCGTTGATTTCTGCTCTGATCTTTATCATTTCTTTTCTTGTACTAACTTTAGGTCTTGTCATTTCTTCCCTCTCTAGCTGCTTTAGATGTAAAGTTAGGTTGCTTATTTGAGCTTTTTCTTGTTTCCTGAGGTAGGCTTGTATTGCTATAAACTTTCCTGTTAGAACTGTTTTTGCTGCATCCCAGAGGTTTTGGGATGTCGTGTCTTTGTTGTCATTTGCTTCTAGGTATTTTTTAATTTCCTCTTTGATTTCTTCTGTGATCCATTGGTTATTTAGTAGCATGTTGTTTAGTCTCCACGTATTTGTATTTTTGGCCATATTTTTCTTGTTGTTGATTTCCAGTCGTATAGCATTGTGGTCAGAGAAGATGCTTGAAATGATTTCAATTTTCTTAAAGTTACTGAGGCTTGACTTGTAACCCAGGATGTGATCAATCTTAGAGAATGTTCCATGCGCACTTGAGAAGAATGTGTATTCTGTTGCTTTTGGATGGAATGTCCTATAAATATCTATTAAGTCCATCTGATCTAATGCTTCATTCAGGGCCTGTGTTTCCTTATTGATTTTCTGCCTGGATGACCTGTCCATTGTTGTAAGTGGGGTGTTAAAGTCCCCCACTATGATGGTGTTCTTGTTGATTTCTCCTTTTAATGTTGTTAGCAGTTGCCTTATATATTGTGGTGATCCTATATTGGGTGCATAGATATTTAAAATACTTATATCTTCTCCTTGGATTGATCCTTTGATCATTATGTAGTGCCCTTCCTTGTCTCTTAAAATGTTCTTCATTTTAAAGTCTATTTTGTCTGATAGGAGTATTGCTACTCAGGCTTTCTTTTGATGACTGTTTGCATGGAATATTTCCTTCCATCCTTTCACTTTCAATTTGTATGTGTCTCTAGAAGTGAAGTGGGTCTCTTGAAGACAGCATATATATGGGTCTTGTTTTTGTATCCATTTGGCTAGTCTATGTCTTTTGGCTGGGGCATTCAGTCCATGAACATTTAAGGTAATTATTGCTATAAATGATCTTATTGCCATTGTATTTACTGTTTGGGGTTTTTGTTGCTCTTTTTTTCTTCCTTTATTCTCTTGTTGTCTCCTCTCACAAGATGGCTATCTTGAATGTTGTATTTGAGTTGATTTTTCTTATTTGTTTGTGTATTAATTGTAGATTTTTGGTTTGCGGTTACCCTGAAGTTTTGATATAGGAGTCTATATATAACTGATTGTATTAAGTTGTATTAAGTTGTTGATGTCTTAATTGCACGTGCTTCTCCGGTGAAGCATTTTTGCTCTATTCTCATGATTTCTGATTTTGGTAGCATAATTGTGCATGGATGATTTAGTATCTTTACTGTATATATGCCTTTATTGGTGGGCCTTGTCATTTGAAGTGTTTTTGTTTCTGGTTGTGGCCTTTTCTTTTCTGCCTAGAAAAGTTCCTTTTGGATTTGTTGTAAAGCTGGTTTAGTGTTGCAGAAATCTCTTAGCTTTTGCTTATCTGTAAAGGTTTTGATCTCTCCTTCAAATCTGAATGAGAGCCTTGCTGGATAAAGTAATCTTGGTTGGAAGTTTTTCCCTTTCATCACATTTAGTATATCATGCCATTCCCTTCTGGCCTGCAGGTTTTCAGCTGAAAAATCTGCTGATAACCTTATTGGGGTTCCCTTGTATGTCATTTGTTTCTTTTCTCTAGCTGCTTTCAATATTTTCTCTTTGTCTTTAATTTTGGTCATTTTGATTACTATGTGTCTGGGGGTGTTCCTCCTTGGGTTTATTTTATATGGTACTCATTGCGCTTCCTGGATTTGAGTGAGTGGTTCCTTTCCCATATTAGGAAAGTTTTCAGCTATAATCTCCTCAAATATTTTTTCTGTCCCCTTCTCTCTTCTCCCTCTGGCACCCCTATAATACGGATGTTGGTGCATTTAACATTATCCCAGAGTTCTCTGAGACTCTGCTCATTCTCTTTCAATCTTTTTTCTCTTTTCTCTTCTGCATTAGTGATTTCCACTAATCTGTCCTCCACCTTGCTGATTTGTTCTTCTGCCTCCTGTATTCTACTGTTGGCTGCTTCTAATGAATTTTTCACTTCAGTTCTTGTATTTTCCATCTCTTCTTGTTTAATTTTTACAGCTTGTGCTCAGTGTTTCCTGTAAATTATCAGTCTTTGCCTCCAGTCTATTTCCAATGCCTCGCATCATCTTCAGCATCAACAGTCTAAAGTCTCTTTCTGGGAGGCTGATAATCTCATCACTGAACTGTGTTTCTGGGCTTTTCTCTTTCTCCCTTATCTGAGTTAGAGTTTTCTGTCTTTTCATTTTTGTAGGTTTTTGGTGTGGTGACCTTTGTGTCCACAATATAGTTGTAGCCTCTCTTAGTTCAGGTGTTTGCCTCCCCTGTGGCTAAAGTTGGTATGGAGGGGGTTTGCTGTAGGCTTCCTGATGGGAGGGAGTGATACCTGCTCACTGGTAGGTGGGGTTGATTCCTCTCCCTCTGATGGATGGGGCTTTGTCTCTGGATGAGATTAGAGGCTGGCTGTGTGCCTGAGGGGTCTTTAGGAAGCCTGTTTACTGATGGGTGGGGCTGAGATCCCACCTGAATTGTTGTTTGGCCTGGGGCTTCTCAGAGCTGATGGGAGGGACCAGATTTTCCCAGAAATGGCCACCTCCAGAGAAATGCAGGCTGCTGAATGTCCCTGAGAGCTTCACCACCAATGCCCTTCCCCCACAAAAAGGCACATTCACCCCTGTTTTCCTAGGAGACCTTCCAGGAATTGCAGTCAGGTTCCACCCAGATTCCTCTGGAGACTGCTTTGCCCTGGGACCCAGTGCACGTGAAAGTCTGTGTGTGCCTTTCAAGAGTGGGGTCTCTGTTTCCCCCAGTCCTGTGGATCTCCTGCACACAAGCCCCTCCGGCCTTCAATGCCAGATGCTCTGGGGGCTCTTTCTCCCTGTGCCCGATCCCCAGGCATGGGAATTTGACATGAGGCTCAGAACTCTCAGTCCTGTAGCTGAGTCTCTGTGATGCAGTTACTTTCCAGTCTGTGGGGCTTCCCACCCGGGAGGTATGGGGTTGCTTCTATCGCGTAATCGCCCCTCCTACCTCTTGATGTGGTCTCCACTGTGTGTTCTGGAGCAGAGTATCTTTTTTGGAAGTTTACAGTCCATTTGGTTGAAGGTTGCCTGGCATTTGGTTGTATTTTTGCTGTTTTTTGGGAGAGAGTTTGAGCTCCAGTCCTTCTATTCTGCCATCTTAATCCAATCTCCAAGGACTTTCGTTTTTTGGAAGTTTTGATATCACAGTTTCAACTTCAGTGCTTGTGACTGAAGTGTTCATATTTTCTACTTTTTCCTGGTTTAGTGTTAGAAGTGTACATTTCGAAGCATTTGACCATTTCTTCTAGACTGTTCATTTTATTGGAATGTATTTGATTGTTGTATTTTCTTATGATCCTTTTTATTTCTCTGGTGTCACTTGTAATTTTTTTCATTTCTAATTTTATTGATTTGACCCCCCTCCCTTTGTTTTTCTTTGATGAATATGGCTAAAAGTTTATCAACCTTATCGATCTTTTCAAAGAACCAGCTTTTGGTTTCATTGATCTTGTGTATTGTTTTTCTTCCTCTCTATCTCATTTCTTTCTACTTTGATATTTAGCTTTCTTTCCTTTGGGTTTTGTTTGTCCTTTCTCTTGTTACTTTAGGTGCAACGGAAGGTTGTTTGAGATTTTTCTTGTTTCCTGAGGTAAGATTGTATTGCTATAAATATTCCTCTGAGAACTGCTTTTGTTGCATCCCATAGGTTTTATACCATCATATTTTGTCATTTGTCTCTAGGTAATTTTGATTTCCTCTTTGATTTCTTCAGTGATCTATTGCTTGTTTAGTAACATAATGTTTTTCCTCCACGTTTGTGCTTTTTTTCCAGTTTTTTCCCCTTATAATTGATTTATAATCTCAGTGTTGTGGTCAGAAAAGATGTTTGATGTGATTTCAACTATCTTAAACTTACTGAGGCTTGATTTGTGACCCAAGATGTGATCTATCCTGGAGAATGTTCCATGTGCACCTGAGAAGAATGTGTATTCTTATGGTTTCAGATAAAATGTTCTATAAATATCAATTAAGCCCATCTGGTCTAATGTGTCATTTACAGCCTGTGTTTCTTTTCTTTTCTTTTTTTTGGTTGCTCCTGTGGTATAGGAAATTCTTGGGTTAGGGATCAAACCCATGCCACTGCAGTGACCCAAGGCACTGCAGTGACAATGCTAGATCCTTAACGTGCTGTGCTACAAGGGAACTCATGGTCTCTATTTCTTGACTTTTTTGTAATGACATATACTTTATTCCTTCTCATGTTCCTTTATGTGTGTGTATACAACCAGTGTATACATATACATATGTATGTTTATATATTACAGACATGTATATGTACACACAAATATATACAACCAGTATATATATGTGTATATATATATATATATACACATTTGTATACACACACCTAACATATGCCTTCGATATATGTTATATATATGTGTATATATATATATAAAACCAGTAATTGTTATATATATATAAAACCAGTAATTGTTACATATTACTGGTGAATTTACCCTACCATCATTATATAATGTCCTTCTTTGCTTCTTGTTACAGTTATTTTGTCTGATATAACAATGGCCACTTCTGCTCACTTTTGATTACCATTTGGATGGAATACCTTTTCCATTCTTTCATGTTAATCTATATGTGTCTTTAAAGTGAGTTATACAGACAAAATACAGTAGGATCTCATTTTTTTTAGATTTATTGCACCAATTTATGTCTTTAGACTCTGGAGTTTAATCCATTTACATTTAAAGCAATTACTGCTAGATAAGGGTTTGCAATGGCCATTTTGTCAATTAATTGTTTTCTGTATGTCTTGTAGTTATTTTGTCATTCTTTTCCTCTCTATCTTTGTGTTTTGTTGATTTTTTTGTAGTGACATACTTAATTCCTTCTCATGTTCCTTTGTGCATCTTCCCAGGTATTTTCTTTTTGGTTACCATGGGGATTATATTAAACATCATACAGTTTTAGCAATCTATTCTAAACTAATAACAGTTTAACTTCAACTGCATACAAAAACTTCTACTACTTTATATTCTATTTCATGTTATCAATATCACAAATTATATATTTTTTATACTTTGTATCCCTTAACCTAATAATACAGTTTTAATGCTTTTATCATTTAAATTTTTATTAGAATTAAAGTGATTTACATACCACCATTACAGTGTTACAGAATTCTCTATTTGTCTATATATTTACCTTTCTGAGAGAGCTTTGTTTCCCCATGTTTTCATGTTGCTGCCTAGCACTGTTTCATTTCAACTCAAAGGATTCCTTTTAGCATTTCCTGTAAGACAAGTTTAGTGTTGAACTTACCTAGCTTTTGTTTTTCTGAAAAAGTATTTATTTTTCCATTCCTGGAGGAAAATTTTCTGGATATACTATTATATCTATTATTTCTCCTAGATTGCTAATAACTTTAAAAGGCATGACTCAATGAGATTCATATGATGGACCAGACTATTTGCTGCAAGTAAATGTGCACTGATGCTCACTGCAATAAAGCTAACTCCACAGGGAATGCTAGATCTTTAAACAATTTAACTGAACTCTACATTATAGAGTAGAAGACTTAATGATGAATGAAATCTTTGCACTTTATAGACAGGCAAAAACCAGATGGAGGCTTTGCTGTAATTCTCCAGTAAAGCTATGCATTTTGGAATTTCAATTTACTCTTTACCTAAAATATATATTCTTATTTTTCCTGAAGCTTTGAGAAATTTCAAACATGTTAGATATATTTATGTATATTATACATTTAGATAGGTACAATTAGATATATGCATTTCAAACAAGAAAATAAATTTAATCAGAAATATCATGTATCAGCAAATATAAAATATATTTTAAGAAGACCAGCTACAAAGATTTTTGTTGCACTTACTTTTTAATTTAAGCACATTCTTGGTAGCCAAATGTTTCCTATTGTCTAAGCAGGGTTTTTAACAAGTTTTACTATCTATCACACATAAAAGAAAAAGCAGGTAACCCAAATCTCAACAAAAGAAAAAGACTATGGAACTAATCTGATTAGTAAATTTTGCATGAATTATTAAATTTTAATTTGAGTAAAACTCATTTACTTCATTATAAAAAAAGAGAGAGCTAGAAGAAACAGTGAGATCCAACAAATGTCAGAAACCTTCAAGCTAAATGCCACCATGACAACAAAATGATCTTCTAAAGAAACTGTCAGAAATTGTACATAGTTTATTTGATCAATGGATGTGGCTGATTGGCCTTGTAGAATAGAGGAGGGAGTAAAACATTAGAAGTGCCATAAGAGATGCCAGAGAGTATAATACCAAAACGAAACATAACTAGTGAAACTTTTACAGTAAAGCAGATCATAAACTAGAGCAAAATAATCTATACTCTGACCTACAGTTCATTGTGTTTTTATAGCAGAACTGTTATTTAACTATAAGCATTTAATTATTTAAGTAATTACAATAAAAATGTAAGTTATGAAATCAAATCCAGCTGTGGAAAAGTTTTCTGATGAAACTATAAATCAAGGCTCTTATTATTTGGTACAAAGTGGCACCATTTTAACTCTCAACTATATTGCACTTTGGTTAGTGAGTAAGATTAGAATATCTATAGTAATAGAAATGAAATATAATTTGATTTTTTTAAAGCAAAGACACTCCAAGTTGCATAGAAAAATTAACAGACTTTCACTGCATATTACATATCCAACTTCTTATAGTGAGGAATCTATGCTCTTGTACATTGATTTGTTGGGGTGACTCAGAGATACAGAATATAATTCATATTCCTAAAGTATTTATTTTACTTTGAGATTTTTGAATACAATTTTCAATTTTTGCCATCTTAAAATATCTTGTCCAATGCTAGAACAAATATAATATGAATCCTACCAATTTTTCCATTTTAACTATCCTCAAGATTTCTGTGTGGCTGTGTGAAAGAGAGAAAATGTGAGGGAAAGAGGAGGTTAAGATAAAACATTTTAATGTATAGCAAGAGATTTGAAAATTTGGTAACTCTACTAACTCGCTGTTATTACCACCATATTGTCATCAAAGGGAAAAATGCTAAGTTATATTAAATCAGCCATTGACTCCCACAAGAAGGGCTAAAGTGCAGCTATAGGTTGAGATGAACTCAAACTAGGAAATTTCCTAGTGTATGAAAGATTCCATGGCCCTGTGCTTGAGAAAATACTTTGACATGTTACAAGCTAGTACTGAAATTGTTTTTGTTGTATTCTTTATTAAAATACTTCTCATAAATCAGTTCACTTCTTGCAACCATCATATTGCATCAATATTTTGTTCACAAACTGAATCGTGTAAGTTGATTTTCATTTCAAGTTCAGATGTTCTTTACAGAAACATTGCTTGGGTAAGTATAAAAAAATCCAGAAAAGTGGTACTATGTTCCCTTCCTTTTACCTTAATAACACTGCCCCCTGAAAACACACACACATACATGCACACACTTGTAGTATGCACACCTCTCCTAACACAAATAATTTTTCTTCCCTTTGGAAATTACTGGTCTGAGAGAATATCTAGTGAACCACTGTAAGAAATTAAACACCCATATTTTACATAAAAAATTACTAAAAGTTTTTTTCTTTTTTAACAAGTATAGGAAAAGAAAGCTTGGCTACAAGAAACAGCATAGTAGAAAGCATAACAAAACTAACAAATACCTTGTTTTCTAAAGTACCTCTCTGGGTCAATTTCTAAATTCTCTCATAATATGAAGGTTATACAGTATTGGATCAAATCTGGTGATGCCCTGAAGTGTAAATAAAAATGTGTTTAATAGGCTCAAAAGGCATTTTGAAGCAGTTGACGATTTTTTATTCAAAGCACTTATGATTTTTCTCATGGATGCATTACAACAAAAATTAATTGCCTTGACTAGTCTCTCTCCAGAAAGGCTCTCAATGAAAAATCATATTCTGATAGTATGCGTAAGCCTCCAAATGCATAAACATTCAGATCCTACATCAGATGGGACACATGTTCATAACACACTTTCATATAAAATTCTTTTACATTTTAGGCTTTTTTTGTTTGTTTGTTTGTTGTTTCTTAGGGCTGCCGCCATCGCATATGGAAGTTTCTAGGCTAGGGGTCGAATCAGAGTTACAGCCTCCAGCCTACACCACAGACACAGCAACTCGGGATCCAAGATGCATCTGCTACCTACACCATAGCTCACGGCAACGCCGGATCCTTAATCTGCTGAGGGAGGCCAGGGTTCAAACCCACATACTCATAGATACTAGTCAGGTCCGTTTCTGCTGCAGCACAATGGGAGTTCCTTGAGGCTCTTATTTTTAATATTCTAGCTAGAAATAGTGAGCAATTGTTTGACACTCCTTTAAGACACTGGATTATTGACTTATTGGATTTATTTCAAAAATAGCTCTCAGTTCTCATTTAAGTGAGAAATTGTATAAATTAAGCAAACTGGGACAAGAAAACTTAATTAGAAAAAATTCTGGTTTATGTGATAAAAGTAATTAAGTATTGGCAAGGATGTGGGCAAATGAAACTCTCATTCACTGCTGGTGATTAATAACGTTTTGGTAATATATTTGTCAGTATCAACTAAGTTTGAGCATATGTAAACACCATATTCCATTAGTTCCACACCTAGATATATATGCAACAGGAATTTGTACACATTGGTAGTAAAATTCATGCATTAAAATATTTATAGTAATTTATATATAAAGGTCTCAAGCCGGAAACAATCCAAATATTCACCCAAAGTAGAACAGATGAGTCCATTTTTTTTTTCAGATAAGAGAACACTACACACAATGAAAATAAATAAGCTAGTGCTACATGCAAGCAATACAGATAATTCTTACAAATATAATGTTGGGTGAAGGTGTAGTCAGAGCATAAGCTGTCCCATTTTGAGTAGAACAAAACTTGAAACATGTTTTGCATTCCTACTAACCCAAGCATATCTTAGAGCTATTTTAGACAATGACTAATTAAGTAGGAAAAAATAATCTTGCTTGCTTAATTCCAGGCACCAACTTCAATGACATGGCCTAGAAGCTGGCAATAATTCATACTATAAACATAGCAAGTCACCAAACTCCCAGTTCTATGAAAGATATAGACTAGAGAGTCTCATACTAAGTGAAGTAAGAAAGAAAGAGAGAGACAGATACCATATGGTATCACTTATATGTGGAATCTAAAATACGGCACAAATGAACCTATCTTCAAAACAGAGACAGACCCAGAGACATAGAGAACAGACTCGTGGTTTCCAAGGGGGATGAGGGAGGGAGTAGGATGTACTCAATGTTTGGGGTTTATAGATGTAAATCATTACATATAGAATAGATAAGAAATGTAGTCCTGCTTCACAGTACTGGGAACAGTGTCCAGCCTCTTGGGATAGAACATGATGGGAGATGATATGAGAAAAAGAATGTATATATATATATGACTGTGTCACTTTGATGTACAGCAGAAAATCGTACAACACTGTAAATCAACAATAGTTTTTAAAAAATAGAATGATAAGGAACAAGGTCCTACTGTACTGTACAGGGAACTATTTTCAATCTTTGGGATAGAACGTGATGGAAGATAGTATGAGAAAAAGAATGTGTACATATGTATGATTGGATCATTATGCTGTACAGCAAAAACTGACATAATACTGTAAATCAACTGTACTTTAATAAAAAAATTTAAAAAACAAACAAAAAGGTAAAGCCAAAAAAACAAAGGTGGAGGAGAACCTCTGGAAAGGAATGCAGCTTTTTTTTTTTCTTGGTCTTTTTGCCTTTACCTAGAGCCGCACCCGGCATGTGGAGGTTCCCAGGCTAGGGGTCTAACAGGAGCTGTAGCTGCCGGCCTACGCCACAGCCACGACGCGGGATCCGAGCTGCATCTGCAACCTTCACCGCAGCTCACGGCAACGCCGAATCCTTAACCCACTGAGCAAGGCCAGGGATTGAGCCCGCAACCTCAAGGTTCTTAGTCAGATTCGTTAACCACTGAGCCACGATCTTCCAGGAATGCAGCATTTTTTTTTTTTTTTTTTAGAATTTAAATTTGCATTGTTTAACCCACCAGGCTTGGAGAAATTTGCTATGGAAGCCCTAGAAATCTAATACAGATTTTGATACTGGTGGAGGTGCTGTAATAAATACCTAATATGTATAAGTTTCCTTGGATTTGGGCAACATATTGAGCCTGAAAAATTTTCAGGACCATTATTGGAAAAGCCTAGATTACCTTAAACAGACTGTTAGTAAAAATACGGATGTTAACCACTTTACTAAAGAGGACTCAGAAGGAAATAAGGAACATGTTATTGGAAACTGCCAGAAAACTTAGTAGATTTGTGTTCTGCAGTTATATGAAACATAGAACTTGTAGATAATTAACTCAAATATTTAGTTGAGGAGATTTACAAGTACAGTGTTAAAGCTGTGGCCTGTTTTTTTTTCTTGCTTCTTAGAGTAAAACGTGGGAGAACAGAGATACGATGATAAAAACAACAACAACAAAAAAAAAACTACTGCACCAAAAGGATCAGGATTGATGACTTGGGACATTCATCTGATCTTCTATTTAGATCACATCAGACACACTAAAATTAAGACATTCGCTGTCAGGAAAATGTCTTCTAGCTAAAAAAAAAAATCCTGTTTGGACAATCTTTTGTTAATCATTCCAGAAGATTTAAGGGTCACATAATTCATTCACATAAAAGACCCTTTGAAAAGATTAAGTTTGTGACTCAGATTCCTTCAGCCATCTCAGCAGAAGACAAAAATAAAGAAGTTAGAGAAAAATGACACATGTGGAGAAGTCAGAGAAAAATGACACATTATGTGTTCAATGTGTATTCAATGATTCACAGTTTTCACCACAGATAATAAAAGTGAGAAGAGAGCAGATCATCTTTAAAGTGCTGGTTTCTAGGAAAGATGTGGAGGATCCTCATGTCTTATGAGGTGAATTTGTGTGGTATGTGGGAGATGAATAAGGCCCTTGAAAATTTTGTATCAGCAGAAACATGGCAGTTTGAATTTTAAAAGGATAGAATACAAAATATTAAAAATGAAGAAAGGGTATTGAATTCACAAAACCCTGTAGGCAAGATACAGGATGATAAAATTCCTCAGCTGCAAATACACAGGACCTTTCATAAAAAGGAAGCATTACTCAGAAGGTGTCACCCTGACCCCAAAGGGTGGTACACTGAATCACAAAAGACTATTTCCTGGCATTGAAAACAAATGGAGTTTGCTGGTTCGGATCAAAATTGCCTGTGACTGGTGGCATGCTGACCACGAATTTTTTTTTTAATCTATTGAGAAAGTATTCTTAAAGAAAAAAGTCAAGTGAAAGATATTCTCAGATAAAAGAAAAACAATAAAATTCATCGCAAGTGGACCTGTCCTATAGTAAAATGCTAAAGGACATTCTTCTGGCAAATGGCAAATGATACCTTTAATCTCTAGGAAGGAATAAACCCTTTAGAAATGGTAACTATGTTGGTAAATATAAGAAGCTAGCCTTTCCTTTCCTAATCTATTTAAAATATAAATAATTGGTTAAAGGAAATTTTATCACAATGATTTGTGGGGTTTATAACATGTATAAATGAAATACATATGAAAAACATAAAGCATGGGCCAGTAAATGAACCTACATGTTCATGTGGTTTTGACATTTTATGTGGAGATGTACTTTGTTAAATACAAGCAGAACGTGAAAAGTTGAGGACATAATCCTTAGAGTACTCATCTAAAAATACAATAGATATAAATGAATATCAACAAAGGCTTAGGAACACACTAATTATGTAACTAAGACAGCTATGGAAAGGATTGAGCCATCTAATTTTTCATGGTGCAATAGGGAAGAGCTATTTTTATGTTTCCTAAAATATTTATGAACTTTTGGCTTTACACTTTAGCAAGAGAAATTTAAACCTGGTATAATAAAGACTGTAAGACATATTGAATATTGTTATTTTACATAAGGGCAGAAAATGGCTTCTATAACTATTCAGGTAAAAGTCAATAATGAGTGTTGATATATTGTTGGGAATGTAGCCCTTTATAAAGGCAATCATTTTGATTTTTTTCTTCTAACTCAAGATTAAAGAAATGTCATTTCCAAGAGGCAAACTTCTTCATTCTAACTTCTGGAGCTCTTCTTTAAAATGTAATTATTTAGACTTCATTCAAAATAGTTACAGTATTCACAATAATAAAAGTGAAAAAATATTTTTCTTAACAGGTGAACCAAATTCCTAGTATAACCAGTGGAGCCAATAAGTTTTGCCTACAAGCAAAAGCCAAAATCTCATGCATTCGTAGGTATAGTGGGTTCTGAATTGATAACAGTATTTTATATGTAAGTCAAAGTATGTCACTCTGGAACTCTCTTCTGTAATTATTTATTTAACTTCTCACATTTTTATGAGTCCAGAGGATTCTAAGCACAGCACTGAAATATTCCAATTATTATGCCATGTCTATGCAAGTAAACAACTGCTGAACTGTGACTGAGATAAATTAAATATTCTGTTCTGATTCTAAGCCTAGATCTTAACAAAACTGAAAAAAATGGATATCTCATTATGTGTACATATTATTATATCAGTGATGCTTAGAGGGTAAAGTTGAATGTAAAATTCAACTATTAGGTTAGTATTGAAGTAACCAAGAATGACTCTGAATTTAGGAAATAATAACAATTAATAGAGAGAAGTGAAAGGTGAATGCCAAAGAAGGAGGCATGTCTGAGTATCTGAGTGTCAAGAGTTCCACAGAAAAAGTACAGTGAAAGAATTTCTAATTCAAATGTGAATTACAACAGATACTAGATGTTTTTACCACCATATAAGACATAATGGTCTTTAACTTATCTTAATTGTATATGACCCTTGGTTTTAAAACCCTAAGTTAGAGTGCTTAAAGTTTTTCTGATTTAATAATTCAAAATGTATTTGAATATGAAATAGTAGGATATACAAAATAATACTAAATTTACTAGGCTACAGTGTAATATATTAAATATTTGTATACCTCTGTGCTATAATCAGAAAATTAAAATTAAAAAAATTCTTAATTCAACCCAATGTTTTCTATAAATTACAACCCAGTGTATCTTATGCCTCGATTAAATAACAAAAACTGTCACCCAGTATTATCAGTGGCTCTCATGTATTTACATACTATAGAAGTAATTGGTATAGCAAGTCAAAAGATTCAGTTATTGGTTTGAATCTAGACAAAAGAGTTGATTTCACGACCACCTGCATTTCATAAAAATTTTTCCATTTTCAATTTAAAAACATGGTACCTAAAATGTTATTAATGTAAAATTATAAATTCAGATTATTATGATACACATTTCTCAGCAAAATTCTATATCTGTGTTGCGCATTTTGAAATTTTCTAAGTTGTCCTCAATGTCAA
Source organism: Catagonus wagneri (assembly GCA_004024745.2). Taxonomy (NCBI): domain Eukaryota; kingdom Metazoa; phylum Chordata; class Mammalia; order Artiodactyla; family Tayassuidae; genus Catagonus; species Catagonus wagneri. The sequence continues at coordinate 14,440,487 of PVHT021183696.1, forward strand.
AGGTAGCTTCATATAAATGGTTATTTCTGAAAGACTGCGTGCTTAACAACCACATTTTCAGTGAAAGTTAAATGTTCATATTCTACTGTTTTTGTTGTTTTCATGTTTGGTTTGGTATCTACTGGCTTTCTAATGAGTTATGTATTTCAGCCGAGAAATTAAAAATATTCATGATTTTGGTTTCTGGATAAAAAGACACAGAGTGAAATATCTATTTTTTTTCTCAGCTTTAGTGAGGACCAGCCTTGGAATCTGAATGGTTATTAAGCACATCTCAATCATAATTCAGCATTTGTTTGCTTTCATCAGGATAAGGCCTAGGCTGAATGGGATAAGTTAAAGCTCGGTGGTATATGCCTGTGTAAATGCAGTGAAAGAGAGGTAGAGCCATGGAGATACAAAAAATGCTCTAGAGTCTAGAAATCTTGTGATTCTCGTGTGCTTGACATGTTGGATGTCACATTTTCAGCAGCTTTTTTAGTTCACTGAGCATTGCTGAACCACAAGTCGTATGCCAGGCTGTTCCAAGGACACAAAAGTAATGTAAGTCCATTTCCTGAGATAGTTATATGCTTTCAAAGTCTTCAAAGTCAATATGCATTAATGTGTGGTTGTTTGTCTAAAATTTGACTTGATAAGTATTAAGCACTTTATTGTGGATAAAGCATGCAGGGGTACTCAAAGACAAAGTGATACAATCTATCTCCTAGTAGCTTCTAAAACCAATGAAAACTGTACACAAAGTAATATAAAGGTACTAGTTATAACAGAATTTAAAAATCAGAATAAATCTAACTAAATATAAGATAACTATGTAAGTTACATGTACTAATCAATCTAATCAAATTTTTATATAAGATGCTACTTTGTGTAGTAACGGCATATACAAATGAAATCACTAGAAACAATAGGAACATCACGTAGTTTACTTGCAAAATTAATTATACAGAAAATAATTACAGGAGTTTAGCTAAAGAGAGGAGTCCTTCATGTTAATGTGCCTGTTGTTTTGGGCAGGAGTCAAACAAATGCAAGTGAAGAAAGGCCTGGTTTCTCTGATAAAACTATATACATTGCAAAACTAATTTCTAGAGTACTGTTTGTCAAATTTTAATGTGTTGAACCAACCCCCTGGGGATCTTGTTATAATTCAAATTCTGATATAATAGAACTGATTATGGTCAAGGCTCTACATGACTAACAAGCTTCCAGGTAATTCCAATGGTGTTGGGCATACCATACCACACTTTAGAGTAATTTATAGCTCAACCTCTTTCCAGTTGATCTTCCCACAGAAGACAGATTTATGTAGCTGTGCAACATATTAATAATGATATTTTTTTAGGTAGGAACATATCCTTTAGAAGTAAATGTAAGAACAACAAATGGTACGATTAACTAGCAGTAGGATATGGAAAAAAGGTTTACTCCCTTCAAAGTCAGGGAGTTTGAGGCGTTAGTGATTCCTAGGTTGTAGCTATGAAAATCAATGAATGTCATATGGCTATAAAGATAACACTTTTGTGGTTCTACTGTAGAAGCAACATTCTAATAGTACCTCATTCCTGTTGTCTGTGGAGTGACATACTGCATTCTAAGCAATCAACTGGTCCAGGAAGTCCAGAGAGCTCCAAATAAGCTAAATCCAAAGAGGTCCACACCAATACACACTATAATTAAAATGTCAACAATTAAAGACAAGGAGAGAATCTTGAAAGCAGCAAGAGAAAAACAACTTGTTATAAATCAGGGAACCCTTGTGAGACCATCAGCAGATTTTTCAGTAGAAACTTTGCAGGCCAGAGGGAGGGGCATGACACATTCAAAGTGCTGAAAGAAAAAATATCTACCAAAGAATACTCTACCTGGCAAAGTTACCATTCAGAATTGAAGAAGATATAAAGGCAAGCAAAGGCAATGGCCTTATAAGAAATGTTAAAGGGACCATCTTCAAGTTGAAAAGAAAGAGCACTAACTAGTAACAAAAAATATGAAAGTATAAATCACACCAGAAACGGTAAATATATAATAAAGGTAGATACTCACTTATAAAGCTAGTAAGAAGGTTAAAAAACACAAGCAATAAAAATGACTATAACTAATTAGTTAATAGAAACAGATAAATACATGTAAAATGTGACATCAAAAACATAAAACATTGGGGGAAAGAGTAAAAATGTAGAATTTTATAATATATTCAAACATAAGTTCTCATCAAGTTAAAACAGACTATTATAAATACAAGCTGTTAATTGCAAGCCTCGTTGTAACAAAAAGGCAAAAGTCTACCATAGATACACAAACGGTAATGACAGTTTAAGCATACCATTAAAGAAAAGCATCAAACCACAAAAGAAGAGAGAAAGAGAAGAAAAAAAGGAAAAGGGATCTATGAAAGAGCAACAAAACAATAAAATTACAATAAATACATATCTATCAGTATTACCTTGAATGTAAACAGACTAATTTCTTTAATTAAAAGAATGGCTGAATGGATTGATGAAAACCAGGCCCATTTATATGGCTTACTTCAGATGTAAGGACACATACAGAGACTGGGCAATGGGCTCCTACTGCACAGCACAGTGAACTGTGTGTGTGATTCTGCTGCACAACAGAAACTGAAGCAACACTGTAAATCAACCAAACTATAATTTAACAAGAATTAAAAAAAAAAAACCTTCCAACAAACAAAAGTCCAGACGAGATTGCTTCACAAGTGAATTCTACCAAACATTTAAAGAAGAATTAATAGTAATCCTTCTAAAACTCTTCCAAATAGTTGAAGAGAGGGAATACTTCCAAACTCATTTTATGAGGCCAGCATGATGCTGATACCAAAGGATACCACAAGAAAAGAAAATAATGGCTGATATCCCTGATAAATATAGATGCAAAAATTTTCAACCAAATATCAGCAAACCAAATTCTTTAACCAAATACTTTAAAAGGGCCATACACCATGTGTATGTGGGATTTATTTCAGGGAATGCAAAGATGGGTCAATATCTACAACCCAATTACTGTGATATGCTACATTAACAAATAAAAATCATATGAGCATCTTAATAGATGCAAAGAGAACATTTAACAAAATTTAGCATCTGTTTTTGATAAAAACTCTCAACAAAGGTATAAAGATAACATACCTCAAAAATTCATAAAGGCCTTATATTAAAAGCCCACAAATTATATCATACTTAACAGTGAAAAACCAAAAGGTTTACCTCTTACGATGAGGGAACAAGGCAGTGATGCCTGCTCTTGCCATTTATATTCAACATAGTGCTGAATATTCATGAATGCATAGAGAAGATGTGGTATACATATACAATGGAATATTATTCAGCAGTAAAAAGGGTGAAATTTTTCCATTTGCAACAACATGGATGGACCTTGAGGGCATTATGGTAAGTAAAATAAGTCAGAGAGAAACAAATACCGTTTCTCCTCATTTATATGTGGAATCTAAAAAAAAAATCACAACAATCAACCCTCCTCGAACCCCCAAAACCAAACTAAGAGGTACAGAGGAATGATTGGTGGTTGCCAGAGGCAAAGGTGGGGAAAGATGGAGGAAACACATGAAGTCAAAAGTCACAGAATTCCAGTTATGAAATAAATAAGTAATGATCATATAATGTGCCACATGGTGACTACAGCTAATAATACTGTATTGTACATTGAAAATTGCCAAGCGAGTAAATCTTAAAAGTTCTAGTCATAATAAAAAAATATTTTTGTAACTATGTGTGGTGATGGATGTTAACTTGGCTTATTCTGTTGATTGTTTTGCAGTATATACAAATATAAAATCATTATATTGTACACCTGGAACTATTGTAATGTACGTCAATTACAACCTCCAAAAAACAAAACAAAACAAAAATCCAGCTGATCTGCCTGGCCAATTTCCAAAAACTCGTCAGATCAATTAAGTAATAATAAGCAGTAATTTTTTTAGACTGACTGACTATTTACGAGTGACTAAAGTGCTACAGAATGGACAGCAGTAGTAAATTCCTGTGAATTTAAACTCAGTTAAAGAAATGCACCAGAGTAGATGGACACTCACAAAAATCTAAATGTGGTAACCAGTTATCTCAGATCTTTGATTTTTTGAAACCTGGATTTGCAAAGGAACTAGAAATGGTTTGACTCATTATAAAGTGCTGACTTTTTGGTAAAGCATCTCTCTGTCATTCTCAGTAAAGATATCATGCTTTATTTTAGTAAAAGGAAGTCTACACAAAATGTCCTAATGTTGTATAAAACAAAGAACGTCCATCTTTCTCAGACAAAATTAATTTTACAGGTGATTGCAGGTGTTTGAAAGAATTGAAACTTTATCCACAAGTATGGTAATTTAGGGTTCCAAAATATACATAGTAGCATACAAGAAAGAGTTCAAAGGAGCTCTGGGATTGGAAAAAATATCTAAGAAGTAAAATATGAATAGGCAAAAAGGTGAATTGATGTGGAGGTCTTTTCATGTTTTTGGAAAGACAAGCCCAAAAGGTAGCAAAGCACAGAGGATATAGTTGTCTCCCTATGTTAACCAAGGCAATATGCTGGCTGAGGGTGAAGTTTTTACAGATCCAATCACAATACAGAGAGTTAAGACTGAACAGATTTTTTTTTTTTGTCTTTTGTCCTTTTAGGGCTGCATCTGGAGCATATGGAGGCTCCCAGGCTAGGGGTCTAATCGGAGCTGTAGCTGCCAGCCTATGCCAGAGCCACAGCAATGCCAGATTCAAGTGGTGTCTGCAACCTACACCACAGCTCACGGCAATACTAGATCCTCAACCCACTGAGCAAGGCCAGGGATCGAACCCGCAACCTCATCATTCCTAGTCAGATTCGTTTCCACTGTGCCATGATGGGAACTCCAAGACTGAACAGATTTCTAAGGGGATCACAAGCCACAGGGAGCTAGGCCTATTCAGGCTTTGGCACATGCCTGACGTACATAGATTTTTACAGTGCTCTGGGCATGACTTCACTCTTGAAAAGCTGTCAACTCACTCACACTATACATGTCGTCAAGCCTTGTATCAAGCCTTGAATTCTTTTATCCACAAAAAGCATTTTGAGATTTACTGAAAGTAGACAAGAGCCTAAGTTTGAGTTGGGGCAGGTAGAAAATAAGTTGTGATTCACTCTTTTACTACTTCATTATTTACCAAAGGAGAAACAGAGTAATGGGACACTTTACCATTTTTCTTTCTTTTTTCCTTTTTTTTTCCTTTTTGGCATTAGAACATTTTAGTTTGATAAAAAAATAAGAGTGATATGATCACATCTTGTGGGAAGCAAAATGATAACCCTCAAAGATTCCATGCAAATATGTTACCTTACATGATGGAAAGAGACACTGCACATATGATTAAGGGTACAGACCTTGAGATGGAAATATTATCCCGTATTACAAGGATGGATCCAATCTAATAATACGAGAACGTTCTAAGATGAGTCAGAAAGAAAGAGAAAGCTGAAGTGTGAGAAGGACTCAGCCTGCTGTTGCTGTCTTTGAAGATGGAGGAGGAGGTGCCTGTGCCAGGGAAAATGAGTGGACTCTAGAAACTGGAAAAGGCAAGAAAATATATTCTTCCCTAGTCTTTAGATGGAATGGAGCTCTGCCAACACTCATTTTAGCTTTATGTGACTTGTACTGGACTTCACACTTTCTAAACTATAAAATAATAAATATGTGTTGTTTAGTCTGCCAAGCTTATGGTAATTTATTATAGCAGCAATTAAAAACAAATACACACTTCTTTCACATATTTCAAGTCTCACATGAAAGAAAGAAACTGATACTGTTTATCAAATTATTTTACCTAAGTCTTACCCTTTACACTGAACTTTAGAGTGACCTTATGAGATATGCATTTAATATTCCCAATTTAAAGATGAAGAAAAATTAATTTGTCTCTCCATTATTCACTCACTCACTTACATAGTATATATAAATAAATATACTATATACGCATGTAAGATATATATATATACACTATATATTATACTGTATCTATACTATATAAAGTATTAACCTATAATATATAAAAAGTGTGTTAAGTGCTAGGACATACTGATAAAAATGATGCCAGCATAATTTTCCCCACTGCCCTTACAATTTGCTGGAAAAGAAAGGCACTGAATATGTAATTAAAGGTGTGATGAAAAAATCAGAGTGCTGTGGGTCTGTAAAACAGAAAGGCCAGCATGGGCCCTCAGGTATAAGAAAACATTTCTCTGAAGATACTATGTCCTAGATGAGATGTAGGATGAAACAAGTTAGGGGAAGCAAAGGAAGTTGGGTAGGGAAAAATTTTTCTCTGGATATCTCTTGACTATCCAGAGATAAAGTCAAGTTTAGAGATTTCAGAAACTTAAACAAGTACAGAGAAGAAGTGGTTCAGGGTGGATCTGAAGAGACTGTCACACAGTGGCCCCTGGATCTTATCTTAAGAACAATGAAAGATGACAAGGATTTTAAGCTACTGTGTTTCTTGAAAAGGTTTAGATTTTAAAGCATTCCTCTGGTTTCAAGAGGATAAATGGATTGGAAGGAAGACAGTATGGGGTCTTCTGGAACCCACTGAAAGGCTGTAGTGGTAGATCAGGGAAGGGTGATAGAAATGAGGACTGAGACATTGATACATTCAGGAAATATTTAGGACTGACATGGACTTGACTTGGCACTGAACATTTGCAGTCAAACAATAGTTTTAAAAATTTGGCATCAAAAACAGTGGACCATCCACTGTGAAAGGCAATGTTTCAAGAGACATTTGTTTGAGAAGAAAAATTATTGTAGTGTTGCACATCTTGTGTTTGACATATCTAAGTAAGAACATGAGTTATTATTACATATGTGGATATGGAATTCATAAGATAGGCTGGAACTTGAGAAACAAATTTGAGAGTCACTGACAAGTATACCAAAGGGTGACAAAAGTGCTGTGAGAGAACCCTAAGAAATATTCTAATAATAGTGGAATGGAGGGTAAGAAATCAACAAAGTTTACAATCACTTTGTGAGAGTCAATTTGTAACCAAGTTTGTATGACTCTAAAGTCTAGAATCTAAGAGATCCTATTGTGTTAAAGAACAATTCTGGGAGAAGGTGGATCAAGATGGCAGAGGAGTAAGATATCTCACTCACTTCTCCCACAAACACATAAAAAAACCCACACATCTACATGTAAAATGACTCACACAGAACATCTACTGAATGTTGACAGAACTTAAACCTCCCAAAAGGGCAAGAAAGTCTTGACATAACTGGCTAGAACAAAAGAAAAAGAGAGAGAGAAAAAAGCAATTAGGATGGGAATAGCATTTCTGAAAGGGAGCTGTGAAAGAGAAAATGAGCTCACATCCTGGGAAACCACCTAGCCAGCAGGGAGATCAGCTGAGATGGAGGGACCTCAAATTCGCTGAGGAAAGTGCAGCAGCCGGACTGAGGAGGCAAAGTAGAGTGAGAGCTGCAGAGATCATCTGAACTACCGGCCCGGACACCACAGCCTGAGATGCTCACGTGGGGGCTGGGCACTGAGACTTAGGCTCTGGAGGTCAGTCCCAGGAAGAGGACTGGGGTTGGCTGTGTGGCGACAGCCTGAGGGGCTAAGGAAAGTGTGCCACGAGCAGGGGAGTGGTGTGCTACGGGCTGGGGAGTGGAACGCCACGGCAGAGGGAACACAAGTATAGGTCTGGGCCTGCAGGAGAAGCAAGGCATCATTGCTGGGGAGGGCGAAAGGAGGAGGGATGGACTACCATAGAAATCTCCTCATGCACATGCGTGCACGGGCTTTCAGAGGGTGGGGCGACTCTGGCGTAGGCTATGGGTCATAAGAAGCCACTAGCTCAGGCTACTGGAGCCTGGGCCCTTCTTGTGTGGGTGGTGGGTGGCTGGGCATCTCTTGTGTGGGTTGGGGTCAGCAGCGGCGCTAAGTGCGATGTGGTGCCTCTTGTGTGATCTACAGGCAGCAGGGACAGACTGTGGCAGTCCTCTCAGAGGTCAGAGGGAGGTGTGGTCCGCTACCACCGGGGGCCTGTGAGTGGGCTCCACCTGCAACCCCAGTCACCTCAGGGGTTGGCAGAAAAAAAAAAGAAAAAGAAAAAGAGTGCACTGCAACCAAGCAACACATATTGTTGCTGTCACACCCCTGAGAGCACAGCTGCCCTGCAGCTGCTACTGCCGAATGCTCCAGGCAGTGCCCATATGCTTAATCTCTGTCACTTCCCAGGATCCTGCAACTTGAAGCAACCTGTGTAGCACCTCCTGTGCGGGCTAAGTGAAACAGGGTACTTCTTGAGTGGTCTGCAGGTAGTGGGGGCAAACCACCACAATTATCACTGACTATATCTCTGAAGAGGCACTACTTGCAGCTCCATTCACCTCAGAGGAGGGCACTGCAATCGAACATTATCTGTTGTTGCTCTCACTCCCCTGGGAACTCACACATCCTGCTGCTGCCACTGTCAAATATTCTGGGCACCTTGCCAATCTGCATAAGGCCATTACTACTTCCCAGGGCCCTGCAACTAGGAATAGCTTGTACCACCTTCCTGCAGGTCCTTGCTGCTGTTAAGAGCCCAGTAACCAGGAACTGACGACTAACCCTACCCACTGCCTCCCTCTCCCCGGAAACACACTTAGTATCCTGGGGATAACAGCCTGCTCACACCAAAGAAAGAGACAGCAAGTGTTCAAATTGCCATGCCAAAAAAAAAAAAAAAAAAAAAACAGTTATCCCCCACAAAAATAAAGCGGTGCTCTTGCATAGAAGTAGCCCCCTGAGACTACAGTTTGGCTTCCCTAAACTCACAGAGGAAAAAAAAAAAAAAACACATAAACAAGATGAAGAAGCCCAGAAACCATTCCCAGTTAAAGGAACAGGAGAATTCACCTGAAGTAGCAAACAATGAAACAGACCTCTGCAGTGTGACAGACATTGAGTTCAAAAGGAAGATAGTAAAAATACTGAAGGAATTAAGGCTGAATACCAATGAATTAAGAGCGGAAATAAAAAGTAGTGTAGATTCCTTAGAAAGGAACTAGAAAATAAAAGGAGGAACATAGAAAAACTGGAAAATTCATTTGCAGAGATTCAAACTGAGCTAAAGGCACTAAAGAGCAGAATGAATAATGAAGAGGAACCAAGCAGTGACTTGGAAGATAGGATAATGGAAATCACCCAATCAGGACAGCAGACAGAAAAGCAAATGAAAAAACACAAAAGCAATATAAGAGATCCATGGGATAATATAAAGTGGGCCAACCTATGCATAATAGGAATTTCAGAAGGAGAAGAAAAAGAAAAGGACATTGAAAATATACTTGAAGAAATTATGGCTGAAAACTTTCCAAATCTAAGGGAAACTGATATCAAGATACAGGAACACAGAGGGCCCCAAACAAGTTGAACCCAAACAGGCACACACCAAGACATATAATAAAAACGGCAAAAGTTAAAGACAAAGAGAGGATTCTAAAGGCAGGAAGAGAAAAACTAGGTGTTGTAAGGGAACCCCCATAAGGCTATCAGCTGATTTCTCTACAGAAACACTACAGGCCAGAAAGGAGTGGCTAGATATAAAGTTCTGAAAGGAAAATAATTTGCAGCCTAGAATACTCTATCCAGAAAGAATATCATTTAAAATAGAAGGGGAAATAAAGGGTTTCTGCAACAAACAAAAGGTAAAAGAGTATAGCAATCCCAAACCCATTCTAAAAGAAATACTGAAAGGACTTCTCTAAATAAACAAGAAGTAAGAAGAAATAGGATGGAGAAAATCACAACTGGAAAGCAATCACTTAAATAACCCAGCATATAGATCTAAAAGAGGGGAAAAAACCCAAAACCTACTGTAAAAACAATGATAAACACAAGGAACAGCAAAAGGATACACAAGAAGATGTTAAAAAAGGACTACAAAATCATAGAACATGCGGAAGGAAAGTAAGAAAATATACATTCATTTTTCTTTTTCTTTTTTTTTTTTTTAATAATGTGTTTGAGCCTAGATGACTATCAGGCTAAAGAAAACAGATACAGGAAGGGGATAACATACTAAAAAAACATGGCAATCACAAATCAAAACCAAACATTACATTCACAAAAACTAAAAAGAACTATTCAAGCATAAAATAAATGGAAATCATCCAACCAAAAAAAGAAAGAAAGAAAGGAGAAACATAGAACCAACTGGAAAACAAGGTTCAAAATGGCAATAAATACATATCTATCAATAATTACCTTAAATGTCAATGGACTGAATGCTCCAATCAAAAGACACAGAGTGGCAGGTAGGATAAAAAAGCAAAACCCTACAATCTGCTGTCTACAAGAGACTCAACTTAGGGCAAAGGACACACAGACTGAAAGTGATGGGTTGGGAAAAGATATTTCATGCCAATGGACAAGACAGGAAAGCAGGAGTTGCAGTACTCACATCAGACAAAACAGACTTTAATGAAGGTCATAAAGAAAGACAAAGAAGGACACTATTTAATGGTAAAAGGATCCATTCAAGAAGAGGATATTACAATTGTCAATATATATGCCCCAATATAGGAGCACCCAGATACCTATAACAAATATTAACGGACATAAAAGGAGAAATTTATGGGAATACAATAATAGTAGGAGACTTTAATACCACACTCACATCAATGGACAGACCCTCTAGGCAGAAAATCATTAAGGCAACAGAGATCCTAAATGACACAATAGAAAAGTTAGACTTAATCAACATTTTCAGGACATTGCATCCAAAAAAAAAATCAGAATATACATTCTTCTTAAGCACACATGGAACATTCTCAAGGATTGATCACATACTGGGGCAAAAAGCTAACCTCAAGAAATTTAAGTGTACAGAAATTATTTGAAGTATCTTCTCTGACCACAATGGCATGAAAGTAGAAATCAACCACAGGAAAAGAAATGAGAAATAAGAAAAAAATGAGACTAAACAACATGCTACTAAAAAAACAATGGGTCAATGAGGACATCAGAAGGAAATGAAAAAGTACCTCAGGACAAATGATAATGAAGACACAACCAGTCAAAATCTATGGGATGCTGCAAAAGCAGTGCTCAGAGGGGAATTCATAGCAAGACAGGCCTTCTTCAAAAAAAGAAGAAAAATCTTAAATTGACAACTTAAGCCATAATCTAAATGAATTAGAAAAGAAAAAACGAAACCTAAAGTCAACAGAAGGAAGGAAATCATAAAGATCAGAGAGGAAATCAATAAAAAAGAGTTTCAAAAACAATGGAAAAAACAATAAAACCAAGAGCTGGTCTTTGAAAAGGTAAACAAAATTGACAAACCTCTGGCCAGACTCACCAAGAAGAGGAGTGAAAAAAACCAAACAAACAAAGAAATGAAAAAGGAGAAGTCATGACAGATATTACAGAAATACAAAAAACCATGAGAGAATACTATGAAAAATTGTATGCCAACAAATTTGACAACCTAGAAGAAATGGACAACTTTCTAGAAACTTAGAGCCTGCCAAAACTGAATAAAGAAGAAATAGATCTGGGAGTTCCCTTCGTGGCTCAGTGGTTAACGAATCCGACTAAGAACCATGAGGTTGTGGGTTCGATCCCTGGCCTTGCTCAGTGGGTTAAGGATCCGGCATTGCCATGAGCTGTGGTGTAGGTTGCAGACGCGACTTGGATCCTGCGTTGCTGTGGCTGTGGCGAAGGCTGGCAACTACAGCTCCTGTTAGACCCCTAGCCTGGGAACCTCCACATGCTGCGGGTGCAGCTCTACATAAAAGGCAAAAAGACAAAAAAAAGAAGAAGAAATAGATCAACCGAACAGACTGATCACTAGAAATGAAATTGAATATGTAATAAAAACACTCCCTACAAATAAAAGTCCAGGAGCAGATGACTTCACAGGTGAATTCTACCAAACCTACAAAGAAGAACTTATATTAATCTTCCTTAAACTTTTCCAAAATGTTGAAGAAAATAAGAACACTCCCAAATACATTCTATGATGCCACCATCACCCTAATACCAAAAACAGACAAAGATACCATGAAAAAAGAAAACTATAGGCCAATAGCTCTGATGAATATAGACGCAAAAACTCTCAACAAAATTTTAGCCAACTGAAACCAACAACGTATAAAAAAGATCATACACACGACCAAATGGGTGGGATTCATCCCAGGTTCACAAGGATGGTTCAACATATTGCAAATCAATCAATGTCATACAACACATTAACAAATGAAAAGTCAAAAACCGCATTATCATCCCAATAGATGCAGAAAAAGCATTTGACAAAGTCCAACATTCATTCATGATAAAGACTCTTATCAAAGTGGGTATAGACAGAACATACCTTAATATAATAACAGCTACTTATGACAAACCCACAGCAAATATAATACCCAATGGAGAACAGCTGAAAGCCTTCCCACTAAAATTGGGAACAAAACAAGGACGCTCACTCTCACCACTTTTATTTAACATAGTATCGGAAGTCCTAGCCACAGCAATCAGACAAAAGAAATCAAAGGTATCCAAATTGGAAGAGAAGAGGTAAAATTGTCACTGTATGGAGATGACATGATACTATATATAGAAAACCCTAAGGACTCAACCCAAAAGCTACTGAAACTGAACAACACAGTCAGCAAAGTAGCAGGATATAATATTAACATTCAGAAATCAGTCACATTTCTGTATACTAATAATGAAATATTAGAAAAGGAATACAAAAATACAATACTTTTTAAAATTGCACCTCAAACAAATACCTGGGAATAAACCTGACCCAGGAGGTGAAAGACTTATATGTTGAGAACTATAAAACATTAACCAAGGAAATTAAAGAGGATGCAAAGAAATGGAAAGATATTCCATGCTTCTGGACTGGAAAAATTAATATTGTAAAAATGACCATACTACCGAAAGCAATCTACAGATTCAATGCAATCTCTATTAAATTACCCATGACATTTTTCACAGAACTAGAACAAACAATCCAAAAATTTATATGGAACCACAGAAGACCCAGAATTGTCAAAGCAATCCTGAGGAGCAAAAACCAAGAAGGAGGCAAAACTCTCCCAGACTTCAGGTAATATTACAGAGCCACAGTAATCAAGACAGTGTGTTACTAGTACCAAAACAGACAAATTGAACAATGGAAGAGAACAGAGAACCCAGAAATAAACCCAGACACTTCTGGTCAATTAATCTTCTACAAAGAAGCCAAGAATATAAAATAGAAAAAGAAGTCTCTTCAGGAAGTGGTTCTGGGAAAACTGGACAGCCACATGTAAATCAGTGAAAGTGGAACACACCACACCATGCACAAAAATAAACTCAAAATGGCTTAAAGACTCAAATGTAAGACAAGATACCATCAAACTCCTAGAAGAAAACACAGGCAAAACATTCTCCAATATCAACCTTACAAATGTTTTCTCAGGTCATTCTCCCAAAGCAAGAGAAATAAAAGCACAATAGGCCAATGGGACCCAATCAAACGAGAAGCTTTTGCGCAGCAAAGGAAACCATAAAAAAAAAAAGACAGCTTATAGAATGGGAAAAAATAGTTTCAAATGATGAAACTGATAAGGGCTTAATCTCTATAATATACAAACAGCTTATACAAGTCAACAGCAAAAAAGCCAATAATCCAATTGAAAAAAATGGGCAAAAAACCAGCAAAGACATTTCTCCAAAGAAGATATACAGATGGCCAAAAAGCACATGAAAAAATGCTCAATATCACTAATTATTATAGAAATTCCAGTCAAAACTACTATGAGGTACCACTTCACACCAGTCAGAATGGCCATCATTAATAAATCTACAAATAACAAATGCTGGAAAGGGTGTGGAGAAAAGGGAACCCTCCTGCACTGTTGGTGGGAACGTTAATTGGTACAACCACTATGGAAAACAGTATAGAGGTACCTCAGAAAACTAAATATAGAACTACCACATGACCCAGAAATCCCACTCTTGGGCATATATCTGGACAAAACTTTCCTTGAAAAAGACACACATGCACCTGCATGTTCATTGCAGCACTATTCACAATAGCCAAGACATGGAAACAACCTGAATGTCCATTGACAGATTAATGCATTAAGAAGAAGTGGTATATATACACAATGGAATACTACTCAGCCATAAAAAAAAAAACAAAATAATGCCATTTGCAGCAACATGGATGGAACTAGAGACTCTCATACTAAGTGAAGTAAGTCATAAAGAGAAAGACAAATGCCATATGATTTCACCTATATCTGGAATCTAATATATGGCACAAATGAACCTTTCCATGGAAAAGAAAATCATGGACATGGAGAACAGACTTGTTGTTGACAAGAGGGAGGGGGAGGAACTGGGAATTTGTGGTTAATAGCTGCAAACTATTGCCTTTGGAATGGATAAGCAATGGGTTCCTGCTCTATAGCACTGGGAAGTATGTCTCGTTGATTTGTGATGGAGCATGATGATGTGAGAAAATAGAATGTATACATGTACTTGTGACTGGGTCACCTTGCTGTACAACAGAAAATTGACAGAACACTGTAAATCACCTATAATGGAAAAAATAAAAATCACTATAAAAAAGAACAATTCTGGAAGACTTTGAGGGATTCTGCCTTATTCTGAATGAAATGAAGATCATGAACACTTAAAAGAGATTTTAAAATACCTTAAAAATTAGTTATTCTCTGTTTTTCTATTTTGGGTCTACTGATTATGGAAAAAAAATTACTAGGATCATTCTTCCATTAGGAAGGCATTTACTGTGTGTTACAAATCTATATGCCTGGCTTTAGATAGGAAACTTGATTTTAAAAACATGAATTATACATTTGATATTCTTCCCATTAAGTTCTACATATGGAATATAAATTATGATGATTTAATGATCTGTATTCATTATCTACCACAACTAAACAACTTTGCCTATAATTTTCTCTTATTTTAGAAAATATGTTAAATTGGTACATACAACATAAAAATATTTGCCAAGTTGTATTTCTGAACATCCAGACACAATTTTCTCCTGTTTAATCTTCATTCTGCCTCATTGTACTCCTTGAGCAGAAAAAAATAACATGATAAAATAATTTCTTTATTTCACAGAATAGTCTAAGCTAGAGCAATATCATAAGGAAAGGAAGAAAGTCATAAAAAAAAAAAAACCCTAATGAGTCTGGAGCAATAAAGGAGTAATATAGGCTATAACTCTCAAAGCATTGCCAGAATCAATGGAAACTACCACACATCATTTTTACTAATAATGTCCCAAGGACTGTGTTCTGAGATCTCAGAGGGTAAAAACTTAATGTGAGGATATATGGACTAAACTTTCTTTTTTTTTCTTTTTATTTTTTTTACATTATACCCAGCTGTACAGCGTGGTGGCAGGGTTACACATCACAAGTGGTTATACATAGTTCCCAGTGCTATACAGTGGTATCTTCTTGCTTTTCCAACCCAGAGGCAACAATCTACAGCTATTAACCCCAGACTAAACTTTATAAGAGCAATTCACAAGTCTTTTATTCTATTCTTAGAGGTCTGACACAGGCTGCACTATTTTCTACATTACATTTGTCTAAATTTACATTGGCACATACGGAGGAGAAAATTGGTTAGTTGTATATGCTCCAGGGTTTTTAAACTTAACTTTTTGGTTAAATAACTATTATCAGCAACTGATTAGAGGTTTGTCTTCCTCGGCAGTATTGAGAGAAATTCTTTGCAGAAGACAGTTCATTTTGTATAAGCCACAAAGAACAAGTATAAATGTCAAATCTATGTTATACAAGTATAGACTGTCCCTTTGGATACCTTAAACTTTTAAATCATGTTAACTTTATTTACTTACACATACATAGTTTTTTTTTAACAGAAAAAAACTTTATTTTTTAGAGCAGTTTCAGGTGCACAGCAAAACTGAGTAGAAGGTACAGAGGTTTTATATATATTCCCTGCTCCCATACCTAGTGTTAACATATTACTTTATTCTGATATAGGTAATACAACAGATGGAAAAGAGGATTCTAGAAATGTGGCAACTAAATACAACCCACTTTTCTTTCACTCTCAATATCAAATAAAGTCTTTTTTTTTGTGATTCTGATCTTCAGATTGGCTGAAGGATTTCGAAAAAAAGCTACTTCAGAGCTTTAACTGTTGGTTTTAGAGAAAGGCCTGTAAGGCAGCCCTGGGTGGACTCTGGGGTTAAAATGTAAACAAAGCTGATGGAAGAGTTTGATCCATGAAGATCTCCAGAATATTAGGAAAAGGAGCAGACTGAGTTTTACAGTAAGAGTTCATTAGGTCTCCATGGTTTGTTTCCAAAGGGCCAAGGTGTAGTCGCTTAACGCCAGACTAAGGTGTGGAGCG
Source organism: Catagonus wagneri (assembly GCA_004024745.2). Lineage (NCBI taxonomy): Eukaryota > Metazoa > Chordata > Mammalia > Artiodactyla > Tayassuidae > Catagonus > Catagonus wagneri. The sequence continues at coordinate 14,456,905 of PVHT021183696.1, forward strand.
CACAAGGCAACAGAAGAGTGGAGAGCTGCCTCCACATGCCCTGGGAGACCAACAAGCTCACTGTTAATATACCAGTATCTATAAGACAAGAGGCTGTAGCAACATTCACCATTGATTGTCTGGGTGTCTAGTACTAATGGAATCTCAGCAGATAGAACAGAAACCCATGAAATATATAAAGAAATGTAACAACATATCCAGGGAGGAGAGAGAAAGAGAGACAGAGAGTACAATTAGGAAAGATGCTTAAAAAAGAGATGACTGAGGAGACATAAACCATTTGGTAAAGCAACAACCACCGCAACCACCACTCCCATAAAGCCAAACACTTAAAACATTCAGGAACAAAACAATATCTTATTTCTAGAGCTATAATCAGACAATTTTTAAACATTAAAAAATCAGTAGATGATTGGATGGCAGGGTCAAGCCTTCATTTTGTATTAGTGATCTGAAATTTCAAGAGGAGAAATATCTCAAACCACAGAATAAAAATACAAGATTGTATAATAAGCAGATTCAATTGTATTTAGTGCCAATAGATGTATTTTTCTGACAGTAAAAAATAAAAATAGAAATAAATACCAAAACTATGTTTCTCCAAATCTTTATTACTCTGAAATTAAGACGTATCACTGAAGATAACTCTTAGATAAAAAAAGAAATTAACACTGGTATTTTTGAGAAATTAATGAAAAGTTTAAACCTTCACACCAAAATTAATGGAAACTAACAAAAGCTACTTTAAGAAACAAAGATACAGCATTGCTTTCCCTAAACAAATAAAATAGAAATTTAGAAAAAAGAACAAAAATAAACAAAAAAGCATCAACAAAGATAAAAGTTAAAATCAACCTTTTTTTTTTTAAAGAGGAGTTTCTGTTGTGGCTCAGTGGGTTAAAGACCCAACATAGTCTCTGTGAGGATGCAGGTTCTATCCCTGTCCTTGCTCAGTGGGTTAAGGATCCGATGTTGCCGCAAGCTGCAGCATAGGTCACATATGCAGCTTGGATCTGGTGTTGCCTGAGCTGTAGCATAGGCCTCAGCTACAGATTTGATTCGACCCTGGACCAGGAACTTCCTTATGCTGCAGGTGTGGCCATAAAAAGAAAAAAAAAAAGGGAGTTCCCATCGTGGCGCAGTGGTTAACGAATCCGACTAGGAACCATGAGGTTGCGGGTTCGATCCCTGCCCTTGCTCAGTGGGTTAACGATCTGGCGTTGCCGTGAGCTGTGGTGTAGGTTGCAGACGCAGCTCGGATCCTGCGTTGCTGTGGCTGCGGCGCAGGCCAGTGGCCACAGCTCCGATTAGGCCCCTAGCCTGGGAACCTCCACATGCCGCGGGTGCGGCCATAAACCCACGGCCATAAAATGACAAAAGGCAAAAAAAAAAAAAAAGAAAAAAAAGAAAAAGAAAAACAAATCTTAGGACTTAAAAAAGAATCTCAGGGAGTTACCACGGCAGCTTATCAGTAATGAACCCAACCAGTATCCATGAGGATACGGGTTTGATCTCTGGCCTTACTCAGTGGGTTAAGGATCTGGTTTTGCCATGAGCTGTGGTCAGGTTGCACATGTGGCTTGGATCTGGTATTGCTGTCGTTGTGGCTTAGGCTGGCAGCTGCAGCTCTGATTTGACCCTTAACCTCAGAACTTCCATATGCTGCAGATGTGGCCTTAAAAAAAGCAAAAAAAATCACAAATTTGATTATTGTACTCTAAACACCCCACAAAGTAGATAAAACATATTTGAGAAAATAAAAAATAGAAATGACAAATGTAAGAGAAATAATAAAACTATATTTTTTGGTCAAAAAACTATAAGAATCATGTAACACATGTAACATTTTGGAAGGAAAGTTTAAGTCTTAGAGAAAGTGATTTCCTAGAAAAATATAAATTACTAAGATTAACATAAGAATGGATCAATTACCATAAAAATAAATGCAAAGATTTTAAAATGATGACATTAAAAAGGCTCCAAGATAAGATGGATTCACTGCCAAATCATTAGTATTTAAAGTCAGGGATCAAAATATTAAACTATGTGAGATTATGGATAAACTATAAAACTTCATGGAAGGACATAAAAATATGAAAAATGAAATACCATCGTTTTTTGGCAAGAGAATTGCAATTAGAATCAAAATGGGACTTGGTTTAAAGTACCTAAAACAAATTTCTCAAGGAAGAATAGATGTTTGAGAACAGCAAAGTGAATATAAAAAAGATTACTAAGGAGGAAATTGCTTTAGCATATACTCCATATAAAAAATAGATAATAGAGTTGTCCTGTAAGAATGAGGAGGATCAACGCAGTAGAATAAAGATTCTACAAATTTTCTGTAGAATATATGAAAATTAAATGTATGAGATAGGCAGTATCAACTCAATTGGGGAGAATGTGGTTTATTCAATAACCATATCTGGATATCACTCAACTTTTTGTTGATATTATTTTTATTAAAGTATAGTTGACTTATTATATTAGTTTAGGTGTACAACACAGTGATTCAATATTTTTATAGATAACATGACACAGTTACTATAAAATATTGATTATACTCTCTGTGCAGCACATTACATCCTTGGGATTTATTTTTTTTTAAACTGTTTATACCTCTTAATTCCCTTCACCTATTTTGCCCCTGCCCAATGATTCCTTTCTTTTCTTGTATCTGCTAGTTTGTTTTCTGTATCATAAGTCTATTTCTGTTTTGTTATATTTAATTTTTTGTTTTGTTTTCTAAATTTTGCATATAAGTGAAAGCTTACAGTATTTGTCTTTATCTGTCTGATTATTTTACTAACCACAGTATCCTCCAGGTCCATCTACATTGTCACAAATGGCAATATTTCATTCTTTTATTACAGTTGAGTAATATTCCATTATATATATAAAAGGCCCACACTTATAAATCTATCCCATAGCAATTAAAGTATCATTTCATTGCATCAGATGATGAGAGATGTTGCCTCTATCATTCTAAAAAAAGTTCTACAGATGAATAATTGGATTAATTATGACATATCAATAGTATGGAATATTAGGCTGTTACTAAAAAGTGAATTAGCATAGTTCACTTTAAATTTATATTTAATTTATTAAGCAATATAATTATTATTATGTTAATAATTATACAATAAGATAAAAATTTGTGTATACAATATTATATTTTTAAAAAGCAAATAAAAGTTTTGTGGGTAATTACCTGAGTAAATTTTGACAGATTACTATCTGGGAGTGAAAATGAAATAAAGAGGAAGTTTAAAAAGAAAGTAACAAAGGAGATACAGGAAGGGGTAACACACTTGAAAAACGGCAACCACAAATCCAAACCAAATAATGCATTCACAAGAACTACAAAGAAGAGGACACAAACATAAAATAAAAGGCAATCATCCAACCAACAAAAGAAATAAACAAAGGAGAAACATAGAATCTACTGGAAAACAAGGTTTAAAATGTCAATAAATACATATTTATCAATAATTACCTTAAATGTCAATGGACTGAATGCTCTTATCAAAAGACATAGAGTGGCAGACTGCATTAAAAAAAACAAGAGCCTACAATATGATGCCTACAAGAGAGTCACCTTAGGGTACGGCCCTAGATAAGCCAAAAAAAAAAAAAAAAAGACAAAAAAAAAGAAAAAGAAGAACAAATAAAACCTAAAATTTTGGAAGGAAAGTAATCATAAGGAGGATATAGAAAAAGATATTTCATGAAAATGGAAATAACAGGAAAGCAGGAGTTGCAATACTTATATCAGAAAAATAGACTTTAAAACAAAGGCCAAAAAGTAAGACAAAGAAGAACACATTTAATGGTAAAAGGATCCATTCAAGAAAAGGATATTAATAATCATCAAGATATATTCCCCTAACATAAGAGCACCCAATGCTTGAAACAAATACTAACAGATGTAAAAGGAGAAACTGATGGGGATGCAATCAAAGTAGGCGTCTTAACACCCCACTTACATCAATGAACAGATTCACCGGACAGAAAATGAATAAGGCAATAGACATCCTAAATGATACAATAATGCAGTTAGACTTAATCGATATTTTCAGGACATCAAATCAAAAAAAAAGAGAATATACATTCTTTTCACATGCATATGGAACATTCTCTAGGATTGACCACATTAGTGGGGCACAAACCTTTCCTCAACAAACCTGAGTATAGAAATTATATTAATCATCTTCTCTGACCACAATGGTATGGAACTAGAAATCAACCAGAGGAAAAGGAATGAGAAAAATTGACTACATGGAGACTAAACAACATGCTACTAAAAAAAAAAATGGGTAAATGAGGAAATCAAAAGGGAAATTAAAAACTACCCCTAAACAAATGACAGTAGAAACACAACGATTCAAAATCTATGGGATGCCACAAAGGCAGTTCTTAGAGGGAAGTTTATAGCAATATAGGCCTTCCTCAAAAACAAGAAAAATCTCAAGGAATGTATATGTGTGTGTGTGACTGGGTCACCTTACAGTATAGTATAAAATTGACAGAACAGTGTAAACCAGCTATAATGGAAAAAAATCCTCAAATAAAAAATGAAAAGTAAGAAAACAAGAAGAACATCAAATCAAAAACAACCTATCACCTCAAAGAATTAGAAAAAGAAGAACAGGAGTTCCCATCGTGGCTCAGTGGTTAACTAATCCAACCAGGAACCATGAGGTTGCGGGTTCAATCCCTGGCCTTGCTCAGTGGGTTAAAGAGCTGGCGTTGCTGTGAGCTGTGGTGTAGGTTGCAGATGTGGCTCAGATCCTGCGTTGCTGTGGCTGTGGTGAAGGCCAGCAGCTACAGATCCTGTTAGACCCCTAGCCTGGGAACTTCCGTATACCACGGGTGCAGCCCTAGATAAGCCAAAAAAAAAAGACAAAAAAAAGAAAAAGAAAAGAAAAAGAAGAACAAATAAAACCTAAAATTTTGGAAGGAAAGAAATCATAAAGATTAGAGGAAATCAATAAAATAGATTGGAAAAAATCAATAAAAGCAAGCGTTGGTTCTTTGAAAGGGTAAACAAAATGGACAAACCTCTGTTCAGACTCTCCAAGAAGAAGAGAGAATCCAAATAAATAAAATAAGAAATGAAAATGGAGAAATATCAACAGAAACTGCAGAAATACAAAAAACCATGAGAAGGCTACAAACAATTATATGCCAACAAATTTGACAACATAGAAGAAAGGCACAACTTTCTAGAAACAAACAGTCCACCAAAACTTAACCAAGAAGAAATACATCATTTAAACAGACTGATCACTAGAAATGAAATTGAATATGTAATAAAAATACTCCCTACAAATAAAAGTCCAGGACCAGGTGGCTTCACAGATGAATTCTACCAAACTTACAAAGAACTTACACCTATCCTTCTTAAACTTTTACAGAAGACTGAAGGAGAAGGAAGACCCTTAAATACATTCAGTGAAGCCACCATCACCCTAATACCCAAAGATACTACCAAAAAAGAAAATTATAGGCCAATATATTTGATGAATATAGACATGAAAATTCTCAATAAAGTTTAGCCAAACAAATCCAAGAACACAAAAAAAATCATACACTACAACCAAGGTTTCATCCCAAGTTCACAAGAATGTTTCAGTGTACACAAACCAATCAACATTATATACCATATTAACAAAAGAAAAGTAAAAAAAAAACACGATCATCTCAATAGATGCAAAAAAACATCTTACAAAATCCAACATCCATTCATGATAAAAACTCTTACTGAAGAGGGTACGGGGGAATATATATTAACCTAATAAAAGCCATTTATTATGAACCCACAGCCAATATCCTGCTAAAACCTGGAGCAAGACAAGGATTCCCACTCTCACCACTTTTATTCATCATAGTATTGGAAGTTCTAGCCACAGCACTCAGAAAAACAAAAGAAATAAAAGATATCCATATTGGAATAGAGGAGGTAAAGTTGTCACTGTATGCAGATGACACAATACTATATAAAAAAACCCCTAAGGACCCCGCACAAAACCTACTTGAACTGAGCAAGAAATTCAGCAAAGTAGCAGGATACAAGATTAATATTCAGAAATCAGTTGCATTTCTGTATATTAACAATGACATTTTGGAAGAGGAATATAAAAAAATACCTTTTAAAATTGCACCCAAAAACATTAAAGAACTAGGAACAAACCTGACCAAGGAGGTGAAAGACTTATAGATGAGAACTATAAAACATTGATCAAGGAAATTAAAGAGGATTCAAAGAAATGGAAATATATCCCATGCTCCTGGACTGGAAGAATTAATATTGTTAAAACGGCCACACTACCAAAAAAAAAAAAATCTGCAGATTCAATGCAAGCCCTATCAAATTACCCATGACATTTTTCACAGAACTAGAACAAGCAATCCAAAAATTTATATAAAACTACAAAAGACTCAGTATTGCCAAAGCAATCCTGAGGAACAAAAACCAAGCAGAAGGCATAACTCTCCCAGACTTCAGACAATATGCCAAAGCTACAGTCATCAAGACAGTGTGGTACTAGTATAAAAACAGCAATAGGGACCAATGGAGCAGGATAGAGAATGCAGAAATAAACCCAGACACTTATGGTCAATTAATCTTCAACAAAGGAGGCAAGAATATAAAATGGGAAGAAGACAGTCTCTTCAGCAAGTGGATATGGGAAAACTGGACAGCTCCATGCAAATCAGTGAAACTGGAATGCACCCTCAGGCCATGCACAAAAATAAATTCAAAATGGCTTAAAAACTTAAACATAAGACAAGACACCAAACTTAAACATAAGACAAAACTCCTAGAAGAGAACATAGGCAAAACGTTCTTTGACATCAATCATAGAAATGTTTTGTTAGGTCAGTCTCCCAAGGCAACAGAAATAAATACAAAAATAAACCAATGGGACCCAATCAGACTGACAATCTTTTGCACAGCAAAGGAAATCATAAAACAAAAAGACAACCTACAGAATGGGAGAAAATAGTTTCAAACAATGCAACCAATAAGGGATTGATCTCCAAAATATACAAGCAACTCTTACAACTCAACAGCAAATAAACAATGAAAGATGGGCAGATGAACTGAACAGACATTTCTCAAAAGAAGACATATAGATTACTAGCAGGCAGATTAAAAGAAATGCTCAACATCACTAATTATTAGAGAAATGAAAATCAAAACTACAAGGAGGTACCACCCCACATTGGTCAGAATGGCTGTCATTAATAAGTCTACAAATAACAAATGCTGGAGAGGGTGTGGGGAAAAGGGAACCCTCCTACACTGTTGGTGGGAAGGTAAATTGGTACAACTACTGGGAAAAAGTATGGCGGTACCTCAGAAAACTATAGAACTACCATATGATCCTGCAACCCCACTGCTGGGCATATATTCAGACAAAACTTTCATTCAAAAAGATATATGCATCCCTATGTTCATTGCAGCAGCCAAAACATGGAGATAACCTAAATGTCCATTGGCAGATGAATGGATTAAGAAAATGTGGTACATATACACAATGGCATACGAAAGAACAGACATAAGAAAGAACAAAATAATGTCATTTTGCAGCAACATGGATGGAACTAGAGATTCTCATCCTAAATGAAGGAATTCAGAAAGACATATACCATGATATCATTTATATGTAGAATCTAAAATATGGCACAGATGAACCTATCTACAGAATAGAAACATACTAAGAGACATGGAGAGCCAACAGGGGGAGGGGGAGGGATTGGGGTGGACTGGGAGTTCAGGTTTAATAGATCAAACTGATATATTTAGAATGTATAGACAATGAGGTCCTGCTGTATAGCACAAGGAACTATGTCCAATCATTTGTGATGGAACATGATGAGAGATAATATGAAAGTGTGCACAGCAGAAATTGACAGAACAATGAAAAAAAACTATAATAAAATATTTAAAAAAGAAAAAATAGCAATAAAATTATACATGACAAGCTTTCATTTCAATAAAGTATATCTGTGTAACGATACATGCATAAAGAAATTTGAACAATAATATGAAACTAGATCCACCTACTTGTCACATGATCATTACATACTAAGTGAAAAAGAATTGTCAAATAATTTACTTTGGTAAATGTAAATTAAAAACAAACATTTAAAATGTATAGGTTTGTATCAACTATGAGAAAAATGTTGAAAGATGCAACTCAGGCTTTTTAATATTTTACTTCAGTAGGATGAAAGCTGAGGTGGGATACTGGCAGGCAGGTAGAAATGGTTAATTTTGCATTTAAACATAACTATTTTGTTTCAGGTATTACAAAACAATCATATAAATACAAATTTTAGAAATTTTAGAAAGGCAGTACATACACATCACAGGTAACTACAGAAAATTTAGTGAAATAGAAAATTATTATAAAGAAAACAAAAATCACATAACTCCAGAACACAGAAATACCTACTGTGAGCATCATTTTGTATTAATTTTTTCTAGTTTTATTCCATTCTGTTTATAATTAAATGTGTATACAAAATTTACATATGCCATCTTGCATTTTCAAGGTGCATATATTTTTCTTTATTCTTTTTTGATTAAATAAAATATGGTCATATTTTTCTATATCATTAAGTAAATTTTGAAATTATTTCTCATATTGGCATAATATTAAATTTTATAAATGTATCACAATTTGCTTATTCATTTTTTTAATTTAAAACATTTAGATTATTTGTTTTTATAGTTTTAAACACCTTGTACCTAATACCTGCTTTTTAAAAAAAATGTATTCTCTATATATCACCTGAAATTCTACTTACATAAAGCTCAATATTCTAAAATTCAAAATAAAACAAATTTTATCCTAAGATTTCCCCAAAACTGCTGCTCATGCCTCATTCATAGTCACTTTTCCCCTTTTCTAAAATTATAAGTTGACTTCATTGAGAAATAACATATTCCCGTTTAAAACACTCTATGCCCTCTCCTGGAAAATGAAGAATCTTTGCATATTAACCAACTATTCAAAATCTTAAAGCAAAAAAGGATCAACACATTGCAATGAGTTACATAATTTCTTTGTTTCTGTATGATTGTCTCCTTAGGATAAATTTCTGTAAGTGAAATTCTTCTGTCTAAAATACAGAATTTTTTAAGGTACTTGATATTAATTGTTAAATAGAACTCAATAAATTTGTGTCACTAACCCTCCTGCCAGAAGCATAAAATGCAAGTGTCTCCCTCATATCATTATTATTAGTTACAAATCTTTGTTAATTTGAAAGCCTAAACCAAAAAAAAAAGAGCGATAAAGAAATAAAAAGTGTTTCATTAATTCAAAAATTTGCGGAGTTCCCTTTGTGGCTCAGTGGTTAACAAATCCGACTAAGAACCGTGAGATTGCGGGTTCGATCCCTGGCCTTGCTCAGTGGGTTAAGGATCCATCATTGCCGTGAGCTGTGGTGTAGGTTGCAGACGCGGCTCGGATCCCACGTTGCTGTGACTGTGGCAAAGGCCGGCAGCTACAGCTCCTGTTAGACCCCTAGCCTGGGAACCTCCATATGCCGCAGGTGCAGCTCTAGATAAAGGCAAAAAGACAAAAAAAAAAATTGTGGGAGTTCCCATTGTGGCGCAGAAGAAACAAATCCAACCAGGAATCATGAGATTGTGGGTTCAGTCCCTGACCTTGCTCAGTGGGTTAATGATCTGGTGTTGCTGTGAGCTGTGGTGTAGGTTGCAGATGCAGCTCAGATCTGGCGTTGCTGTGGCTGTGGCATAGGCCAGCAGCTGTAGCTCTGATTACACCCCTAACCTGACACCCTCCATATGCTGTGGGTATGACCCTAAAAAAAAACCTACAGAAGACAAAAAAAAAAATTAAAATTTGGATGTCTTTGATTCTGAGTGAAGTTGTACATTCTCCATACGTTTCCATACAAATTTCCATATAAACTTATATTTCCATATATATTTTCACACAAATACACAAATGATGATTGTATATTTAATTTTTTAAATTTTATATTCATGTTTTTTACTATTTTGTATTTTGATGTGTGTGTGTGTGTGTGTGTAAATTACACATCTTAAAATAGGATAATACATTTATTTGGAAAAATTAACATTTCTGAATGAACTTACTCTTATTTAATTTTAATTACAGCAAATTAATAGAGGTAGCCCACTGGATCCTTGGGGAGAAGCTGCCTTGCCTGCCTGCTTGCATTTCTCACAAGCATCCTATCTTAATAAATTTAATTCTTGCCTGTCATTTTGTCTCTTGCTGAATTCATTATGCACAGAGGCATGAAGAACCTGACCCTCATTAAGTCCATACACCAGATCACTCACAGACAATGTTTGCAGAACTCACATCAAAAAGAAGTAATGAGTTACAGTAAATGGAGGAGGGAAGAAGCAGAGAGGTTCTGTTTTTATTACCTGCTGCCTCACCTGAAACCAGGACTTTATACTAGCATGTCAGCTATAAAAGAGACAGGATTAAGATGGTGGAATAAAAGGACTGGAGCTCAATTTCTATCATAAAAACAACAAAATTACAACCAAATGCTGAGCAACCTTCAACCAAATGGACTAAAAACTTTCAAAAAGATATCCTACTCCAGAAGACAAAGAGGAGGCCACATCAAGAGGTAGGAGCAGTGATTACACAATATAAGCAATACCATACCTCCCAGGAGTGAAGCCCCACAGATTGGAAAGTAACTGTATCTACAGGAGTGAGAGTTCTGAGACCCATGTCAAATCCCCACGCCTGGGGATCTGGCACTGGGAGAAAGAGCCCCCAGAGCATTTAGCATTCAAGGCCAGTGGGGCTTATGTGCAGAAGCTCCATGGGACTGGAGAAAATGGAGACCCCATTCTTGAAAGGTGCACACAGACTTTCACATGCACTGGGTCCCAAGGCAAAGTAAAGGCTCCACAGTAATCTGGGTCAGATCTGACTGCAGTTCTTGGAGGATCTCCTGCAAAAACAGGTGGTGACTGTGGCTTGTTGTGTGGGAAGGGCATTGGAATCAAAGCTCTTGGGAATATTCATCAGCCTGCTTTTCTCTGGAGGTGGCCATTTTGGGAAAATCTGGCGACACCCATCAGTGCTGAGAAGCCCCAGGCCAAACAATAATCCACGTGGGATAAAAGCCCCACCCATTAATAAACAGGCTTCCTAAAGACAGACCCAGGCACACAGCCACCTCTAATATCACCTAGAGACAAAGCTACACCCACCAGAGGGATTGGAATCAGCCCCACCTACCAGTGGGCAGGCACCAGTCCCTTCATCAGGAAGCCTACAGCAAGCCCCCATACCAACTTCAGCCACAAGGGGGGCAGACACCAGAAGTAAGAGAGGCTACAACTCTATTGTCTGCAAAAAGGACACTACACCAAAAGAAAAAACCTGGGAAAAATAGCTAAGTAATCAGGAGATTATCAGCCTCCAGGAAAAAGACTTTATACTGTTGATGCTGAAGATGATGCAAGACATTGGAAATAAACTGGAGGGAAAGATTGATAATTTACAGGAAGCACTGAGCAAAGAAATACAAGGTATAAAACTTAAGCAAGAAGACATGAAAAATACAATAACTGAAATAAAAGATTCATTAGAAGCAGCCAACAGCAGAATATAGGAGGCAGAAGAACGAATAAGCGAGATGGAAGACAGATTAGTGGAAATCACTCACGTGGAACAGAAAAGAGAATAAAGATTGAAAAGAAATTAAGAGAGTCTCAGAGAACTCTGGGATAATGTTAAATGCGCCAATGTCTGTATTATATGAGTGCCAGAAGGAGAAGAGATAGAGTAAGGGACAGAAAAAATATTCAAAGAGATAATGCCAAAAAATTCCCTAACGTGGGAAAGGAACCACTCACTCAAATCCAGGAAGTGCAACCAGTACCATATAAAGTAAACTTAAGGTGGAATACTCCAAGACACATATTAATCAAACTGACCAAAATTAAAAACAAAGAGAAAATACAGAAATTAAAAACAAAGAGAAAATACAGAAAGAAGCTAGGGAAAAGCAGCAAATGACATACAAGGGAATCCCAGTACTGTTATTGGTAGATTTTTCAGCAGAAACTCATGGGCCAGAAGGGAGTGACATGACATACTTAATGAGATGAAAGGAAAAAACCTCCAAATAAGATTACTTTACCCAGCAAGGCTCTCATTCTTAGCTTTACAGATAAGCAAAAGCTAAGAGAATTCAGCAACACTAAACCAGCTTTACAACAAATACTAAAGGAACTTCCTTAGGCAGAAAAGAAAAGCCGGGGACTTTAACACCCCACTTACAATAATGGATAGATCATGCAGACAGAAAATCAATAAGGAAACACACGCCCTGAATGAAACATTAGACCAGATGGACTTAATAGATATTTATAGGACATTCCATCCAAAAGCAACAGAATACACATTCTTCTCCAGTGCACACAGAACATTCTCTAGAATTGATCACATACTGGGCTACAAATCAAGCCTCAGTAACATTAAGAAAATTGAAAGCATATCAAGCATCTTTTCCAACCACAATGTTATACAACTGGAAATCAACAACAAGAAAAAAAACTGCAACAAACACAAACATGTAGAGACTAAACAACATGCTACTAAACAACCAATGGATCACTGAAGAAATCAAAGAGGAAATTAAAAAATACCTAGAAGCAAACGACAACAAAGTTTTGACACTCCAAAACCTCTGGGATGCAGCAAAAGCAGTTCTAAGAGGAAAGTTTATAGCAACACAAGCCTACCTCAGGAAACAAGAAAAAGCTCAAATAAACAACCTAATTTTACATCTAAAGCAGCTAGAGAGGGAGAACAGTCAAGACCTAAAGTTAGTAGAAGAAAAGAAATCATGAAGATCGGAGCAGAAATCAACAAAATAGAAATGAAGAAAACCATAAAAATGATCAATGAAATGAAAAGCTAGTTCTCTGAAAAGATCAACAAAATTGATAAACACCTAGCCAGACCTGTTAAGAAAAAAAGAGAGGACTCAAATCAATAAAATTAAAATGAAAAAGGACAAGTAACAACGGACATCACAGAAATACAAAGGATCATAAGAGACAACTATACGTCAATAAAATGGAAAACCTAGAAGAAATGGTCAAATTCTTAGAAAAGTACAATCTTCCAAGACTAAACCAAGATGAAACAGAAAAGATGAACAGACCAATCACAAGTTCTGAAATTGAAACTGTGATTAAAAAACTTCCAACAAACAAAAGTCCAGGACCAGATAGTTTCACAGGTGAATTCTATCAAACATTTAGAGAAGAGCTAACACCTATTCTTCTGAAACTATTCCAAAAAATGGCAGAGGAAGGGACACTCCCAAACTCATTCTATGAGGCAACCATCACCCTGGTACCAAAACCAGACAAAGATATCAAAAAAAAGAAAATTACAGGCCAATTTCACTGATGAACGTAGATGCAAAAATCCTCAACAAAATACTAGCCAACCAAATCCAACAATACATTAAAAGAATAGGACATCATGATCAAATGGGATTTATCCCAGGGATGCAAGGATTCTTCAATACCTGCAAATCAATCAATGTGATACACCACATTAACAAACTGAAGAATAAAAACCATATGATTCTCTCAATTGATGCAGAAAAAGCCTTTGACAAAATCCAACACCCATTTCTGATAAAAAACCCTTCAGAAAATGGGCATATAGGGAACCTACCTCAACATAATAAACACCATATATGACAAACCCACAGCTAACATCATTCTCAATGGTGAAAAGCTCAAAGAATTCCCAATGAGATCAGGAACAAGACAAAGATGTCCACTCTTGCCACTACTAACATAGTTTTGGAAGTCCTAGCCACAGCAACCAGAGAAGTAAAAGAAATAAAAGGAATCCAAATTGGAAAGGAACTAAAACTATCACTATTTGCAGATGAGATGATACTATACCTAGAGAATCCTAAAGACTCTACCAGAAGATTGTTAGAGCTCATGAATGAATTTGGCAAAGTCGCAGGATTCAAAATTAATACACAGAAATCAACTGCATTTCTATATACTAACAACAAAAGATCAGAAAGAGAAATTAGGGACGCAATTCCGTTTACCATTTCATCAAAATGAATAAAATACTTAGGAATAAACCTACCTAGAGAGACAAAAACACCTGTACTCTGATAACTGTAAGACGCTAATGAAAGAAATCAAGAATGACACAAACAGTTGGAAAGACATACCATGCTCTTGGATTGGAAGAGTCAATATTATCAAAATGAGTCTGCCAGTCATGCTGTGGAGGCAGAGGCTCACAAAAGCTTTTCTGAACTTGGAAACCTTGACTATGACACTCAGGTTTACTAAGACCCAACCACAGCACTCACAGGGCATATGCTTTGATTCCTGTAGTTGGGTGGTTATTGTTTTATGGTACTTAGAGGAATTTTTCAGCTTTTAAAAATTACTTGACTATGGTTTCTTGTAGAGGAGAATCTACTTCTTGAAGTGGACATCCTGATACACTAGAGACCAAGTGTCAGTGGTTTGTTTTGTAAGGAGTCTAAGTGTTCCAATATTTCCTGATTTGTAATCCACAGAGGTTTCTAGCCTCTTACTCGTCCTCTAGAAAGATGTGGGTATTGTTTTGGTATAAGGATTTTAGAACCATCACATATATTGCAATATTTCCTCATGATTTCTCTGACTTTAATAACTTATTAGTTGCCATTATTTTAGAGTTTGTTTTCCTGGAAACCATTTTAGTGAAACAAATTCTAGACACTTAAGATTCTGTTATAGCTCAAGTGATGCTTTATAAGCTATTTCAAAGTATTGTCTCTTACAAATATTCTTGTTCGGAGGTTGAATTGTTAGTATCTTATTAGTCTTCAGCTTCCGGAAGAGTAAGAATACAATGTAGGAGTTCCCTTCGTGGCTCAGTGGTTAACTAACCCGACTAAGAACCATGAGGTTGCGGGTTCGATCCCTGGCCTCGCTCAGTGGGTTAAGGATCCGGCGTTGCCATGAGTTGTGGTGTGGGTCGCAGACTCGGCTCGGATCCCACGTGGCTGCGGCTGTGGCGAAGGCCGGCAGCTACAGCTCCTGTTAGACCCCTAGCCTGGGAACCTCCATATGCCGCAGGTGCGGCTCTAGATAAAGGCAAAAAGACAAAAAAAAAAAAAAAAAAGAATACAATGTAACCTTAACAGAAATGAAGAGATTCTTTCCCAAGCTAATCAATTTCTAATTTTAGGAGGAGAGGGGGGTGAAAGTTACCATTAGTGAGGCATAAGCAATATTTCTTCAGAAATTTTCAAAACTATGAGATTTATTTTAATTTTTTAGGTTACTGAGTTTCATAGAAGTCTAGAATTTCAAATAATATGTAGAGAATGAGTTTTCTTTAAACTTCTTGCCCCACTGACTGGAGTTCTCAACTCTCCTTGTACCCTTTCATATTTGCTATTACAACTAGTGGAGTAATGGATTAATATTTTAGTTCCTCCACACCCGTTCAAATATATAATGAAATTTTAAGTAAATAAGAGTTTTCATTGCCAAAAGGATTATCAAAAGGATTAATGTTGGGGATTTCAAGGATTAAGGCAAACCCAGAGAAGTAATTTTTTTAGGAGAGGAATTTTTAGATTAACTCAGATTACAGCATCCAGCAGGCCACCCACTCTATTAAGGAATAGGTTAAGTCCTTTTTAGAATTCCCCATTAAAGAAACTGTTTTTAAGACAGAGTTATCTCAATTCCATTTCCTTTTCTTACCTGTTAGTTCCAAAATGCATGTGTACAGTTCAGCTGGTTTTCATTGGAATTCATTGTTGAGTGATACCGCAACAATTTAAATGTAAAATGCTTCACTACAAAGTAACAAAAGGCAACTGTAGCAATAAAAAAGAACCAACTATTGAAACACATAATAGCTTAGATAGATCTCAAGGGCACTATGTTGAATGAAAAAAGCCAATCTCAATTTCATATACTACACAACTGCATTTATATAATTGTCTCAAAATGACAAAATCATACAGATGTAAAACAGAGTAGTGATTGTCGGGGCTCGGGGCTGTGGGAGCCAGTGTGGGGGCAGCATGAGGGTGATATTTGTAGTGACAGAAGAGTTTTGTATCTTGTTTGTTGTGGTAGTTAAATGAATTTACACTTTTGATAAAATGTAACAGAAACATTCAAGCACATTTTACCAAAGCTAATTTCCTGGTTTGGATAAAGTATTAAAGTTGTGTAAAATGTGGCGTTTCTGCTGTGCAGCAGCAGCTTAAGGATTCCGCCTTGTCTCTTTAGGGGTTTGGGTTGCTGCTACAGAATGGGTTCAATCCCTTGCCTTGCTGCAGTTGTGGCGTGGGTCACAGCTGCTGCTTGGATTTAATCCCTGGCCCAAGAACATCCATATGCCATGGGTGCAAGCCAAAAAACAAAAGAGTTGTAAAATGTAACTATCAGGGTAACTGGGTGAAGGGGACCTGCGACCTCTTTGTATTATCTGACAACTTCTTATCAATCTCTTAACTATTTCAAAATAATAACTTTTATCACTTGAAACTTGCCCATGAATTTCATTTTCAATTTAAGATAAATTTTTAAAATATGCTGCTATATATAACAGAGATACCAAATGAACTCACATTTCAAGTCTTGAAGTCCATCTTTCCTGAAATTAAAAAAAGTCTTTTGTTTTCAATCACCTTACCTCCATATTATATAATTTAGTAACAAATTAAAATTTTCAAGATGAAAGGGCAAGAAAATTGATTCTAATGAATGCACCAGCCAAAACAATGTAGAAAGTATCAGAGTAAGGAGAAAGAAAAGAATTGTAGTAGTTCCATGGATTTTTACTGGGGTTTCCTGTGTAGTCTCCCAAAATTTTCCTCTGTGTCTTACTCAGTAAAAAGGGCCATGGCAACACATTTTGTTTCTAAGCCCCCTAAATAGATTGTGGATTTAAAATGATGAATGTGGGAGTTTCCTGTCGTGGATCAGTAGTTAACAAACCCGACTAGTATCCATGAGGATGCGGGTTCTCATGAGCTATGAGCTGTGATGGAGGTTGCAGATGCAGCTTGGATCCTGAGTTGTGTGGCTGTGGTAGGCTGGCAGCTAGCTCTGATTTGATCCTTAGCCTGGGAACCTCCATATGCTGCAGGTGCAGTCCTAAAAAAAAAAACTAAACTAAACTAAACTAAACTAAAATGATGAATGTAATATTACTTTTTTTCAGGGTTTATAAAAATAACAGCATGGGTCTCAGACTAGCAGAACTATATTCAACTCAAGCTGTGTGATTTGATAGTTTGATAACCCTACCAATTACAAAGAAGTGATGGGGTAAAAGATTTTGAAATGGGCTGAGTCAACAGAGGAAAAAAAAAAAAAGATTGGGAGTCAGGGAGATAGTTAAATCTTTGTTTATGGAAATCAAGGGAGAAAAAGATTCAAGAATATGTGAGTGGTCAATCTAAAAACCCAAAAGTTCAAATAGTATGAAGATCAATGGCATTTGTTGGAACTGGTAAATGCATGGGCACTGTAATCTGTATGAAAGCAATTGAGTTGAGTGCTGGTAATAGTTGAGAAATAAGTGAAACATGAAAATGTAGGAAACACCACAATGAAATCATTCTCAGGATTATAGATGCCAAGGAAAGGAGAGAGATGGGCAGTAGTTGAAAGATAATATAGATATATAATGAGGCAGAGCTTATGAGTGCAAGAGAAAGGATCATGGGGAGAGGTTGAAGATGGAGAGGCATGGGGGATAGCTGTTGGGGCAAAGTGCTGGAAGTGGCTGAAAGGGATGGAATTCAGGGCAAAGGGAAAATGCTGATCATGGCACTCAAAGGGCTGTCCTTCCACTGAGAAGAAAGAAAATTATAGGGATAGTGTTTTGATCCCTAGTTGCTTCCTCTTTTACTCTAGATAACTCAGCCCTTAGCAGCCTTTCTCCCTAATAGCAATAATTATATCAAAAATTCCTTTTGAGTGGGCCTTTTTTGAAATTTAAATCTACTTTCTCTCTATAGATCTTAAAATAAAAAATCCTTTTACATTCCGAAATAAATTGTTGATAATCTGTTACTATTTACACATACTATTCTCACAGACAAAAATAAATTCTAAAAAATATTGATAAGTAAATAGAACTATAACACTAATTTCAGGTAAAAGATACAATAGAAAGATTCTTCAATAGCAATAACTATGACATAGTAATAATATTTTATTTACCTTAAGTGATGAGATGAATACATTGAATGCAATTTAATCTAAAGTAATGTGTTAATAAGCACTGTTCAGTTAAAAATATGTAATATTTACAAAAGAGAATACAAGACAAGATTTTTAAAAAATTGTCAGCCAATATATAATGTGCTTTCAAAATAATCTAAAATAAGTTATCAAGATGAACTCAGGGTCCAGATTCCTCTTTTTCTATTTGCACTATGGAGAACATTCTTGTTTTTCCCTATGAAGAATCCATCTTTCTTCCTAGTAAAAGCATCCTGACTTTCCTTAGAGAACTACTCCTCTCCATTCTTTTCCCCTGCATTTGAGGTGAGGTTGGCCACACACTCAGTTTCTGGGATTCCAACATACCTCAGGTTGGCTAACCAAATAATTACAGTGTTGCTCAGTCCCAGAACTTTTTCTGGAATTATTGGAAAAGAGATTTTCTGTTCCATTGGCATTCTAAGCTAGTAAAATATAAGCCTGGAGTTGCTCTATCTTATTTCTATAAAGATAACAAAAGCTTGATAATAAAGCTAACACAGAGGCAATCAGCTGAGAATATGGAAAAAACAGACTTCAACACTCTGTGAGAATCTGAACCCATGGCCTGTTCAGATACGTGAGTCAAATTATTTTTCTTTATTAATAGAAGACAGTTTGATTGGACTGCTGGTATTGTAACTTTTTTATTTTTTATTTTTTTTGCCTTTTGTCATTTTAGGGCCACACCTGCAGCATATGGAGGTTTCCTGGCTAGGGGTCGAATCGGAGCTGTAGCCGCCAGCCTGCACCACAGCCACAGCAACACAGGATCCGAGCTGCGTCTGCGACCTACAGCACAGCTCACAGCAACGCCAGATTGTTAACACACTGAGCACGGCCAGGGATTGAACCCGCAACCTCATGGTTCCTAGTTGGGTTCGTTAACTGCTGCACCACGGTGGGAACTCCTGGTATTGTAACTTTAAAAAATCCTATCTGATGCTCTTGAAAGTGAATATCCATGACATTTGGGGAATTAATATTGACTAATAACTATGTTCAGGAATCCATGTCCTTCTGCAGCTTTTGTAAACATTATAAATCTGTGAATAACTGATGTTTCTTGTCACAAAAAAAGCTTACCATAACATATTAATAGGGATAGTATGAAATGGTCCTCTTACAATCAACCAACTTATTATTTTGTTGTAATGATACTACATTAGTAACTCAAAGTTAAAAGTTATAATTATTAATTTATAATTACAAAACTAAGGACAATAATGAGTAGACACTGGAGTAGAGAAGTATCTGCAGGATAAGTTAATTAGTTCTACACTGTGCTGTCAACTTCTCAGAAGCTGGAGTTACAATCTGATGGGAGATATTAACATACCAATAAATATCACTCCTTAAATAGATACAAACTAAAATTTAAGTATCAAGGAATTTTGTAGCGTCACTATAATTCAACTGTTATTGAAAGCTTCTTTTATGTAAAACAAATATCAAGTTTTTATGAAAAAACAAACCACTCATGGATCCTTTTTTTTTCTTTTTAGGCCACACCCACAGCATATGGAGGTTCCCAGGCTAGGGGTTGAAATGGAGCTTCAGCTACCAGCCTACACCATAGCCACAGAAATGGGGGATCTGAGCCATGTTTGCCACCTTCACCACAGCTCACAGCAATGCCAGATCCTTAACCCACTGAGTGAGGGCAAGGATCAAACCTGC
This sequence comes from Catagonus wagneri, assembly GCA_004024745.2. Taxonomy (NCBI): domain Eukaryota; kingdom Metazoa; phylum Chordata; class Mammalia; order Artiodactyla; family Tayassuidae; genus Catagonus; species Catagonus wagneri. The sequence goes on from PVHT021183696.1 coordinate 14,476,904, forward strand.
ATCCTTATGGATACTAGTCAGATTTGTTTCCCATAAGCCATGACAGGAATTCCCTTGTGGATACTAAAATTATTTTTCAAATAAAAGGTGTGACTCAATGTAAAGAATAAATAAAATCTGGGAAATTATTATTTACTAGGACACATTATTACGTGACCCTGAACACAAAACTCAAAAGCTAAAAGAGGAAATGTACTTCCTCATATTAAAAACAACCAACATCTCAATGGGTGAAATGATCTTCTTGTTATTTGTACTTCTGTGAGGACATTGAGTTTATTCACAATTTTCTGTGGTAACAGAATAGAATTGTTGCCTTCATTCCTAAAGCTGTGAGTTGGTTACATAGAATCACAAAGACCCCCAAAAGAAGCTGAGCTCTAGTGTGGAATCCATCTGAACAAGGGGACAGTATATCCAATGACAGATCAAAAAAAATTAAAAAAAGAATGCATGCTGACTGCTTTGCTGATAATAAGGGGAATGGATATTTCCTTTTCTGCTGGAATTCTAGAGGGTAATCAAGAAAAGCAATATAGGCATTGCTGTGTGGGATTAGTGCTTGTGACCAAAAAATTCATCAAGTTAAGAGCCTATGCCCAGGCACATTACAACTAATGCAAGGGATTGAAAGTGCCCTGAGGAATGTTTCTCATTTGCTTTACAAGGTACAGACCCAGAAAGTACGGACTAATTAACAAGTGCCCAAGGAAAGACTTATTTACAAGGATCAAAATGGCTCAATTTACTTCTAATTTGAATATCTTTTTAGGAGGCCATATGATGCAATCACTGATGAAGTTCATGCTAGGAAGGAATTTGGGTTCAATTTAAAGATATAGAAATGACAGAATTTAGTTCACTATGATGGTAACAATGTTTTGATTCAGTCCTGCAAGTAAAGTGAAACTGAAAAGTAACCTATTGCTAACTGCTTTATATGCATGGTATATTGATTTCCAAACATTGTCAGATCGATACTATAAGCACATTGCGTCATTGTATAAACTGGGGCTCAGAGAGATTCTGTAACTTATTATGTACCAAAGTCACAACTGGCTTCTTGGAATACAGTGTGACTGAGCTCAGTAAAGGGCCCTCACTGGGGTTTAATGCTCTTTAGTTGATGTCTTGAGATTCTTAATAATTGTTTCTTTGGATTTATATTTTCTGAATGAAGTCCAATGTGACAATTACACATGAACCAGGGCCTTGCAGCCTCAGCTCTTGTGTTGTCCTGTCTTCGCTCCCTGTCCCCGGCTGCTTTGGACCCCAACTCATTGTTCAGTCCTCTATGATCAATGCCACACTCTTCCCTGAGGGTCGGTGTTGGGCATGTTTCCCATAAGTCTAGAGGGCTGTGGAGAAGACAGTGGTAATACCTGTCTGGGACTGCTGGCCCACTGCACTTTAGGCTGGGAACTGTGTAGTCCAATCCTATATTTAGCGTATTCCAGTGCAGACGCTTTCCTGTCTGCCATGGGACTCTCTGGTAGGTGCCAGGCATTTTGATTTTGCATTGGTCTTCACAAATAATATAGCAAGCCTTGAGCAGAGTTAAGATTCAAATCCAGTTCTGCCTAACAGTAAGAACCTCTAGAAATGGAATCAAGGGTGCATGGTCCAGAACTAAAATTAATTTTCTAGACTTAGCAGAGTATAGAGGAAAAGGCATTGGCTTTCAATCAAAGCATCTGACTCCAGATCTATCATTTACTTTTTGCAGCAAGATACTCAATCTGTTTATGTCAGGGAATCAGTACACAAACTGCAAAAGGTCAGACAGTAAATATTTTAACCTTGCATACAAATTGTCTCTGTTGCAACCACTCAGTTTTATAATTGCAGCACAAAAGCAGCCACAGACAACACCTAAATAAATAAATATATAAACAAAACCTTATTTATGGACAACGAAATTTAACAATTTTTATGTGCCTTGAAATATTACATTTTTGATTTTTTTAAACAATTAAAAATATACAAACCATTTATAGCTCTTGGGCTATCCAAAAACAGGTGGCAGCATGGATTTGGCCTGAAGGCCATAGTACATAGATCCCTGGCCTAAGCCATTTCTCATTCATTCATTTATTCATCACTGTTCAGTGATAAGTGCTTATCACTGTACTAGATATTAGGAATCAAAAGACGTATCTTCACTTCTCAAAGGACTCAGATTCTCATGAAGGAGACATACTTAAATAGTTATTGTTCCACATAATAACTGCACACTATAGTCTGCATGAAGTGATACAGAAGTACAGGGGAAGGAGAAATTGGGGGGCGGTGACAACAATGTGTACTAGTTACTATTATTGTCATCAAAAGCCACAGAAATATCTATTAGGAGTGCTAAATATGAAAATAGAAATTACTTTTTAAAGGCCAAAGAACTATACAATGTCAGCAGCTATTACTGTCTAGTGATTTTCTCCAGAAATCCAACATCTGTTAAACATTGGTTCTCTGCAAGTATAAAAGGAAAGACTCTAAAACAGCGTTGGCATAACACTATTTATTCTGGCATGGAGTTGTCTTATGAATTTTAAAAATGAAAGAGATTTTAGCTAGACAAACATAACTCTTCTTGCCAAAACAAATGTCTCTGCAGGTGTGTTCATGCACATGCATACTCACATCCACACACAAACACACACAGAGTCTCATATTGGTTATAAAATGGTTTTACTAATGCTATAGAAAACTATCTGAGCTTTTTAAGGGCAATTTTATAAAGTATACTGATATGTTATTTAAAATTATTTAAATTTCCAACAAGCCTATTAGCCAGTGGAAGAAATTATTTAATTTTTTTCTATTATTGAAATAAGGTTTGTGACTTATCAACATTAAAATTTTCCACTTACAATCTAAAATTGAATAAAAACAGTGTGAATTAGACTTGCTTTTGATCTTCATAGAATACTAAGAATACTGTACATTGGAAAGATACTCATTAAAAATCATCTGTCCATGAGTCATTGAAATGATAAAATGCTACTGATTAGTTAGGTATGCTTAATGTTCATCCACTACTTGCCAGGAACCAAGCAGCGTGCATTATCTCTGTTATTCCTGATATCCCTATCTACTGAACACTATCAGTATCATTTCATAGATGAGGAAACAAAGCTAGAAAAATTAACTTGCTGAGAGTATCACAGCTATTAAATAGTGGAGATGGATTACAAACCTGGATCTGTATGATCTAGATCTTGAAGTCCATAAGCACCACCTCACACTGACTCTTCCAGGCCTAAACAAACAAATGAAAACAGACTAAAGGAAAATATCTCAGTTTCAGAAAAAAGGGAAATGTCTTTCTTAATATCTGATTTTTAAGTCCCAAATCACTTTAATTTTTAATATGTGCATATATATTCACATTTATATTAGTATTTGTGTATGTATGTGTAGATATAGATACATACTTATACATGTGTATTATGCATACCATAATATATACATACATATATAAACATACATACATATATATATACACACAAACATTTACAACTCTAATTTAGATATGCAGTCATAACATGTAGGTTACTGATTAGAGGACTCTCAAATTGGGTTTTATATCCAAATATATCATCTCTGTCACAGAAATACAACCAATGAATTAGGAACATGATTATGCACTTTACAACAGTTAGGATACTCATCCTACCAAGTAGTTCCTTGCCATACATAAAGCAAAATATTCTCCTAAGTAGCCAATCTACGTATTTTTCAAATACATAGATTTGTACAAAGACAGAACAAATCCTTTAAAGATAATCAAAATTTATATACAAAAATAGATAAACAACAAGGACCTACTGCATAGCACAGGGAAAATATTCAATATTTTATAATAGTCTATAATGGAAAAGATTCTGAAAAATAATATATAATATATGTATAACTGAATCACTTTGCTATACACTTGAAACTAACACAACACTATAAATTTACTGTATCTCAATTTTTAAAAATCTAAAATTTACAGAAAAAATAATGTTTATCAGCATTTAATATGTAAGCTCTGATTCTTGTTACTTATTTAAAATACAAGTAGATGCTTTTTTCAGAGTGAAAAGTTAAAGATTTGTGTACAAGTTCAAGTTGTATAAAAATTATAAGTAAGAATTTTTTAAAAAGTGTTTTATAGGGTATAAGGATCTTTTGGGTTGCTTGTTGAAATACTGTTTCTCTGATCTCGGTTCAGAGGTTCTGATCTGGTAGATTAAGAATGAGGTCAAGAGGAGTTCCCGTCATGGCACAGTGGAATGAATCTACAATCCATGAGGATGCGTATTCGATCCCTGGCCTTGCTCAGTAGGTCAGTGATCAAGCGTTAGCTGTGAACTCTGGTGTAGGTCACAAACCCGGCTTGGATCCTGTGTTGCTGTGGCTGTGGTGTAGGCCAGCAGCTACAGCTCCAATTTGACCCCTAGTCTGGAAATTTCCATATGCTGCAAATTCAGCCCTAAAAAGCAAAAAAAAAAAAAAAAAAAAAAAAGAGAGAGAGGCCAAGAAATACACAGTTTTTTAAAAAAAATCGATAGAAAACAGTAGATTGTTATTTTCATATAGCAGTCTCAGGGACAACATTTGGGAAATGACTCTTAAGCAGAAAACAGTTAAGGCTTTTAGTTTCTTATTTTTATTTTTTGCTTTTTAGGGCCACACCCATGGCATTTGGAAGTTCTCAGGCTAGGGGTCACATTGGAACTATAGCTACTGGTCTACACCAAAGCAATAGCAACGTGGGATACAAGCCAAGTCTGCAACCTACACCACAGCTCATGGCAACACTAGATTCCCAACCCACTGAGCGAGGCCAGGGATCAAACCCACATCATCACGGATACTAGTCAGTTTAGTTTCTGCTGTGCTACAAATGGAACTCCAAAAGGTTTTGGTTTTACTTTTTTCCTAGGTCTAGTTTGGGAACATACTAGACATGTAAAAGGGTCAGAAGCCTGTTCGCTCTATACAACTTTATTTAAAAAGAGCTCTCAAAGGAAGCAGTCAACAATGGAAATAATGGCAATTTTCCAAGCAATTGAGGGCCAGAATAAAGAACACAATAAAGACAAACTGAGTAAACTGAAGGGTAAACTGTTACCCTTCGCAGCTTAAAAAGTCTAAAGTCAGAATGGCCATCATTAATAAATCCACAAATAACAAATGCTGGAGAGGGTGTGGAGAAAAGGGAACCCTCCTGCACTGTTAGTGGGAATGTTAATTGGTACAACCACTATGGAAAACAGGATGGAGGTACCTCAGGAAACTAAATATAGAACTACCATATGACCCAGCAATCCCACTCTTGGGCATATATCTGGACAAAACTTTCCCTGAAAAAGACACATGCACCCACATGTTCATTGCAGCACTATTCACAATAGCCAAGACATGGAAACAACCTAAATGTCCATCAAGAGATGAATGGATTAAGAAGAAGTGGTATATATACACAATGGAATACTACTCAGCCATAAAAAAAACCAAAATAATGCTATTTGCAGCAACATGGATGGAACTAGACTCTCATACTCTATGTGAAGTAAGTCAGAAAGAGAAAGACAAATACCATATGATTTCAGCTATATCTGGAATCTAATATATGTCACAAATGAAACTTTCCACAGAAAATAAAATTATGGACATGGAGAACAGACTTGTGGTTGCCAAGGGGGAGGGGGAGGGGGAGGGAGTGGGATGGACTAGGAATTTGCGGTTCATAGATGCAAACTATTGCCTTTGGAATGGATAAGCAATGAGATCCTTCTATATAGCACTGGGAGCTATGTCTAGTCACTTATGAGGAGCATGATAATTTAAGAAAAAGAATGTATATAGGTATGTGAGACTGGGTCACCTTGCTGTACAGTAGAAAACTGACAGAACACTGTAAACCAGCTATGATGGAAAAATAATAATCATTAAAAAAAAGAAACAAAATGAAAAATCTCTCACACTTGGCCTTTCCTTGACAGCTGAAGAAAAGGTTCTATTGATTCAAACACTCACATGCTAAGGAAGAACCTTCAGGTAAGGAAACAGTGATTTCAAAACACTTGAACCCTGATACATCAGTTTCAAGTTTGCCAGTTTGAAGACAAAAACAAACAAAGCCATCAACAAAGAAAACAAAACCTCAAAAATAATTTCTCTGTTCATTCACTATCCAGAAAGTTTTTCATGGGGACTCTTGATAAAGGTTTCAAATATCTTAAATATACCTATCAAATAGCCTTATTTTATAATAACAGTAATTTTTGGTAATGTTAAATGAGAAATCTTGAGGTGAAAAAGTTTGATTTTCTGAAAGGGACAAAGACTTTTGCCTTTATTATGAATTCAACTGCAAAATATGCACCATGATGACATTTCTTTTTTTATTTTTTTTGTGTTTTTAGGGCTGCACCCACGGCTAGAGTATGAATCAGAGTTGTCGCTGCAAGCCTACACCACAGCAATATCAGATCCAAGCCACGTCTGCGACCTACACCACAGCTCATGGCAACGCCTGGTCCTTAACCCCCTGAGCGAGGCCCAGGATCGAACCTGCATCCTCATGGATGCTAGTCGGATTCATTTCCACTGAGCCACGATGGGAACTCCAACATTTCTTGTGAGAAAGACCATTTATATATATGTATGTATGTACATATATATAATACATATTGTACATATATATACTATATACATTATTGTTTCTATGAACACATTCACTTCATGAAGTCAATACTTTTATAAATTCACTTTGCCTTTAACAGTGCTTTTAAGACTCATGCAAGACATGACATTTAGCTCCAGTTTATTTAGTATGAATTTTCTTCTAGCCTCTAGGTAGGTGTCACAGTTTAGTGGTTAAATGTACAGGCTTGTAGCATTAGACAGTCTGTAATCCTTACCACTTGTGTGACGTTGGCCAATTCATATAACTTCTCCAATTCTCAGTGTCCTTACAGGGATAACAATAGTACTTACATACTATTAGTAATAATAACAGTACATGTGGATGATTTTAGTACCTACTTCATGTGGTTGTGAAGATCACAATAATACATTATTTAAGTATAATTTTCAGAAGTTAGCAATATGACATATAATTATAAAATAAACATGTCAAAGATTTTAATCAAGTCATTAAGTAATGAATAAGCCAATCAGATGGTAAGGCTAATTCAGAACATTCTGAGGATCTGGGTATTTATAGGCATTTCGAAACATTATTAGTACAAGATTTCTAGGTTAAGATGCAAAATTTACCAATATTCCTATGGGATAACAATCCATAACAGTTGAATTTATTTTTCTCCTGGAGAGAAATTATTTCTATCTGTGTTAGAAAAGAAACCTACAAGTTAACAGGTAATCACTAAGTCTGGACTTTCATCAATAGCAAACTGTGAATTTAACAAAGAACATTCTCTAGACTATTAAATAATTTGGAGCCTGTTAGACATTAAAAGCATGTACCCTTGCCTTGTTTACATATCTTAAATATTTTTTCTTAATATCATTTAATTTATAGGGACTCTAGGAAAATTGGTTACTAATATTTTTATTATCATTATGCATTTTGTAGACCAAAATGTTTGTTCACCCAATTAGATTACTTTTTGTTTTACAATGCTTGGCCATCATATTAGCAAATTCCTCTCATATATATGACCATCTAAAGAGTTACTTAGGCTGTACTTAGGTCAGGCACTGCTCTTACCACAGGAACCAAAAGGATAACTATGGATTTACTGCAAATATATTAACTGATTGTTTTTTTCATTCATCTACTATAGATTGAATCTCAGACTCTGAGCATACCGCACTGATTAGGATACAACCCCTTCTTTCATGAAACTGTATCTAATAGTTATTTAAACAAATAGTCATATTTGTTTAAAATTCATTTACTGTTCAGATGTCAATACATGTGCCATCAGCCTTGATTAGAAAAAGAAACCACAGCAGAGCATTTTTTTTTTTTTTTTTGCCTTTTGTCATTTTAGGGCCGCACCTGCGGCATGTGGAAGTACCCAGGCTAGGGGTCTAATTGGAGCTGTAGCCGCCGGCCTACACCACAGCCACAGTAATGCAGGATCCAAGCCGCGTCTGCAACCTACACCACAGGTCACCGCAATGCCGGATCTTTAACCCGCTGAGCAAGGCCAGCGATCGAACCCGCAACCTCATGGTTCCCAGTCGGATTCGTTAACTGCTGCGCCATGACAGGAACTCCTCACAGCAAAGCATTTTTATTAAGTGATATCAACTTTCACTCAGGAACTTCTTTACACAAATCATCTGGAGCAAATCTATCCAGCTACAGCTCATCTAGTTCTGCACACATTTATTAGACATCCAAAATATTTTTCTGTATTTTAAACCAATATTCGGTGAGATATCACTAAATACACATTAAACATATCTTAAATCTATTTGCTGTCACTAGTTTCAAGATACTTATTTTTTTCAATAAAATAATTTTTCCATAAAGTGGATTGAGAGAAATCATGAAATTAATATTTTAAGATAATAAACCAGAGAATAAAATGAGATAATGTATAATACAATTGTATCATTATAATATATATCATTTGTTAGTAGCAAGAGTATTCCTGTTCTGAAAATACACCTGTGTGCATATGCTGATGGACTCTGATATTCTTAATACTAAACTTCATTGAATCCAGAGATGGAGGCATTTTTCTCTAAAAACACACATAGATGAATTTATACACAATGAATGGATTTTACTTTATGCTGTAGTTCTGAGGAAAGCAGTTTTATCTTTTCCCCCAAAGTAATATATACAAAGAAGTGTACATTTTTGCACATAATTTTAAGGGGCTCACAGATCCGCTAGGATTGTATTCTAGAGTCACAAGCATACTACAGAAAACTTCTGCCTATGCTAAAAATTCAAATGTCCATCGAGCAAATCATTTTTACACTTTGCCAAACCATTTCCAAAATGAAAAAATCATTTTCAAATTTAATAAAGGGACTCAATTTATCTTGTAAATAAGACTAAAAGTCAAGTTTGCTTAAATTAGGGGAATAAAATTGTATATGTCAAACTAAATACTATTTGGGGGTTAAAAATTTTAAACAAGGGATAGTGGTTAGTCATTTCATTGAGAGCATATTTACATTTCTACTACCAATATTAATTACTGGTTTTAACTGGGGATATCAGTCATCTCCAAAGTATTTGTAAATTGTATATGCCTTTGATTAAATAGTGAGATCTCCATCATTATTTTTTCAAACAATTTATATAAATGATTATTTTTCCAAAGAAGGACCTGACCTCTCTGAGAATAACAGTGTCTCTTGCATGAGTGGCTGGTGTACTTGAAGCAATAAACAATGGTAATTATATGTTTGGCATAGTAAGGCAAGCGCGCAACCCTGATGCAGCACTTCTCTGTCCCATTCAAGCCACTGTGGAAGTGGGAATGTAATCAAGAGATCCCTAAGGAAATAGGAAGTCCCAAGAAAATCACTATAAGTGGTATGGTTGTAAGGGTCCATACTCCTTCTCAAGAATGGAGGATTTCTCCCCGTGCCAACTTTGGCGGATTTAGATTTTAGTATGTTAAGAAAGGTGACAATTTCTTTTGGTACATCTAACTTCATTTGACATCATATGCTTCATCTGACAATTTAAACACTGGATTTCAGATTATTCATGTGACATACAAATATAGAATGTTACTTATCTTTGAAAAGTAATAAATGAAAATGAATATCCTTTCAGAGAGTAGTGGTTAATTTTCATGAAGTCACTCAACCAAAATACTGGAGTTTGGAGACAAAACAAGTTCTATAATAGGCAGAAGGAAGTACTGGTGAAACTGTAAAAAAAGCCATCTGTTGTTGCTGCAGCGTTTGCTCTACTGCACTGGCAAATTTGGTGACGGGCCTTTTCAAAGTGAGAGGCAAAACCAAAGACAGCACCAGGACAGAGTTTACTGACTTCTAAACCTTTTTTGTTGTTGTTGCACCCTGACCTTCCAAGCAAATAAAAAACATCACTTGTTCACCTCTGAACCGGACCATATCTGCAAATGCTTTTCTGTTGATGGACAAGAACTTAAAAATCTGGAACAGAGAGTGTTCTTATTTGTTTTGCTGCTTGGGAAGAAATGGATGGATAAAGTATGAAATAATTATTTGCTACTATAACTGTTTGACCCAGAAAGTTGAATTAAAGTATTAATCTATATTTTCAAATGAAAATCTATAAAATATTTTGCATTTAGTTCTTAGAAAATCTATTTGTCTTACAAAATCAAAATGAATATTTACTTCATTTGAAAATTTCAAGGGTGAGATAAGTTTTGAGGCTGATTCAAGTCCTTTTGGTTTCTGATTTCACTCTATTCCCCCTACTCTCTACTTAGTGTCTAATTTACTGCTGATCAGCCCCTCCTCCATAGGTGAGGTATCAAATAAAAGATTGAATCTATACAAATGAATTCTCAGCTCTGAGCAATGTTAAGAAGCTCATTGGGAACAAAGTTTTATTGTGCTCTTTTAATAAAAATTTAGATTATCTGTAGATTTCAATTTTCTATTCCCTATTGTTAGAGTTGTATTTATACTTAAACTGAATTTTTTAGAAAATTCTTTTTAAAGTTATGAAAAGGGCCTAAAAAATTCTTATCTTTTCCCAGGCATGAGACTAATATTTTTTAATGCTTAACTAATCGAACTTAAATGACATTCTCAGCTCATGTTATGTCAGAGAATACAAATTCCTCACTTTTTCAGTTACTTTACAAAGTGGGATTTTGAAGTTCTTATGTGAAAAATGAAGAACATAGGGACATATGACAATCCACTAGATTTCTTAAGAGATGAGACAGAATTTATAGAAGGGTCTTAATGCAAATAATATAAAATCACAAATATGGGAAGGGATGGCATAATTGCCCTCCACATATCCCAATTCCAGATGGCAACAGAAATCTTCAAACCTTCTGGTCTAGATCTATGACAGAGTAGGCTTAATGGTTTGATTTTTAAATGCTCTCCTCTCTCTGACCTTTACACCTCAGTGATGAAGAGCCCATACAGGAAGCCATAGAAGTTCATCAAGTTACCCTAGGAGAGAGAGATATGGATCCTAGGAATGTGTGGTCCCTTTGGCCTGGCTTACCTGAGGCTTAATATGGTCAAAATGGATGCCAGTTATTTCTACATCTTCTCATTCTTTTCCCAGTAAAGTGTTTCTCTCAGGGCTATCATGGTAGGGCTGTACTTTTTGGCACCAAAGTGCAATATGAAAGAACTGTGGGAGTAAAACGTAAATGTTTATTTTGAAGGTTGTTGAAATTACGCTTCATTGCTTTCTAATTTTTTAATTTAATAAACTGACACAAATATTAATTTTTATAAGTTTTTTTAAACAGGGCTTTGAAATTTCTCAGCTTTGAAATCTCAAATGCAGAATATTACATTAATGCAAGTGAGAAGCACACATACTGGAGTTTTCATTTAGGTTTTAAAATCTTGGTGGCCAGAGTTATACGAAAATAGTATTTGAAAAAAATGTATTTGTTTATGATATAGAATACAAAGTGTAGCATAATTTGACAAAGAAATTCTAGGAAAATAAAATCCTTTAAATAGGTAAGGGCAATAGAAATAATGATAATAACACCTTCCATTATCCATTAATTAACTATAGATCTTCAAGCACATTCTAGATGCTGGCACTGTCATCCATTCCATGAATTTATTTGATAGTGGGTAAGAAAATAGTGTACAAACAGTATCAGTACGACAGGCTACATGATTATAGAACATGTCAAAATGCAATGGAAACACTAAACTGGGAAAAACTGATTTCGTGAGATGAGGCAAAGGTTGGCAAAGCTTTATAGAGGATTTTACCTGAGAATATTAGACATTTACTGGACATATAGGCGGAGAAAGGCATCCTCATTGGAAAGATTGGTCATGTACAGCACAGAGGAGTGACAGGCCATGAACTTTATGAGGAAGCCAAGCAGCTAAAAAGTATGTGTCAGTGATGACTTTATAAAAATATGCAAGCATATAGAGAACAGTAGGCTAAGAAATCCACAGTTTTGCTTCTAACCTAGGGAGAATCATAGATATATATTAAAATGAGAAAATAGCACAAAAAGAAATAGATACTGTCTATTCTAGAATGAGGATTTGCCTAAGCAAAAAAACAGATTCCCTGATACAGAACAGAGTCTCATTCAGGTTCCCTTATTCTGGTTGAGGGCAATAAAGAAATCTTTGCTATCCAAAAGATATCAGTACAAGAGGCCCGAGACAACATGCAAGACTTCTGGAGGTGTGTTTTGGGCAGCCTATGATGGCAGTAAGAGAATGCAAGAAAAGAACTAACATACGGTTAGCATTCAACATATGTCAGAAAATATCTTTTAGGATACATAATCTTATTTAGTGCTCACAACAACCCTATGAAGTGTGAATTATTATATTAAAGTAAATATGGTTAAACTAAGTTGCAGAGAGGTGAACTTGCCCCAGATAATGCAAAATCTTGTCTCTGGGGGCAGAGACAAAATCTGAAACCATGCGTCTGGTATCACAGCTTCTACTCTTTTTGTAGACTTTTCTACCTCAAGTAGCATCTCTACAATTGAGTATAGTAACAAGACAACCAAATTCTGTTGCCTTTCAGGGAGAGGGCTTTGGGACATGATTCTGAGCTGACCCCAATCTGGTTTTATGGGGAAGGGGTGGTGTAGTCAAAAGGTAGGTCAATATACCTCTGTGAGGCTAGAATGGGTTAATCTTTCAAAGAGGTCACTGTGCTAGAGAAAAGGGAACAGATGTCAGAGATATTTTATAAGCAGAACTGAAAGGATACAGTGACACATTTGATACACAAAATGAAGGGGAACTGAGTATTAAGGAATAACTCCTTTTTTTTTTTACCTTTTTCCTAGGGCCGCACCTGCGGCATATGGAGGTTCCCAGGCTAGGGGTCTAATCGGAGCTGTTGCTGCTGGCCTATGCCAGAGCCACAGCAATGCGGGATCCGAGCCACGTCTGCAACCTACACCACAACTCACAGCAACGCTGGATCCTTAACCCACTGAGCAAGGCCAGGTATCGAACCCACAACCTCATGGTTCCTAGTCGGATTCATTAACCACTGAGCCACGACGGGAACTCCAAGAAATGACTCTTCTGGTTTGGGAGGCTGGATGAAAGAAGGCCTATTTAAGCAACATATAAAATATAGGAGGAGGTAAAAGCTCCATGATTAGGAGTTCAAATTTGTCCTGAAAACAATGAGACACACTTCAGTAACTTTTCAAATAAATTCAGAAAGAGAAACCAGAGATTTTGCAAAAGCATATTTCATACAGTTCCTGGTAATTAATTTATTGCAGGCCTAAGCAAATGAACATTATAGTGGACTATAAAATTCATTATGAGTCAGGTCTGGACTACTCTGAAGATTATTATTCAAGATCACCTAAATATATAAAATACAACTTTCAGATTTGAAACAGACACTCCTTTTCTGGTGAGAGATATGCAAATCATACTGGAAAGTTCATTTATTATGCTACGGTTTGAAAAGTTGTTAGGGCAAATAAGACATTATGAAACATAGGAAATCAGATTTACTACCATGACATATTCTTACGTACTTTGGCTATTGCATAATTAGGAATGATTTGGCATAATAATAATCTTATGATCACAGTCTTCAAGTCTGAACAAAATTTTTGACCATGAGAGGAAAGATAAAATACATTCCTAAGTATAAAAATTCAGTAAGTAAGGAAGGATAGTTGGAGAGATGAATAGTTCAAATAAAAACCAAAAAATTTTTCTTGCCTTGTTTTGAGAACTTTTATTCTTAAAGAACTACCTTGAGTTGAAAATAGGTAGAATTTATTTCTTTTAGTCAATATGACATTTTTGGACTTCTATATTAAAAAGAAATTCAAGAATGTTTTTCATAAGTAAAGAATGTGTTTATGAAAGTACACCTAACACACTGATGGTCACGTGCAGCTGTATATCTGATTCCCATAATTCCAAGCCTGTTTCTACTGATGGATTTATACTATGGCTATAATTTAATTCATTCACAATTATTATTGAGTGTCTACATTGTGCCAGGTAGCATTCTATGTTTGGAACTGGGAATAAAACAGAAAAATTCCTTCTCTGATAGAGGAGAGAGCCAATAAATAGATCAACAGATAAATATAATTTCCAGGAGGAGTTTGCGCTATGAAGAGTGATAAACGAAAAAGCCTGTTTAATGTAGATAACCTTGAAATAGTGTCCAGGAATCCAATTATGTAGGATTTTTCAGCACACGATAAGAACATACATTAGAGTAGAACTGATAGGACTTGCTGATGGATGGAACTGGGGTGACAGGGAAAAAGAGGCATCAAGAATAACACGTACAGTTTTGGCTTTAAGCAACCAGAGGTATATGGTACTATAAGAAAAATGGGGAAGATCTGGGGAAGAACAAGTTTAGATGGAACATCAAGAATTTGATCTGGGATATGTTTATTAGACATACAAGCATGACATATTTGTAAATAGATAGATGGATAGATAGATAGGTGGATGGATGTAGATTAGACATCCAAAAAAAGGAAGATGTGCCAGAGATCTCAGTCTAGCGGTTCTGGGAAACTCAGAGCTGGGATTATAAATCTGGGAAACTGTACATAAATTTTTTAAAGCCATAGGAACAGTGTGGCTAATGAAGGGAAAATGGCTGAAGAGAGACTCTTAGAGCATTCCAATATCTAGAAGTCCTGAAAAGGAGGATGAGCTGTAAGGCTGACTGTGACTGGATAAGAGGTCTTGAACTTGAATACCTCTGCTCTCTAAATCACTTCTCTCTGACTCAAACTGGCAACCCACTACAGCTTACAATCTGTTGATAGTCTCTATCATAACTGAGAAAATAAAAATCTTTTAAAAGAAATATTATGGGTAATGGGGACCACTGAGATAAATCTAGGATTTCCAACTGGTATAAACAAAAATATTTTTCACAGATGGTAAACAGTATAGTTATCCATCTAACAAAAAACAGTTTAATTATTTAATGGATCCTCCCACCTGTGGTATTATAACTGCCAAACTGTCCTCTCAAAAATATTAAAGTCCATATATGTGGTAACACAGTTATCTATGGCTGAATTAATCTTTTAAATAATAATGTGCATTTCTATAAAATTTGAAATTCCATAAAACATTCTTTAATTCAGATAACTGTGTAAGGTTTGGAAGGTAAATATTATTATCACCATTTTGTTTTTTCTTTTGTCTTGTTTTGTTTTTCTTTTTTCTTTTTTCTTTTTGGCTGTGCCCATGTGGAAGTTCTTGGACCAGGGATCAAACCCATGCCACAGTAGTGACCTAAGCCACTGCAGTGACAAATCCAGATCTTAAGCCAATGCACCACAAGAGAACCCCTATTATAACTGTTTTGCTAATAAGCACACTGGGATTCAAAGGGAATGATTAATTTGAATAATGTCATCTGCCTAGGAGCTAGCAGATATATGACCTGAATAAGGACCTTATAACTCCTAATACACGTTTATAAGATTACCATTTATTATAGAGTTTGATTTTCTTTGTACACTTAAAGTCAGAGGCATGTATGTTGGTTGTACACTGCATGGGTACTACAAGGCGTGCCCTTATACTGGGCACTAAGAAGCCTGAGCCACATAAGCAGCTGCCATGATTAAAATGATACTCTACTTTGGCTATACTTCAAATAACCTCAGAAACATTGTGAGATAAGAGCTAAAACCAATTTGGCACTCCATCAGGGATGATCATTCCTCCAAATAATAAAAAAGAAAAAACTGGATTTGTCAAATGATGATGACTATCTGCTAAATCTAAAATTCTACAGGTCTTCTTCCTGATATATTTTGTCTATTTTTTATTTTCTAGAAATATTCCTCTTAATTTACTTTATCCTTAATTCATGTTCACTCCCTCAAATGTTCCCTTAGCATCACTAATAGGTTTCTACCCTATCTTCTTTCATCAGGTTCTTGGGTTTGTCCTTTTCACCTTTAAACACTCCTGGCCATTAGCAAACCAATTAATCAACAGTGGTGGCCTTTCCTGGAAACAGTGCTCATACTTACTTTAAACCCCTCCTCCTCCCCATGTCACTTCTGCTTTGGTTTTTGATTTACTACATTGTTTTTTTTCATTTCTCCCTAATTCTCAACTTTTCTTCACCATTTTCCAGCTACATTAAACCCTAGCTCTGATGTACTGATACAACACTAGTCCTTTCTTCCTCTCCCCAACTAATAGCCACTTTGTAAAGTGAAACATCAGGTTTAGAAGTCAAGAAAGATAGAAAACCTTGTGGGTGTAGATACACTATAATAAAATGCAAACTAAATAAAAGTATTTGGCAAGTTTTTTTTTTTTTTTTGTCTTTTGTCTTTTTTTTTAGGGCCACACCTGCAGCATATGAAGATTCCCAGGCTAGGGGTCTAATGGGAGCTGTTGCTGCCGGCCTATGCCAGAGCCACAGCAACACAGGATCTGAGCTGCATCTGCGACCTACACCACAGCTCAGGGCAATGCCAGATCCTTAATCCCCTGGGCAAGGCCAGGGATCGAACCAGCAACCTCATGTTCCTAGTTGGATACATTTCCACTGTGCCATAGCAAGAACTCCCGCAAGTTCTTTTTGTAACTAACATTTATCAATATCTACCAGGCATTTGATTAGAGGAATCAATTAGAGAACTGGAAGGAAATTTAATTATAACAGTTGGGACAGTGGTTTCACTGATCTGCTCCTTATGCCATTATTTACTCTACACAGGACAGCAAGACCAGTGTTATCAAAAGCTGAAAGGCAACCATGAATACTTTGGGATTTGAGGGTTATGGGAAGATTATTTCCTGGTGTGAGATATCAGGTTGCTAACATTTTAATAAAGAATAAACTAATGGCATACTACATTCCATGCTTTGTAAAATTAAGAGTAGAGCACCATAAGAATGTTGTTTATATAGGCTGGGGTCAATTCCTCATGAAAAAAAGGAAACAATAACATTGGTCTTTCCTATTTCATAGGGTTGATATGAAGATCAAAAGAGATAATATACTTGGAAGTACTATGAAAATGTATATAAATGTAACTTATGAATTCCTGTAATTCTTTATAATGGCTTTCAAAAAAATAACATAATGCAGAAGACACATGGATCTAACAGTCCAAATAATGTTTTTCGTTGAATTTAATTTAAATAATTTCTGTGCACCAAAAGCACACATCATTCATTAATTAGTATCATTAGGCAGCAATAAAATGTTGAAGAAAGCACTACTGGTATAAAATGCCAAATATTACCAAAGGATTGGTTTACTTATCAGCAATCTTACTATTACTTGTCCAAATCAATGGACATTATTTTCAATTGAAAAATAACTGGGGAATTCCCTTTGTGGCTCAGCAGTTAAGAACCCAACTAGTAACCATGAGGATGCTGGTTTGATCCCTGGCCTCACTCAGTGGGTTAAGGATTTGGTGTTGCCATGAGCCATGATGTAGGTCACAAACATAGCTTAGATCCCGCATAGGCTGGCAGCTGCAGCTCCAATTAGACCTCTAGCCTGGGAAAATTCCATATGCCATGGGTGGGCCTCTAAAAAGACAAAAAAAAAAAAAAAGTATTTATTTGACACATTCAAGGATGCAGAGACCAACTTATTTATTTAGTCACATTTAGTATCACTTGAGATAAAATTTGATTTACCTGTTAATATTCAAATGGTTATGCAAAATTTTATAAAACATAATTAGGGTAATAAATACTGCTGTGGTTAAATCTGCAAATTGTCATCACTTAATTTTAGGCTCATTCCTTTCCCTTTAAGATAGAAAACTAGTAACATGAAAAACAAATTTATGTGATTAATTTTAACCAAGGGTACCATTATTAATTCTCAAATTTATTACTTAAAATTACCGTTTGAATTGACAGAATATAAAAATACGATCAATCATTTTATGAAGTGCTATTAAGTAATGACTCTAAAATAACATGTTAGTATCATTCTAAATATCTAATCACATCTTCAATGGTGTGTGGCCATTGTATTGCGTATTTCTCAGTATCTTGGGGATGGCCTTATATGATACAACCTATTCTCTGCATATGAGCATAAATCATGCTAAAGTGCTTCATAATTCTTGGAAGCTAGTGTTACTGAGACCTTTACTCATGTCCATTTTTTTAACATTTGTCTATCAGATTTTAAGATTTAGACTTGCTCGTTATTACTTCTTTTCAAAGTTGTGTTAAAGTATTTCTAGTGCTCAAAAAGAAATTAAAATATGCACATAAAAATGTAAAAAACCAAAATAATTAAAGGTGAAAGTTAAAATTATATGTCAGTGCAATATCCTTGAAAACAGAGTCGATAGTTTAAGAGTTAAACTGTTCAAATTCATTATTTGATTTTTTCTTCATTTTACTAAAATCTGTAGTATGCCAGTTCTAAGCATAAATTTTGGTTGAAACTCTAATACTGAATCATTTGGGAGAATTTATATATATTAAAATATCATGCTTCACATTAGCTAATATTCTTTTACTATCTTATATACATTAAAATATAAATATATGTTGGCATAATGGAGATACTGATCAATTAAATTTTTTTTATTAATAAATAATTCATATTTCCCAATTTTATTTAAGTAACATGCCAAATCTCAGTATGAATATAAATGTGGAAAACAAAGCACAAGATATTTTGAAAAGGAATAGCATTATAATGATAATGTCAAAGATAAAAAAACAAGATAAAAATTAATAAGGAAGAGTCAAATTAACATGAGGTAACTTACCAAACTTCTCTTGGCATTCTTTCACAAATTTAGAAGACTCAAACTCACAAACTAGATAAAAAATAAAACTGACCTAAAAAAATAAGCCAAAAGATAAAGCAACTGACACAAATACATAAAAATATGCAAGAGTGAAGAAAAAAATACTTCTCATCTGATGCCAACTGCATTACAAATTAAAATACTTATATGTGTGTCATGTTCTGAGGAAATGAACACAACCTACAAATGTACCCTGACAGTTGGTAAAATTCTTTTAAAAAGAACCTTGGCAGTAAGCAACCTAGCCCCCAAATGTTCGTATCTCTTGACTAGTAATCCTATTTCTGGATATTTATCATGCAGAAATAATTTAAATGAAGTAGAACAGTATGCACAGGAGACAATTTATTGGACTGTTTATAACAGTGAAAGACTGGAAGAAAATTCTCTCTTGTTCTACATGTAACGGAATGTGGAAGGATACTTTTTTTTTATTTCTTGGAATTTCAGGCCAAAGCTGAAGATAGAAGGTGAATAGAACCTAATAGAAAGTTTATAAATTTACTACAAAATTATAGTTATTGAGGTTGGGCTAATTACTACAGAGCTTACGGAGAAGATCCCAAAGTTACCACATGCTACAGACTGCATGTTTATGTCCCCGCAAAATCATTATGTTGAAAGCTAATTCCTGGTGTGTGATGATACTTGGAGGTAGGGCTTGGGGAAGGGTCCCTTATGAGCAGGATTAGTGCCTTTATAAAAGAGGCCCCAAAGAGAATCCTACTCCCTTCCACCCTGCGAGGAGGACACAACTGGAAGACAGCCATTTATGGACTAGGAGGTGGCTCTCACCAGATACTAAATCTGTCAGCACTTTGATCTCAGACTTCCCAGCATCCAGAACTGTGAGAAATAAAATTTCTCACACTCAATCCATGGTATTTTGTTATAGTAGCCTGTACTGACTAAGGCACCCCATTACAGTCTTGCCTCACAGCTGAGTCTAGGGTGAAGTAAGTGAGGTTCAAAATTCAAGGAGGTACTTGTATAGCCCTGAGAGTTAATGCCTCCTTATCTCAGCTCTTTTCTTGTTGGATACGTTTAATCTGTAGATGGTATGTCTGTGGGGTACATAAACAGAGGACACCAAAACTAGAGAGAAGCAGGAATAGGAAAGTAGGGAATGGAGGGGCTGAAAGAGGCATGCAATAGAAGAACTACAAGCCCAGCTTTGGGTACAACAGGGTTGCAGGTCTCCTGTGGATCAAATGGAAGCCTGGGACGATGTTTAGCTCTCAGCCATAATCTTCTACCACTCCTGCTCCCCAGATCCTTTTGATTCTGGAGTTGCCTCACTCTGTGAGCAGTCTTCTAGTTAGTACCCCATCCTGCTAGTGGGGTAGCAGGATGGCTCAAATACAGGTAGCTCTAGATTTTCCCTTGACACAAAGGATATATGCAACCTTGCTATGCTAAACAGTGGGTTTAACTCTTCACTATCACCCTTCCGCTAATCCTATCACCTTGTATAAGGATTATTTTTAAAGTTCCTATCACAAACTCTCTGGTTCCTCTGTCAATTAGTATCAGTATTGTTAATACTAAAAAAAAAATATATATGAATATTTTAATCTTATACGTGGATATATTTAGTTCAGTTCTTCGCAGATTCTCTGATTCATTCAGAGGACTATTTTACATCTTAGCCAAAGTCTCCCCATTGAGGGCTCTTGCAACACAGAACAAATAAATACGTACAGAATCCCCAAAGTTACACTGCATTTGCATAATTGTTGAGAGCAACCAAGAATAAATCATAAAACCGCTTGTTTTTCTTCCTGATCATGGCATCTCTCTGAGATCCTGCAAAAGTATAGTGCCATTTCTGAAGGTTGTCAGACATTTTCCACAGAATCTGTACTTGTCAATTCCATTTCTGATGAAGAATATCTTTCTAATTCTCCTGAATTTGACAGAGCTGTGCTTTATATAGTACAGCTTCATCAGCAACATGAGCAATAGTACCAAGACAGCATCTGCAGAACTATGGATGATGAAAATCTTGACATATGTTTAAACACCTAAGTAATCTTACCATTTTTTTTAACTTTTAAAATTTAAACTTCCTTTATGTTACTTAAAGATTGCCAGAAGGAGAGGTCAAATCACATTCCAGCTGTGCATCTCATTTGTAAAATTTTACAGTTTGCAGGATGTCAAAAAGCATTGCTTAGTTCATATATAGAACAATAATAAAAGGCCAGAACAATGAGCAATTCAACAAGTGTAGCAGTCCCAACTGGTACAGTTTCAAGGAGTTGTAAATAATGCTTTGCTAACTAAATTGCATACCATTTTGTGTAAGAATTTTTTAAGAGGGCCTGTACGGACCACTATCTGACTAAATGAATCTCAGTTTTTTTTCTAACTTTTGATCCTGTTTATAACCATTCATAAAATAATTATCTCTATCAAAGTTGCTTCTTAATTAACTGTATACATTAAGCATTACATTTGGTCCTTGAACAACCCAGGTTTGAACTATACAGGTCCATTTATATGCGGAATTTTTTCAACAGTAAATATTAAAATTGAATTATAATACCACACAATCCACAGTTTGTTGAATCTGCAAATGTGGGGCTGTGGATACAAAGGAATCATGGGTACAGAGGAACACTGCATGTGGAAGACTGACTGTAAGTTATACATGGATTTCTGACTGCACAGAAGGTTGGTGCCCGTAGCCCCCTTATTGTTCAACGGTCAAGTGTATATAGTGATGCATTCCTCAGTTCTCAGGGTCTTTTTATTTATATTTTTATGTTTTTGGCCACAGCATGTAGCAGCTTGATGTGGGATCTCAGTTCCCAGACCAGGAATTGAACTTGGGCCACAGAGGTGAAAACACCAAATCCTAACCACTAGACCAGCAGGGAACTCCCAGCTCTTAGGATCTTAAAATCTGGGAGAACAATAATGATGAAGACCAATACATTTCAAAAAGCTATGTTAAAAGAAGTTAATACTTCCTCCTTGATACCATTCTATTGTGAGGCAACCAAATTAGCAAAGCTGAAACTTTTTAAACATAATTTTTCTTACATTTTTATTTGGCAAATGTAAGATAAAAAACTGAGTAGCATTTAATTTCATTTGTGTGGGTGTGTGTAGGGGTGTGTACATGCACGCACACATACGGAACTTCAGAAAAACTGTGGGCTCATAACATTCAAACTGTTCTAATTTGTGCATGTAATACCTTATATTTATAAAATACTTCTAGAATTCATTTTATTTTGATACCAAAGAATTGTGAGATTTTTAAGGAGGCCAAGATTACATTTCCTTGGCAAGTAGAAACAGAGACATAAAGATGTTTACAGAGTTGCCCAAGATGATTCCACTAAGAAGCCCAGAGAGTATTAGTTCAATGAACTTTCATTTACTTATCAAATATGCATTTGCTGTTTTTTAAAACCTTATCTTAGTCACTAGTTACTAGGTACACAATGACTAAAGACATATTCCTTGCCCTTCAGAAACTCATGGCACAGTGAGGTGGAGGAGATATTTTTATATGTAAAACTACACATAAATGTAATACTCTAAACTATAAACATATAAAAATAAGAGTCATGAGAGGCCAGTAAATTGAATCACAACTTTTAGAGAGAATATAGGAAGATTTTGTTGAGAATATGATTGCTAAGTGGTTTTCCGTTGTGAAATTCACATTGGTGGGTTAATTTGGTTTAAAGGTGAAGCTGAAAATGTAGAGAGAAGCCAGACTGTGAAGAAATTTTACACCATGCTAAAGGTACTTGGCTTTATCACTCTTCTACTCTGTTGCTTTTGCCATATCCTATTGACTTCCAAGGACCACCGACACAAAATCAAATAAATTAATAAGTTAAG
Organism: Catagonus wagneri; assembly: GCA_004024745.2. Taxonomy (NCBI): domain Eukaryota; kingdom Metazoa; phylum Chordata; class Mammalia; order Artiodactyla; family Tayassuidae; genus Catagonus; species Catagonus wagneri. The sequence continues at coordinate 14,499,712 of PVHT021183696.1, forward strand.
TACAATATGGAAAGAATAATTAAATTCAGAAAAAATCAGGAGTGTTGCTGTAGAAAGCATTTAAAGAAAGAATTTTAAGAAGTAGTTTCTGAAGACAAAAGGGTTAAGAATAACTATAACCACAAAAATTTGCAAATATATACCCAATAGAAAAAGTCCTAAACTCTAGTGGTTACCAGTGGGGAGGAGGAGGGAGAGGGGCAAAAAAGTGGTAGGAAAAAAAAGGGGGTTGTATGGAATTATATGAAATCTGTGTGAAAACTTTTTTTTGTTTTTGTCTTTGTTTTTTGTCTTTTTGCCTTTTCTAGGGCCGCACCCGTGGCATATGGAGGTTCCCAGGCTAGGGGTCTAACAGGAGCTGTAGCTGCCGGCCTTCACCACAGCCACAGCAACACGGGATCTGAGCCACATCTGCAACCTGCACCACTGCTCACGCCAACACCAGATCCTTAACCCACTGAGCAAGGCCAGGGATCAAACCCGCAATCTCATGGTTCCTAGTTGGATTCGTTAACCACTGACCCACGATGGGAACTCCTGTGTGAAAATGTTGAAAATTGTAAAAGCACTATGGGATTTAAAGATTTTTTTTCATTCAATAAAAACTGATACATTTAACTTCATAAAATAAAAATTTTATTATAGTATAAAATGAATAAGCCATAAATATGATTAAAAGACAAACTGGGAAAAGATCTGTTCCAGGCACTATTCCAGGTACTGGAGATCCAGCAGTGAATCAACCAGTCAAAACTTCCTAACTTCATGGATCTTAATATTCTAGTGGGGACATTTCTAGGAGAGTGCCCCAGTCAGACCTGCATAGCTCTGGACAAGTATAGCGGTGGCACTAGTCACAAAGCAGCATGTTCACTGGTGGAGGGCAGAAGAAATATAATTCAGGGGACTCTTAGTTGATAAATAAGTTATCAGTAGTAGTGTGGAAATAAATACTTGATAGTGGTAAATACTAATTGCTGGATGAAATTGCCACCTCCAGAGAATTGAGCCCTCTGTACCTATGATCTGTAATTGTTATGCACCATTCACATAGGAGGAGATACTGAAGATTGCCCTGCAATGCATTTGTATATCTGGTTATCTCCTTTCCAAGTAAACTTTCAGATCCTGAGCTACATCCATTTTTGTATTTTCCATAGCTCCTTGCATGGTATCTTATGGAAAACAAACTTGATAAATATTATTCTGAATACTTGAAAAAAAGAAGTAAATTCAGACATCAGTAACATAAAGGTGGAGCATGGAGTGAAAGTGTAGAGTTATTACACTTGATTGAAGTTAGGTTGTTACTGGCTTATGACAGACTGTTATAACTATAGGAAGTTTTGTACAAGCCTCATGGTAATCATAAAGAAAAAACCTAAAATACATAGAAAAATGATAAAAGGAAAAGAATCAAAATATATGACTATAAAAGAACACTATCAACTCACAAAGGAAGACAGTAAAAGAACGAAATAATTACAAAATAGAAAAAAATTAACAAGATGACAATAGTTAAGTCCTTTCCTATCAATAATCACATTAAAAGTAAATCAAACTCACCAATAAAAAGACTCACGGTGGCTGAATGAATTATAAAACAATTTCCAATTATCCACTGTCTATAAGAGACTATAGATACACATAGGATGAAAGTAAAAGAATGGGAAAAGATAATTCATTCGAATGATAACCAAAAGACAGAATTAAGCCAGATGAAGTCAAAAACTGTCTCTAGAGACAAAACTTCTAGAGACATTATCATAAAAAGGTCAATTCATCAGAAAAATAAAACAAGCATACATGCACAATATGCTCAGCACAGGAGCATCTAATACATAAAGCAAACACTGACAGATTTGAAGTGAGAAATAGGCAATAATACAATAACAATAGGAGACTTCAATATCCTACTATCAATAATGAACGGATCAGGCAGACAGAAAATAAAGAAACAGCAGATTTGAACAATAATATAAAAAATGGACTTAATAGACATATATATGTTTCTCCCAACAGTAGAAGAAAACACATTCTTCTCAAGAATACATAAAACACTCTCTAGGACAAATCACATGCCAGGTCACACAACAAATTCGAAAAATGTAAGAAGACTGAAATCATTCCAACTATCTTTCACATCCATAATAGAATAAAACTAGAATAACGAAAGAAAAATGAGAAAACTTACAAATACGTGGAAATTAAACAATATACTCTTGAACAACCACTGGGTCAAAGATGAAATTAAAATATAAATTAGAAATCATATTGAGACAAACAAAAATAAAAACACAACATACCAAAACTTGTTAAATACAACAAAGCAGTACTAAGAGAAAATTTTATAGTGATAAAAGCCTACACTAAAAAATAAGAAAGATCAGAGTTCCCACTGTGGCACAGTGGGTTAAAAATCCACTTAGGTGGCAAGGCTCACTTAGAAGTGTGGGTTCCATTAAGGATCTGGCAGTGCCGCAGCTGTGGCTTGGATTCAGTCCCTGGCCTGGGAACTTCCATATACCGCAGGTGCAGCCATAAAAATAAATAAATAAGATTGTAAATAAATAACCTAACTTTACACCTCAAAAAACTAAAAAAGAACAAACTAAGCACTAACTTAGCAGAAGGAAAGAAAGCTATGAGCAGACATAAATGAAATAGAAAATTTTAAGAAAGAAAAAATCAATGAAACTAAAAGTTGGCTTTTAAAAAGATTGATGAAATTGACAAATTCTTAGCTAGACAAACCAAGAAAAAAAGAGAGAATTGGCTTCTGTAAATCAAACCAAATACTGTCAAGTGCTAGGACAGGATGAGGGCTGAAGTTTGTGTTTTTGGATTTATCAGTTTGGAGATCACTGGTAATTTCAGTAACAATTACAAGGGAATGATATCTCCCTAGCCACTCAACTAAGTCCTTGCTCTCGACTATAATCATAGTAGTTGAGAGGAAGACATGTTTGCCCTCTCCTTAATCCCATTTTCTTGCATTTCAAACTTCCTCGAGGTTTAGTTCTCTGCAAATGAAAGAAAAATTAATCCAAACTAATGCATTGCATGACAGTACATTGATTAACTTACTTCTCAGTGAAGAATTAGATAAAAGTCTGAAATAATTATCTAGATAACTTTTTTACCACAAAGGGCAAAGGCACCTTCAATGATATCTTGCAAAGAGGTAGAGAGGTAAGTGCAATACAAAGGAGGTCACTCCTGCTTTCATAAGAAAAGCTGCTAAGTCATTATCATGCACTACATGAAGAATGATGCTTCCACATCTACAGTAATCAATAGTTTCTAACTATAACTTTAGTGTTCAGTAAGTTAAGAATTTTAATTAGCAAACATTGAAGAACAGGAATTTACACTTCCTACCATGTTACTTCCCTGGTCAAAAACTTTCAATTTCTCTCTGGTGATAAACTGTATAATCCCATATGATCCATGCAGCACAGTTTCCGCTTCTATGAGATGATGCCTTATTTTTAGTATTGATTTGAGAGTTAAATAGAAGCATATAGAAAACAGCTAATATAGTGTTTGCATCTTCAAATATGTTACACAGGAAACAAAAGGCAAACTCATAGTACCTTTTATTTATTTTTAAAAAAATTTTAATGGGTTTTATTTCAATTATAGGTGTACATAAATCATCACAAGTCAATTTTACAGATTTTGTATCCCAAACACCCAGTGCATCCCCCCACCCCCCAGATTGTCTTATTTGAAAAACCAAGGTTTTCCAAAGTCTGTGAGTCACTGTCTGTTCTGTATATTTTTTAAAATTTTTAGTGAGGTATAGTTGATATACAAAGTTGTGTTCATTTCTGCTACACAGCAAAGTGACTTAGCGGTACATATATAAATTATTTTTCATATTATTTTACATTATGGTTTATCAGAGGATACAATGTGCTATACAGTAGGACATTGTTGTTTATCCAGTCTCTATATATTAGTTTGCATTTGCTAATTCCACACTCCCATTTCTTCTCCACCACTCCCCTGCCTGGCTTGTCAACTACACTTTGTTCTCTATGTTTGTGAGTCTATTTTTGTTTTGTAGATATGTTCATTTGTGTTGTATTTTAGGTTCTACATATAAGTGATACTATATGGCATTTGTCTTTCTCTTTCTCTTTAAGACTTAGCTCACTTAGTCTGATAATTTCTAGGTCCATCCACATTACTGCAAATGGCATTATTTCATTTCTTTCTATGGCTGAGTAATATTCCATTGTGGATATATAGGACATCTCCTTTCTCCATTCACCTATTGGTGGAATTTAGGTTGTTTCCATGTCTTAGCTACTGCTAAGTGCTGCTATGTGCTTAAACAGTGCTGCTATGAACATTGTGGGTGCATGCATCTTTCTGAAATATAATTTTGTCTGGGTATATGTCCAGAAGTGGGATTGATGGATTATATGGCAACTCTATTTTTTGAGGAACTGTCCTACTGTTTTCAGTAGCGGCTATACCAATTTACATTCCTACCAACAGTATAAGAGGGTTCCCTTTTCTCCATATAATCTCCAACATGTATTATTTGCAGACATTTTAATGACGGCCATTCTGACTGGTGTAAGGTGGTACCTCACTGTAATTCTGAACTGTATTTGTCTAATAGTGATGATGAGCATCTTTTCATGTGCCTATTGGCCATCTGTATGTCTAACAGAAATATCTGTTTAGGTCTCCTGCCCTTTTTATGATTGGATTGTTTGGGGGTTTTTTTGTTATTGAATTGTATCAGCTGTTTGTATATTTTGGAAGTTAAGCCTTTGCTGACTGCACCATTTGATAATAATGATAATCTCTACGTTCATCCATGTTGCTGCAAATGTCATTATTTCATTCCTTCTTGTAGTTGAACAGATTACATTGTAAACATATACCACATCTTCTTTATCCATTCATCAACGGATATTTTGGCTGCTTCCATGTCTTGGCTGTTGTAAATAGTGCTGCTATGAACACCAGAGTGCATGTATCTTTTCAAATTAGAGTTTTCTCTGGATATATGCCCAGTAGTGGGACTGTCAGATCACATGGTAATTCTATTTTTAGTTTTTTAAGGAACCACCATGCTATTTTTAAATGTCAGGCTTTTAAGTCTTCCATGTTTATTATAGCCAAAAGTTATTTTCTTCCATGAATTCCTATTATATCTTATTTTCACTTTTTCCAGAATTGTATTTTTGTGGCAAATAGCACAGGTTGGCCTACTCAATATGCCTTCCACATTCCTTGTCTTCCTTTTCTTTCACCATAGAGGCCATACAATGATAAGCAACAACATCAAGTTATGAAGATGTTCTGTGTGCCACTGATCCATAGTTTCTTCAAAGTTTTGTGCTTATCACGACACACCAAAGATGGAAAGAAAAACAAATGTAGGTGATTCTTCCCAAATTCTGCCTGTGGTGTCTGCATTTCTTAACTCTCCCTCCTACAGAAGGGCAATTTTCAGGTAGTTATAAAGGTGTGTCAATGTTAAAGCCATGATCATGTCCTTACTGTTTATACTATAACAATTCTGACCTCATTTTACTAATTTCTAATGAAAAAGGACAGAAGAAATGGGTTGCACAGAATATGAAGAAAAATAATCATTATCCACTTATACACTAATACATCATATTTATTGTGTCTTTTAATCATCACAAATATCTGTGAAATAGCTTTCATTATTCAGAATTTTACAGATTAATATATTAAGGCTTACTTAAAGTATGCAAATTTGCTAAAATCACACACTAAATGGTGCTGAGAATCAAACCCATTAGTTTCTGATCCTATGGTCTGAATCACTTTGAACTGTATCACACTGCCTCATCCACTACTTTAGGTGTGAAAGTACATTACCACCAGGCACAAAACACTCTTTATTTTTAACAATTAGATCTTACATAGCCTAGTAATCATTTTTTAAGTATTACAAAAACTATACCAGTGGTATCTTGGAGTTGGTTCCCACTGGCTCATGAGAGTCATTAGGCACATTTCTTCCTAATGGATACAACAAAACAGGATCATTAATGGCCAATGTTAGAACTGAGATACATCTTCACATTTGGAATAACCAAAAGAGAATAAGAAAAAATGAAGTGAGCAGAGAAGAAAACTAAGGATGGACTGTGGAACAGGATCACCAAATGAATGGAGAAAATTCAAAGACCTGGACCAAGAGAGTGGTGTCACTGACTTTCTTCAGGAGGAAGAAGGTATCTGAGTTTAAGAGAAGAAAAGGCATGGGTGGTTAATGGTTACTTGTCAAATGCTCCTAGGTAGTTCAGCAAGTTAAAAGTTCAATGATCAGTAGCCTCTGATTTAACATTAGCATCCCATTGCCACAACAGTTTCATAGACTGGTATGGGTGGAAGGCAGACTGGAAGCCAGACTGTGTCAGGGAGAGCAGTTACAGGAAGGGAGGAGATGGTGACAAGAAACAAAAAAAAAATATTTTTTATTTTTTTATTTTTAGGGCTGCACCCTTGGCATATGGAAGTTCGCAAGCATATGGAAGTCAAATCAGAGCTGCAGCCTCTGGCCTATGCCACAGCCACAGCCAGAGCAACACCAGATCTGAGCCGTGTCTGTGGCCTACTCCACAGCTCACAGCAGCGCTGGATCCTTAACCCACCAAGTGGGGCCACAGACCGAACCTGTGTCCTCGTGGATACTAGTCATGTTCATTACCACTGAGCCACAGCGGGAACTCCAAGAACTACTATTTTTTTCCCCCAGAAGCTTGCTGAACAAAGGAGGAGTGAATAGAAGACTAGATTTAGGAGGTATTCAGTATCCTGAGAGCCCTTTCTGTTTGCTTGTTTTAAGTATGGGAATGACATGATCTCAATAATATACTTAAATGATGAAGTCATTAAAGAAGAGGTTAAAGTTGCATGTGATAAAAAGAGTTGTTTATGAAGCAAAGTTCAGATTGGAGCGCGGCAGTTGTAGGATTCAGAGCAGAGAGGGAGGTCAGCTCAACTACAGGACTGGAAGGAAGGGGATAAAGTGAGCAGATCAATATGCAGGAGTTAAAAGTGGTGAGGGAGCTTCATTCCAGGGAGTCTCTGAATTCCCACTAATAGTGCAGGAGGGTTCCCTTTTCTCCATACCCTCTCCAGCATTTGTTATTTGTGGACTCATTAATGATGATCACTCTGACTGATGTGAGGTGGTACTTATAGTATTTTTGATTTGCATTTCTCTAATACTAAGTGATGTTGAGCATTTTTTCATGTGCTTAATGGCCATCTGTATACCTTCTTTGGAGAAATGTCTATACACGTCTTTTGCCCATTTTTTAATTGGGTTGTTGGCTTTTTTGCTCTTGAGTTGCATAAGTTGTTTGGATATTTTAGAATTAAGCCCTTGTCACTTGCATCGTTTGAAAATATTTTCTACCACTCTGTAAATTGTCTTTTTTTTTTTTTTTATGGTTTCTTTGCTGTGCAAAAGCTTGTCAGTTTGATTAGGTCCCACTGGTTTATTTTCAAAGCTTAAAGTTATTAAAGTCTATACAATCCTTAATCTCCCTCCCAATATTTTACCCTATCATTCACTTTCCCTCCTTGTAAGTAACTGTTACTCTTTTTTGAGGGTATATACTTTCATAAATATGCTCATTATTTTTGTTCTTTAATAAATGATAAAATACCATGCACATTGCATTGCAACTTTTTTTCTTTGAAGATTTTGTCATATTAGTACATAGCTAATTTTAACAGCTCAATAATATTCCAGTGAATGCATTACATAGTTTCTTTTGCTTGTTTTCTATTTACAGGTATTTATTGCTTTCAACTGTTTCTTTATAAAAAAAGCTTCAGGGAGTAACTCTGAACATATATTATTTTTAAAAGTACAAATATATCTGCAAGACAAATTCCTAGAATTGGAATTACTACGTCACCAGCCTTTGTGTAGTCCTTACAGGTCAATCTTTTGTCACCACCATTTCAACTGAAATAGCTCTAATTAAAGGGAATGTGTGTATGTATATCTATATTATATATAGATATAATATATATATACTATATATATATATATATATAATATATATATATATGGCTGGGTCACTTTACTGTACAGCAGAAATTGGCACACACTGTAAATCAACTATATTTTAATAAAAAATAGCTCTTAACAAGGTCAAATAAAATTCCAAGGTAAGTATTTGTCTTCATATAATCTAACTTTCCACAGCATTGGACCTAGCTAATGATCACTTCGCCCTTTTTAAATACTTCTTCCCTTGGCTTGCATGATATTACACCCTTCTGAATTTCCCCCTATTTCACTAACTGCTACTTCTCAGTTTTCTTTTCTGGCTCCTATTCTTTTCAGAGTCCATGTTTTGAGCTGTTCTGAAGCTCTTTTCTCAGTCTGATCCTTTAAATACATTCTCTCCTTAAATCATTTCATAAAGTTCCATTGTATTAAATACTGTTTGTACGCTGATGGCTCGTATATTTTTACCTCCAACTCTAACTTTTCCCCTGAGCTCTGTCCCAACTACCCTTGTGATGCCTGCATCTGAATATCTAATAGGCTGATCAAAACTTAACTGCTTCTCCTTAGTCTTCCCCTATCAGCTGATGAAAACTACATTCTTCCAGTTGCTCTGGTCATAAATCTAGGCATAAGCTTTGATTTCTTTCCTTCTGTCAGCAAACACATCTAATTCATCATCAAGTTTTGTCACCTTTATCTCCAAATACATCCAGAATTTGGCTACTTCTCATCATTTCCACTGCTATCACTCTGGTTAAAGACTAGGCTGAGAAATTCTAGTAGCCTCTTAACAGCCTCCTTGCTTTCCCTCTTGCTTCCCCTCTTGCCTTTCAAGGGATCACCTCGACACAACAGCAAGAGGATCTTGGCAAAACAAGTTTCCCACTAGGAATTCTTTAATGGCTTTCCATTGTACAGAAATTAAAACAGATACTCTATACCATGGACTAAAAGGCCACATATTACTTCTGAGAGAAAGAAACACTACCAGGGAATTGAAGAAATTAATCGGGTCAATATAGTCCTTCCTCCTTAATACTTTTGGTAGTCACTGATATAATTTCTGCGTATTTATGTTCATTCCTAGGCTCTAAAACATTACTCTTTATACCTTTTCAAGTGGAAGTAGTTGTTTCTCTAACAGATGTTAATTTCAAGTTTCCCTACTGAACTTCAAGGGTTCTTCACTTTTAGAACAGAAATTAGTATTTCTTGTCTGTTTAAGGCTGAGGGACTAGAAAGCAAGACTCCCACTGTGGGGTACAGGACTATGGTTCAGATCACATCACTAGAGATGCTTCCTTAGGAGGGGTCTCAGAACTCTATTACCTAAGGATTATTAGTGTTTGCAGCTAACAGCAATCAGAAAGCAACACACTGCGTCTCCTTTATTCTGCCTGAAACAGCATCCTCCCCTTCCCCCGAATTAATACTGCAAAAAGAGAAACCTGCTGTAGACTTTCAAATATTACCATGTCCATATTGTTTTATATTAACTATTTATTACTAATATACCAGAAACTGCCCTTAAAAATCCTTCAGGAGTTCCTGGGTGGGGCCCAGTGGTTAAGGACTCAGTACTGTTGCTACTGTGGCTAAGGTTCAGTCCCTGTCCCAGGAGATTCGACATGGGCAAGGTAAAAAACCTTGAAATAATTTCAATAACAGTTAATCAAATTCAAAAGGACCACATTTACTAGCTAATAAAACTCAAACTATCATTCTCATTTCCCATTAAGAATTAAGTTATAATTTTGTAAGTTTTTGCAACAGAGACATGCACCTAATTTTAAATTAAATAGAAAAAATTTCCTAAGAAAGATGAGTGTGTTGTTTATTTTTATTAGCAGCTTTATGATAGTCTTTACAAGAAAAATGTGCCTAAAACTTTATAAAAGTAGCTTAGTAATATATTTATAATTTAAAACAATGAAAAAGCCGCCTCTACAAGTGTGCTATGATTGCTCAGTCCCAGCCACCCGTAAAACTTGCCTAGTGAGGTAATTATTCTTGAAATCTTCATTCCAACAGAGATCTTTATACACTGTTAAAAGAGAACAATCCCTTGATACACCTTAAGCTCATCAGCTTTGTAATAAGCCTCAGTGAATGAAGTTTGACAAATGCTTCATACTGACCATAGGAGATGTAGGAAAACATACTAAAAGTTTTTGGACCATATAGATAAAATGAGGTGTTTTTTTTTTTTTTTCCCATATCTGGGAACTCCTAAGCTAATACCAAATAAGTATAATACTTGTTGTACAAACATCTGAGTTTGTAGAAAAACTACTTCTGAATAGTTATTCTGCGAATAACTGCTTTCATTATCAAGCCCGACCTTGACACATATTTGAATGGGGTGAAGGGGAACAAGAACTACTTCTTCCACAGAGGAGACACAAAGTGATGGTACTTGAACTGCTTCTGCATTTGAAGAGGGAGACGGGGAAGAGAAGAAGGAACAGCATCCAGGAGCCCAGAGCAATGGCAGAGTCTTCCTAGGTTAGCTTTGGCTGTTGATACTCCACTCCCTCAGTGAAAGACAGCTCAGAGTCTAGCCCACCTCTCTCAATCATCATAGAGACACTTAGGGCTGGAGAGGGGAAGGTGACACTTCCTGCTTATGTAATCTTAAATGTTCATTTAACAAATCAGCTTCACTACATTACAACTGTCAAGTGCCTGGGAAGTACTTATAAGTCTTCTCAAGGTTTCTTCCAAAGTGTGTGGCAGTTCTCCTTAGGTTCCTACCCAGTGCCCTATCAGGAGCCACCTCTTTGATGCAAATGGAAAAATCCCAAAACCCAAATCCAACATTTGAGGCACCCAAAATGCTAATCTCCATATGTATTCTTCTTCCTCACCTCCATTTTATTCATTAACTTTCTGGGCACACAGATTCGGCTCTCCCAGCACCCTTTGGGACGGGAAGTTTGAGGATGAACCTTCACACCAACCCCTTTTTTTCACTGCTTAACTGCCCCTCCAAAGAACAGGGTGCCTTCCTTTGATAGGCAGAGCGCATAGCAGCCCAGACACTTTGTGACCTCCAGGTGGAAGCTCTCTCCTGCCTTTTTACATCAGGGGTTTTTAATCCTCTGGAAATCAAGTTAGAAAACTGCTGCTTTTTTTTCCTATATACGCCTCCGCCCAGCTCTTCACATTTCTCTAATCGTTTTCCCTAGAATCCTCCCTAGACCCCACCGAGGGATGTATTCAAGACTCCTGTAAGGAGGACTGGATTCTGACCCTGTCCCTTCTCTCTCCACCACAGCAGTTCCTCAAGGCAGGAGTGCCTGGAGCCAGCCCTTGAAGTGGGGTATTGCGTGCTCGGACTGACACCTCCCGCTCTAGAGTACGGGCCCGGCCCCTCCCTGCTAGCCTGGACCACCTGCTCTTCCCTGGGCCACGCTTGCTTCCCGCCATTTCAACCCGGGGTAATAGAGGTTTCAGACGAAGTGCGAAAGGGCGATTCTTCAATTCCAGAATTGCTCATTCGCCCCAAAATAAGTGAAAGAAAGGAATTCGACGCCAGCTTCCCTGGGCTTCCCGGCCCTCTCGTCCGCAGCGGGCGCTGTCCCGAGCTCCCCGGCGCCCCTTCCCCACCTGCGCGCCGGCTACGGCGCAGTGCGCTCTCCCTTGCTGCGCTCGGTGCAGCACACTCACCTCGAGCGCTCCCCTCAGCATTCTGGAGCAGGAAAGGTGGCCTTCAAGCCCAGGGACAGAGGTGCAGTCGGGCAGTCGAGTAGGGGCTGCGACTCCGGCCGCCGCCTGGCCGGAGAGCAGCGCGTCCCGGCTCCTCTAGGGGCGGCGGAGCTGGCTGCGTCGCTGCGGGACTTGTGCGCCGCGCCCGAACGCGCCGGCGGGCAGACGCCCCAGGCTCTCTACCACCCCCAACACTCCTCTCTTCTTGCCCTCATCCCTTCTTTCTTTCAACACCCCTTCCTCATCTTGCTTCTCTCACTTTTCCCTCCCCTCCCTCTTCTCTGCCTTCTCCTCCCTGCCCTTCCACTGATGCGTGGAGAAGGGCGGGGGAAGGGAAAAGTCCCGTCTCTTTAACTTGAGTGATACCTTGGAGATTATCTGTTCATGGAATCTGGAAATGACGTGAACAACCCTTCTGCAAGCATCTAAAATAAAACGGCTTTAGCTTCCTTTTCCTTTTCTTCTTTGCGTCTAATTCCCAGTGGCAGTTTTTATCCAGTTGGGTGGCTAGGAATGAGCTGAGGTCAGATACGGAAAAGAGGGAGTATAAAGAGCAGTCTTTGGAAGTAGGACTGAAAACCATCCACTGAATGGGCCTAGAGATCTTTTTATCTACAGCTTCACAAAGCAGGCGTTTTTTTAAAAAATAATTGAGGTTGGGAGCTACAGGAGAAGAGAGATACAAAGGGTAATGGGGCCAGGGTTTGGTCAAGGCTTTATTTTAAGGTAGCTAGTGGTTTACTTTCCAGATGCTGGTTGGATACATCTCTAGTGTTTTGACCTGGAGTTGACCTTGAGAAAATACTTGACCTTTCCTGTTCCTGGCCTTGAATCTCTTTTTTAGACCAATATTTTATACCCTAGTAGACTGACCACCTTCAGTTGCAGCCTACCAGAACTCCTCCTGCTTTTACTGACCCTAGAATATTGAGTAATTCTTAGAAATGTAATAGAGCTGAAGCCTATGCAGTGTTTCTGAGACAGCCTCCCCCATGTCCTCCGGCTCCCTCTTGTCTATAGAAAAAACTTTATCCTCTTAGGACATATCCAAGTTTCAAAGAATAAATTTAATCAGAGAATGAGAAAATCCAGAAAAAAAATAGTCAAGTAAGACAAACTAGTAATAGTTTAGCCATTAAACAAAGTCAAGGACCTTTAGTTCCTCTTCATGGGCTATAGACAATCTTCTGAGCCAAATCCTTTGAGCTGTTTTGCAGATACTGAGACCACTACCAGGTGGAAGAAGTTAATTGTAGACTGTCCACAGCAGGTAGACCTCAGGCCAGTTGAAACCAGAAGGTTGATAATGTTGATTCCCAATTACCTCACCACCAATCAATCAGAAGAATATTCAGGAGTTAATTGCAGCATCCCACGATCCCCCTCTCTCACCCTGTCTTTAAAAACCTTACCCTGAAAGCCACCTGGGAGTTTTGGTATCCTGAGCATTAGCTGCCTCAAATCCTTACTTGTGCCCTGCAATAAATGCTGTTCTTTCCTTCAACCCAGCTCAGGGTCAGCGGATGGAATTTACCGCATGTGGGTGAGTGGACCCAAGTTTGTTTTGCTAGCAGAAGGTGGCAGTTTTCCAGAACTAGAACAAGTCTCCAATGCTAGGATCGTGGGACAGCTATTCTGTACAGAGCACCATCCTCACAGTCCAGACAAGAAGCCACCCAGGACTGAGTTTACCCTGAGTCTGACTGTCTTAGGTCTTTTTCCCCACGAAGGAATTCCTGTCATTGAAAACTCTTTTCTGGTTTCCCACCTCACAAAACTTTCTGCCACCTAAAGATGATCTTCTATAAATCTTTCTTATAGACTAAACTTCTATTTTCCAGCTCATCTTCTGTTGGTGAGCTCATCCTTATTCTCTGGCATCATATATTTAAATGGGAACTTGTATATAAAACAAACATAATGTCTGGCATTTAGTACTCAAGAGCTGTTAGCTGAACTATTATGAGTAATGACTTTGGATTCTCATTAGCATTTACTTCATGTTTTTTATTCCCCCATATTGTTTTTAAACCTCAATTCCCTGTACCATGATTTGCATGGTTCCAGCCCTTCTCACCTATAAATTAATCTGACTATGTGGTTATGGCTACTCATTTAGGAAAGAATACTGAAAATAATCAAGATTGTAACTTTCCTAATAGAACATAGTAATTTCCCTAGAAGATGTGACATTGGCCACCCTGATTTTACACTTGTCCCCAGAGTAATTTGTAACAAACCTTGTAGATGACAGCCATGGAGAGAGTCTAAGTTTATACTGCCTCAACAGATCAGGAATGTACCTACCCTCTACACAGAGGAATGTTTCTAGATGCCACGTTTGAACTTATGCAATTGGAGCCAATAATTCTATAGTACATTTGGGGGAGTAGATTGTATTAAGTGAAGATGTGTTAAAGACCTCAACTATGATGTGAAGGGGATGAAAGTTTTCAGATGTTTCTGCTATCGCTACTGTAGTGAACAAATTTGCTTAGGTATCAGTGATGAGAATGCACTTTGCATGTTACTATGGGACATTGTACCCTAGAGATATTCCACTTGCTATTCAGTACACAGAGACTGAACCCAGCAGGCAAGACACTGTCACAGCATCCAGCCAGGGTTACTCTGAGTAAGTAAAGGATGAGTAACTAGCCTACTTTAGATCTAATCTTACTACATTTTAAAAGCCTGGATCTCAGTGAGAAACAGGTCAGAATTTCAGTCAATTTTTGAATTCACAGCCTTTAAGTTGTTTTGGATGGATTAAGTCATCACAGATAAGTTCTTTCAAAAACTTAGATGAAAGATCCAGAAAGTGTCAGTGCTTAGTGGTCTTTATTTTTAATCTTAAATATGCAGGGATATATACATGTATTAAGAGGCAAGACACTAATAGTCTGTTTCTTGATCTTTTGCCAGAAAGAAGTTTTCATGAAATTGCACCATTTTGACAATATTGATCTTATTTAAGACTAAGTTGAAATTCCCTTGTTTCTTTCAATTAGCTTACTGCACTAAGATAACTGTAAAAGTCAGCCACAAAGTACAAAATTAATGAAAAAGCTGGGAAGTAGTAAAAGAATAAGTAATGTAGAAGGACACAAATAATACAGGCCTAAATAATGTAACCTTTCCTTAATGGCTATGTTTTCCTTGAGTTATTTGACTAACCACAGAAGATTAACCTGACCTCATAAACCTCCACAAGTAAGATCTACTGACTCATTCCGTGACATTAAAAGGTCACTTTTAAAAAGCATTGCTTTAAGTACCTATTTTTTTTTATTTTGGAAAAAATACTACAGAGTAAAATGAAAATTCATAATGCAAATTAAAGCAATAAAATAAGCAACCTCTCCCCATATTTATGGCAAAGCATTTCATTTTTTTTTTTTGTAGTCACTCATATTGACTTCATTCATTCATTAAATTCATCAGATGACTGCTCTATTCTTTTGGAAAGAAGTCAAGTAGAAAGGTACAATGAGGTTGAATAAATATAATTTAATAATTCCATAATATGTGGGGGAAGACTGAATTGGGAATATTCCCTGGTATAAAATAATGATTATTTCCTTATAAATAGAAGCTATACCTAGGCTAGTGGCTACAGAAAACTACCATAACTAAAATACCAATGGAAATTTAGATTTGTTCTTTGATATAAATTATTAAAATTCCCATTCTAGTCAGCTAAATTTATGAGTTATTGCAAAATGATGGAGCAGAGAGACCACTCAACTAGAAAGTTCCAAGTCTGCTGCTATGGAATTGTGAATTGGACCACAATTAGTTCATCTCTAAAACTGGATCGAGGAGTACTGAACAAGATAGACACCAACACCTAAATGATGTCCTTATCTGTTGCCACATTGTGTTTTGTTTCCACAACTGAAATAATGGTGACATGATGTTTTGTACACTATAATGTATAATACAGCTGTGCTAAAATGTTGAAGAATATGCAATGTGTAAAAATGAGTAGTTACTAAGTCTATTACGATGGCAAGA
Source organism: Catagonus wagneri (assembly GCA_004024745.2). Lineage (NCBI taxonomy): Eukaryota > Metazoa > Chordata > Mammalia > Artiodactyla > Tayassuidae > Catagonus > Catagonus wagneri. Next base: position 14,515,469 of record PVHT021183696.1, read on the forward strand.
TAGGAAAACAATTGTTGATCAAATCTGGTTAATGAGGGAATTCTCCTGTAGTACAGTGGATTAAGGATCCAGTGTTGTCACTGCAGTGGCTTGGGTCACTGTTGTGACACGGGTTCAATACCTGGCCTGGGAATTTCCACATGCCATTGGTGTGTCCCCCCAAAAAAAAATTGATTAAAAAGATATTAACAACATTAAACTACTATATCATGTAATCAAACTCTAGCTGAAAACTGGAGTTATCTCAAGAGATAGCCAATATAAATAAATTCATATTTCTAAATAATGTTGATCCTGTTCTAAGTTGTAATAGTGTTTTGCCTACAGCCACTGTTTATATTACTCAATATTTTCAGTATCATTTCACATTTGTTCTGTATTTGGTAAGGCAACAGAAAAATTGCAGTTGTCTCTCTGCTTTCATGAGAAAACTAGGCATAAATATCATGATGAAGCTTACATAAAAATTGAACTAATTTGACTCTTAACTTCATCTAGACATTAACCAGTTTACTAACTTGAAGAAGATATCTAATTTCTTCCAATTTCGGCTTCCTAAAATTTCATATGGGAATAATGCCAAATCTTTCCCTCTCCAGCAGTTATTCTGAGTATATTGGAATATATATATGAACTTCCAAAGAAAAGGTAAACTATTACACAATATAAGATCAAATTTATGTGAAGTTAGTAACGGAATCATAACAAAACCACCAAATTTTGACACAATATAGTATCTTCAAGGTTGTTAACCTTTGGAATAAAGTGAAAATATTACTTAAAAATGTAATTGGCAAACTAAACAGCTTCTGGACAGCCAGGTAGGGTGCTTTGCATGCCTTTGTACCAGTGAGTACTCAAGCAATTGGAGTACCAAATGGGAATACTGAAAAAATCAGTATGTTTTTAAGATGAACAGGTCTTTGTTTCTTACCCTATGTCCTGTAGTTATTTCTACATAGATGTAGTTACACAGATAATGTCAATGCAAACAAGGATGCTTTTGAAAAATCAAGGTAAAACCCTATACCTGAAACATTGCCAGTTCTTTATAATATATGTAAAACACGCTCTACAGTTATTAATGTAAATTTGCTAGGACAAAAATGTAGACTTTAAATTTTAAAATGGAACAGCATTATCCCAAAACATTAGTACTTAAAATATTGATTAATGTGTCCTCGATGGAGAACAAATTGTGATTATCTAAAATATGTTTGTTATATCTTTATATGTATGTTTCTTCTTATGAATGTGAAATGAGATAAACAGCTTAAGAAAGGTTTGATAAATTATTACTGTAATTCTCACAAGATTTTAATTACAGTTTGTCCAAAACTCCATGTTAATTCTGTAGCCATTAGAAGTGGCATCAAAGCAATAGTCCAAAATTGAAAATAGAGAGCTCAATGCACTGCTTTATGAATTTGAGTAGGTCCACTGTTACAAGTGGAGTCCTACTAAGCACATTGGATAAAGCAGACAGTTTCTTTGAAATAGCATTTTTCATAAAACTTTCAGCTTTCAAAGAGAAAAAATCTTTTCAACATTTTTTAATTATTTTTCCTTATATTACTTTAAGCACATATTTAAAGCAGAATTAGTGGGTTTGTTACATATGCAAGATTTTTCAATTATCAATTTTTCCTTATATTACTTTAAGTACATATTTAAAATAGAATTGGTGGGTTTGTTTTAAAGTATAATTTAATGCTACTTTGGAAAGCAGTGTCTCCTGATGTTTAATTATTGTTCCTATATGATACTGCAGACTGTGTTCATTCTATTATTTTATCATTTATCACATTTTGTTGAAAGAATTTTTGTGTCTGTGTGTTTATCTCTTCTAGATTCTGAGCTACTTCAAAAAGAAACTGTTTTTTCCATCTTTTCTTACCCTTGGTAATTTGCTTCGTGCCTAGAAATCGGAAAATGCTTAGTAATTTTTGAAACATATGCATGAATAGATATATTTGGACATATCTTTAACTTCTATATTAAATAAAACCTATTAACTTCTGTTGTTTATAAATGGTATTTATTAAATTATTCAGTGTCTTAAACAGCATCATCTGATTATCCTGCATAAAATACCCCTTCTCTCTCTTCACTGTCTCCTCTCACTGTCACTCTCTGCTTTTCGTATTGGAAATATCTTCAAATGTCTGGTGTTCTTGGGCTGTCCATTAACATTTGAAAGTGGAATACAGAAGCTCTGCGTGCCAAGTTATACTTACCTAAGAACTGGTTTCCTTAAAATTGATAGGTCAGTACAACTGTGTATTCCATGTAAAGTATTATATGGAACTGTTCAGTTATAAGAGAAGAATCTCCCAGTTTCTTTTCTGGAGGCATTTTGTGAGTAGTAAGGAGTAAGGTAACAGGGATTTCTACTCTTTATTAGGTACAATTTCACTTAATTTTTCCTTTTTTTTTTTTTTTTTTGCCATTTTAGGGCCACACTTGCGGCATTTGGAGATTCCCAGGCTAGCGTTCTAATCGGAGCTGTAGTTGCTGGCCTGCACCACAGCCACACCAACGCCAGATCCGAGCTGCGTCATGGCAACGCTGGATCCTTAACTCACTGAGTGAGGCCAGGGATCGAACCCGCAACCTCATGGTTCCTAGTCAGATTTGTTAACCGCTGAGCCAGGATGGGAACTCCCACTTAGTTTTTCTATTCTGTGCTTCTGTGCTTATTGCTTTCTGTATAGAAAACCTCTGGTGCAGTTTTTCTAGAGAATAAACCTCCAGACTTTCTCATGGGGTGAGGATAGAGAAATTACTGCCTGGCTACAATTCATAGTCACAGGACCTAGCCATAGTTTTCCATTATACGCATAAGACTTCTAACCAATACACATGTTTTCAGCTCTGTGTTACACCCACCTTTTAAGATGCCTTGTGCTAGTGCACAGGAGTGTGGTGGGGCCGGCTACCCCTCATCTATCTGCTTTCAGTTTTCCCATCTCCGAGTAAAATAAGGAAATCTCATGTCTGCTGTCCTGTTATTTCATTCCTTGTAGCTTAACACCATTTTATTTCTTAACTGACAATTTAGCAGGGTTGTAATGGATAAATTCACAAATACACGATGCGTAATTAACATTTCAAAGTTAAAGGAGGATTCTGTAAAACAGGTAGACAAATGCCTGGCCCTAATTATTATCTATTAGATACTATGATATGTTACAATATGATATTACAACATTAAAATTTTATGTCATTTTGTCTTTTCTATGTTATTGTCATAACTGAAACTGTTCATTTTAATATTAATAATAATAAAAATAAAATAATTGTAAATTATTTTCCCTCGGTTGCATATGTATACTTTTCTTGCTCTTTCACTTCTCTCTGAGCCTCCAATTTCTACTAGTCTTGTATTTTCTACACATCTACCTCTATTTTCCTTTTTCTTTAATTTCTTTCCTAAATGGTGATGCCACAGTGAGAGGGTGTGTTATTGTATAATAACATACCATTGGGCTTCTGGTAGTTATTTATGCTTATTGTTTTTCCTTATATTTTTTCTATGAAGTGAAAAATGTTAATTATTCTAAAACTGTTTGATGTAAAATGAAAGCAAAAGCCTTCTTTTTTTTTTTTTTTTTGCTTTTTAGGTCCACATTTGGGGCATATGGAGGTTCCCAGACTAGGGGTCGAATTGGAGCTATAGCCTACGCCACAGTCACAGCAATGTCAGATCCGAGCCATGTCTGCTACTTACACCACAGCTTGTGGCAATGCCAGGTCCTTAGACCACTGAGTGAGGCCAGGGATTGAACCAGCAAACCTCATGGTTACTGGTCAGATTTGTTTCTCCTGCGCCAAAATGGGAACTCTGCAAAAACTTTTTTAAGCTACCTGCTGTAGTACTTAGAGACAAAACTCTATGGAGCAAAAAAGTTTGGATTATCCTATTGGCAAAACTTTCAGTAGAATATGGCAAATTGGTAGTAATCATCACTGAATGATAATGACTATTGTTAGTGCTTCTACTAACAGCTCCTGTTCTTTGAGTCCAGCACCATGTTTGGCACAAACACTTCACATGTGTTGTGTCCCTACTTTAAAATAGAGAAACTGAGGCTTAGAGAAGCTAAATAACTTTCATAGGGTTAACCAATTAGTAAGTGGCATATACTGGATTTAATTCACTTTAAGATGGATTCCAAAGTATGCTCTTCCTCCCAAAATACCATTAACAAAAAACAGATGTGTATATTGATTTTAATTTTAAAATAAAAGATATGATTGAGTAGTTATGTAGTATTGCTTAGTATGTACTTCAAAGTTTGAGTTTTTGTTTTTATGAAATCTCTACGACAAGCCTAACAGCTCCAGTTCCAGCCCTTACCTTGTTGTTCAGCCCAGACCCTAGGCCTCGTCTGTCTTTTCTCCCCTTTCCCTGCTTCTTTGCTCCTTCACTAGCAATCTCATACCCAAGTTAAAGTCTTTTTTGTTTAACAGCTTTGTTGAGATATAATATCCCATAAACATTCACCCATTTAAAGTTTACAATATTTATTTTTTAGTATATTGAGTTGTTCATTAATCATCACAGTCAGTCTTAGAATATATTTTATCATCCTGCAAAGAAATCCCATATCCATGAGTACTCACTTCCCATTCCCTCCACCCCATCCGCATCCTAGATAACCACTGATCTATTTTCTATCTCTATAGATTTGCCTGTTCTAGACATTTAATGTAAATGGAACATATAGTATGTGGTCTTTTGTGACTAACTCCTTTCCCTTAGCATGAACTCAAGGTTCATCCACGTTACAGCATATTTCAGTACTTCATTCCTTCTGACTGCAGAATTAAGTATTCCACTGTATAGATATACCACACTTTATAGGACATTTGGGTTGTTTCCAATTTTTGACTGTTATGAATTATTTTTGACTATGTACTCATGTACAAATTTTTCATAGTCCTATGTTTATTTCAGTTCCCTTTATACCTAGGAGTAGAATTTCTGATTATATGGTATTTCTATATTTAACCTTTTCAGGAACTGGTGGATTGTTTTTCTAAGTATGTATAGAATTTTCCATTTAACATGAAGATTCCAATTTCTCCAAATTCTTGTTGACCCTTGTCATTATCTGTGTTTTTGATTATAGCTTTTCAGGGGTGTGACATGGCACATTATTGATGTTTTGATTTGTATTTTCTTAATAATTGATAGTGCTGAGCATATTTTAATGTGATTATTGGCCATTTGTATATTTTTTCATAACTGTCCATTCATATTCTTTTCCTATTTTTCTTTGTATTATTGTTATTTTATAATTGAGTTGTAAGAATTTTTATTTATTTTAGACACAGGTCCCTTGTTTGACATATGATTTCATTTTTTTTCTCCTATTCTATGAGGGTTTTTTTTAATGACTTTCTTACTTAGTGTTCTGTGAAGTTTTTAATTTTTATACAATTTAAATTATCTATTTTTTCTTTTGTCTCTTGTGCTGTTGCTGTCATATCTAAGAAGAATAATTCATGGTCATTAAAATTTATTCATATATTTTATTCCTAGAGTTTTACATTCTATATTTATGTATTTAATATGTTTTCATAGTTTCTGTATATGGTATGGAGAGAATAGATTGGATATACAGTTTTATCAGCACCAGTTGTTGAAAAGATTATTTTTTTTCCCATCAAATTATTTTAGCAACTTCCTCAAAATCAATTGATCATAAATGTACAAGTTGGAGTTCCTGCTGTGGTTAAGAATTTCCTGCAGTAGGTTAAAAATTTCACTGCAGTGGCTCAAGTCACTGAACCAGTGCGGGTTTGATTCCCAGCCCAGGTCCAGTTGATTAGAGGATCTGGCATTGCTGCATAAGATGCAGCTGTGGCTTGGATTCAGTTCCTGGCCCAGGAACTTCCATATGCCACGGGTGAAGCCTTTAAGAAAGAATCAAACAAACATAACAGTTTATTTCTGGGCTCTTGATTATTCCATTCATCTAAATATTTACACTTATGCCAGTAATACATTTCCTTGATTTCTATACCTTTGTAGTATAAGCTTTGAAATTGGGAAGTGTGAGTTCTCCAAATTTGCTCTTTATCAAAATGCTTTTGTTTATCCTCAGACACTTGGACTTTCATATAAATTTTAGGATAAGCTTGTAAACTTCATCAACAAAGCCAACAAGGGTTTTGATATAAATTGTGATAAATCTGTAGATTAGTTTGGGGACTACAGCCATCTTAACCATGTTAGTGTTCCTATTTTTGAAAAATGAATGTCTTTCTATTTATATAGCTCTTCTTTTGTTTTCAACCCTGTCTTGTAGTTTCCAGACTATAAGTTTTACACCAGTTTTGTTTAGTTTATTCTTAAGCACTTTTACTCTTCTTCATGCTATTGGAAATAAAATTGTCTTAATTTCATTTTTTAAATTATATGTGGTTAATGCCTAGAAATACAGTTTCTAGACATTTTATAGTTTCAGTTCTTACATTTAACTATTTAATCCACTTTGAATTTACTTTTGTGTATAGTGTAAGAAAAAGTCCAGTTTCATTGTTTTGCATGTAGCTGTCCAGTTTTCTCAACACCATTTATTGAATAAAGTGTTTTCCCCCATGGCATATTCTTGATTTCTTTGTCATAGATTAATTGACCATATTAGCACAGGTCTATTTCTGGGCTTTCTATTCATTTCCATTGACCTGTGTGTCTGTTTTTGTGCCAGTACCATACTCTTTTGATAACTATAAATTTCTGGAATAATTTGAAAGAAGGGGCACAATGCCTCTAGCTTTGTTCTTCTTTCTCATGATTTCTTTGGCTATTTGAGGTCTTTTGTGGTTCTGAACAAATTTTAGGATTATTTGTTCTAGTTACATGAAAAATGCCATGAGTATCTTGAAAGAAACTGTATTGGATCTGTAATTGCTTTGGGTAGTATGGACATTTTAACAATACACGAGCATGAAATATTTTCCATTTATTTGTGTCTTTTTCAGTTTTTTTCATCAATGTCATAGTTTTCAGGATATAAGTCTTTCACCTCCTTGGTTCAATTTATTTCTAGATACTTTACTCTTTTTGATGCAATTATAAATAAGATTGCTTAATTTCTTTTTCTTATAATTTGTTATTAGTGTAGAGGAATGCTAAATATTTCTGTTTATTAATTTTGTATCCTGCAACTTTATTGAATTCAAGTAATAGTTCAAATAGTATTTTTTGGTGGAGTATTTAGGGTTTTCTCTGTACAGTGTAATGTCATCTTCAAACAGTGACAGTTTTACTTCCTTTTTTCCAATTTGGATATGTTTTATCTCTTTTTCTTTTGTCTGATTGCTGTGGTTATGACTTTCAATACTGTTGAGGAAAAGTGGCAAGAGCGGGCATACTTTTCTTTAGATTTTCTCCATTGAGTGTGATGTTACCTGCGGGTTTATAATATATGGTTTTTATTACTTTGAGGTATGTTTCCTTTATATTCACTTTGTTGTAATTTTTTAAAAATAAAAGTGTTTAAAATATTGTCAAATGTTTATTCTGCATCTATTGGGGTGATCACATGATTTTTATGCTTCATTTCGTTAATGTGGTGTATCATGTTAATTGATCAGTGAATACTGAATCTTCCTTGCATCCTTGGGATAAATCCAACTTGATCACGGTGTGTGATCTTTTTAACATATTGTTGGTTTCAGTTTGCCAATACTTTGTTGAGGATTTTTATATCTATGTTCATCAGAGATATTGGCCTGTAGGTTTTTTTTGGTAGTGCTTTTGTTGAGTTTGATATTAGGGTGATATTGCCTTCATAAAATGAGTTTCTTCCTCTTAAATTTTTTGGAATAATTTGAGAAGGATAGGTATTAACTATTTTTTGAATGCTTAGTAGAATTGACCTGTCAAGCTGTCTGGTTCTAAACTTTTGCTGGTTGAGAGATTTTTTTGATTACCAGTTCAATTTTATCACTAGTAATTGGTCAAGTCGTATTTTCTATTCATTTCTGATTAAGTGTTGGAAGACTGTATGTTTATAGGAATTTATCCATTCCTTTTAGATTTTGGTAGTTCATCCACTATGTTTACTATATGTTTAATTTAACCAGTTAGATTTAAAAAAATAATTTCCTTGCTTCCAGATTTAGCCTTTTATTTTTCATAAAAATATCGCTTTCATTTTTTGTAAGGCTGATTTAGTGGTGGTAAGCCCCTTTAGCTTTTGCTTGTGTGGGAAAGTAACTCTTCAATTCTGAATGATAACTTTGCAAGGTAGAGTATTCTTCTTTTTTTTTTTTTTCTTTCAGAACTTTAATTATATCATGCCAGTCCCTTTTGGCTTATAAAGTTTCTGCTGAAAAGTTAGCTAATTGTCTAAGAGTGCTCCCCATTTGTAACTAGTTATTTTGTCTTGATTTTAAGATTCTCTCTCATTTTAAAATTTTGACACTTTAATTATAAAATATCTTGGTTTGGGTCTCTTTGGATCCATCTTGTTTGGAACTCTGCATCCCAGATTTGGATGTGAGATTTGGAGTGAGTGAGTTTGTGCATGAGGCCTTTAAGAGATATGCCTCAGGTTCACACAACTCTCCGGCTCTCCTGGCTGTAATTCTGCTAGTTTTCAAAGCCAAATCTTACGGGGAGGGGGGGTGGATCTTCTTGGTGCTTATCACCCAGGCTGGGAATCGAGGTGGGGATCACATACCTTATTCCTCAGGGGGACCTCCACAGTTGTGATATCTCTCCTGCTTATAGGCTGCCACACCAGAGGTATGGGTTCTGACCAGACCATATCTCTACATCCCCTAAATATCTCAAATTCATCATTTCTTTATATCTTTAGTTGTAGAATATCTGTTCTGCTAGTCTTCAGGTCACTCTCAGAGATAGTTCTCCTACATGTAGTTGTGTAGTTTGGTAGGTCTATGGGAGGAGGTGAGTTAATACCTATCCTTCTTAAATTATTCCAAAAAATTTAAGAGGAAGAAACTCATTTTATGAAGCCAACCTCACCTTAATATAATACCACGTAATAAAGAAAACATTTGATACACAATTAGTAAGGCTGGCATGATGGGACAATATTTATGATTAGCACATTCTATTCCAGATGGTTAGCACATAGCATTTCAATGGAAATACTAACTTTTTTCCTGTTCTATGGCAACCAATTGAAATTGATTTTAAGTGAATGTAAAATTGCAATGCTTTTCTATTTCATATAAAGTTATGTGCAATTAACTTGAAGGCAAATAGCTTTATCTTTTATATTCACCAGCTGCAGCATTAGCTCTGCCAGACTCCCCCCCATTTAATGTCTTCATTATGCATATTAGAATTTAATAGGCAAGAATGTACATAAACTTCCCTTATATGCATAATAATTTATGAATAATAAAAGTCAAGAACACTCATTTAAGTATGGACAATTTTAAAGTTCATAATCATGTTAGCCATTGGACAAATCAAGGTAGTCAATGAAAATTTGTCAAACTGGTTTTTGGATTAACTTAAACTATTTACATATAAATTTGCTTGCATATCTGATGATTGTAATGATAAACTCATTCAAAAGACAGTCATATACCTCTAAAAGTTTATAGCAGTATGGATTAATAACATGATGTTGGATTCCTGGGCTTAGTTCAACCTCTGCAATCTAGTTATATAGCTTTAAATATTAGTTTATTCTTAATTAAAAGGAAGAGGTTGTATTCATTGTTCTCTAAGGTCTTATTCTGGTTTAAATTTTTATGACTTCGTTGAATTTTTCATTATTTGACTAGTTTTTGTTTATACAGAATTATGATATTTATGGTGCTGTTTGTTTTCTCCTACATATTTGCTTTGCATTAACATAATCTCTCAGTGGGAGGGCATGGTCCCATCAGTTTCACAAGTCTTTTCATGTATAGTTAAAAGTAATGGACTATTGGATACTTTTCAACTTTATTTTCTTCATGTAAAAGTTAAAATCTCAGATATATAACTTCAAAGAAATGTAGCTTTTCATTTGCACCATCTACAAGGTTGAGGAAATAGTTTGTTTCCAGAAAGAAAACATTCTCATTATTATCTATCGTAGGCTCCTATGGAGTCCAGTAAAGTGAAAGTTCCTCTGCATTTCCAATTGAGATTTTCTTTGTTTGGTACTGGGCAATCAAGGCGGCCCTTCTCAGTCTAACCAATGGCTCCTTCTTGCCAAAAGTAGAAGGTTGAGGAGAAGCTTGAACAATAGAGAAAAAGATTTACAGTGAAAAGAAAAGCTTTGCCTTCCTCATACTATTTAATACTGTTTAAAAAAGATAGGAACATCATTCTGAGTATTTAAAGAGCTTCTAATATTCCAGTATAATTACAAGGTTTTTTTCACTATACTTTATTATCAAAGGCAATGTAATCTAACCCTAATTTTATTTTTAGACTTGAGACGACAGTTAAATCAACCTATATATTTTGCTTTTTTCCAGGACTTTGGATGATGTTGCATTTTACTCTTGAACCCCTACCCACTAACTAAAACCTGATAATCACTTATACGATAGCTTGAGTGTCCTTCCCTTTCCTTTCCTTCAATTTCCTTTCCTTTCCTTTTTCTCTTATTTTTCCCCTTGTCTTCCTCCCTGCCTTCTTCCCTCTCTCACTCTTCCTCCCTTCCTCCCAATTACTGTGGGCATTTACTCTATTACTCACCATTAATACATTTAATACCTAAATAATTTAGCATTTCTCTTTGGAGAAAGAAAACTACCTTTAAATTTTACATGGCTTTATACAAGTTAAAAACATGTAAGAAAAACAAACTAAACCCAAAGTTAGCAAAAGGAAGGAAATAACAAAGATCAGATTAATTTATGACAAAGGAGCCAAGAATAAGCAATGGCAGAAAAGGTAGTCTGTCAAAAAATGGTGCTGGGAAAACTGGATGGCACATGAAAAAGAATGATAACTGGATTCCTATATTACACTACATACACAAAATCAACTCAAAATGGATTAAAGGCTTAAATGTAAGATATGAAATCATGAAGCTACTGAAAGAAAACATAGGGGGTAAATTCCTTGACTTTGGTCTGGGCAATGAACTTTTCAGATTTGAGACCCAAAAGCAAAGGCAACAAAAACAAAAATCAGTAAGTGTGACTACATTAAACTAAAAAACTTCTGTACAAAAAAGAAAATCATCAACAAAGCAAAAAGGAACTTGTAGAATGGGAGAAAATATTGGCAAATTATATATTTGATAAGGGATCAATATCCAGAGTATACAAAGAACTCATAAAAAATCAATAACAAAAAATCCCTGATCTGATTACAAAATGGGCAGGGGAACTGAGCAGACATTTTTCCAAAGAGACATACAAATGGCCAATAGGTACCTGAAAAGGTGCTCAACATCACTAATCATCACTAAAATTTGAATCAAAACCACAATGAGATATTACTTCACATCTGTTAGAGTTGTTTTCATCAAAAAGACAAGAAATAACATGAGGATTTTGATGAGAATGTGGAGAAAAGGAAACCCTTGTGCACTTTTGGGAATATAAATTGATGAGATTACTATGGAAAACACTACAGAGGTTTCTCAAAAAATTAAAAATAGAACTACCAAATGTTCCATTCCCACATCTAGGTATATATCTAAAGGAAATGAAAATAAAATCTCAAACAGATATTTGCACTCCTATGTTCACTGCAGCATAATTCACAATAGTCAAGACATAGAAACAATATAAATGTTCATCAACAGATGAAAGGGTAAAGAAGTTGTGATAAATATACAAAATGGAATTTTTTTCAGCCATTAAAAAAAGAGAGAAATCCTGTTATTTGTGACATGAATCCAAATGGACCTGGAAGACATTACAAAAAGTGAAATAAATCAAACAGAGAAAGATAAACACCCTGTAGTATCACTTGTACCTGGGATTGAAAAAAAGCTGTTTTCCTAGAAACAGAGAGTAGAATGGTGGTCACCAGGGCCTAGGATGGGGCAAATGAGAAAATGTTGGTCAAAGAGCACAAATTCCAATTTTAAGATGAATAAGTTCCAGGGATATAAAGTAGAGCCCAGTTACTATAGTTAATAATACTCAGTATACACTTGAGTCTTGCTAAGAAAATAGATCTTTAAAAATTCTCAACACAAAAAAGAAAGGTAGTTGTGTGATGTGATGGACATATTAGCTAATGGTCTGGTGATAATCATTTTGCCATATATAAATGTTATCAAATCATCATGTTGCACAACTTATGTTTTATGTCAACTCAGTATGAAAACTAAAGCTGGAAAATTAAAAAAGAAAAGAGGTTAAAAACATAAGAGGATCACAACTACATATCATAGTACATCTATTATTCAATATAATTTTAGTACTAAATGGTGTTAAAACATTCAACTTTTTGAAAATCAATAATTCACACATGTATTCACTCAAGCATTTATTTATACACCCATCCATAAATGTTATCGGATATCTGCTACATCCAATCTGTTGTAATAATGAAAAAAAATCACAGTCCCTGCTCATGAGGAGCTTATAGTAGAATAATCAATACCTACACTCTTTTTTTTAATTTGAAAAAGTAAAATTATATTATGTAAACGGTCTAGACAAGTGAGGCTTTATTATATACACTGGCAGATCTTAGTTGTCTAGCAAAATCCATACCCTCCCTTTTCATTACTATTGTTCTCTTATTTTGTTAGGAACAACAATGATCACAGCCCTGGGCAATGCATAATGTTTGTTTTAATCCAGTCTCTAAAATTCTGTTCTCTGCTTTCCTGATCTCTCTTACATCTAAGGGTGGCTAATGAAACTGTAGTGATAGCATATGGAAGGGTTTCTACAAAGGCTTTTCTGTTTTTAAAACAGGGAGCAATGATAGCCAGCATCCTTTGTTCACATTTTTTATTTATTATTTTTATGGCCACACATGTGGCATATGGAAGTTCCCAGGCTAGGGGTTGAATTGGAGCTGCAGCTGCAGGCCTATATCACAGCCATAGCAATACCAGATTTGAGCCCCATCTGCAACCTACACTATAGCTTGCAGCAATGCAGAAGCATTAATCTACTGTGAGAGGCCAGGGATTGAACCTGCATACTTATGGAGACTATGGGTTCTTAAACTGCTGAGCCACAATAGGAATGCCTATTCCAATTTTTTTCTGCACTGAAAATAGACAGGTATCTGGACCTGCAGTAAACATATTGTGATCATAATCTAGTTTCCTTGAGAAACAAATTAAAACACACTAAAGATGGTGCAGCATAGAGATAGAAAAGGCTATTCCTTGACGATGTATTGAGCAGCTGAACTGACTATAAGCACCTCCCACCTTCAAACTTCTCAGAGTTATCGAAAAAAAAAAACTCCTATTAGTCTGTCATTATAAATTGGGTTATCTGTCACTTAGAGTGAAACAAATTCCTAATAGATACACATATACTAAAGAATCAATAGGGATGTAACATAGTAATATAAAGTAAAGCCAACACTTACAGAATAAGCTTTGTATTCCTAACAATCACGTGAATTAAGTGGGTCACTGGTAAGAGCTTGGAACTCATTACCATGTTAATTCTGGGGTATAATTAGATTTGAAATGTTGCACAAAATGTCAAGACTTTATTCTTAATAAAGGGTTTAATCTCTTCTGTAGAGGATCAATGATAGTGGCCACACATTAACATTTTATTTCTTACATTCCCTTCCTTAAGAACTAAAAACAAGTTACCAACTAAGGATAAAGAACGTTTCCTTGAACTTTGAAGGTACTGAAGGCCTCCCTCTGAAACAGGATATTCAAAAGTAAAGTATTCTATTCTTTTTTACTGAATCCTGAACTGTGGCCCTTTGTTTACATGATTAGAGACATTTTGGGAAGAAATAGGGCAAGCAAAGTGATTGCAACTGTGTACTTAGTTGTATAAAAGGAGAGTCCAAATTTGCATTTTAAATCTCATTCATTCATAAAGAATATTGGTTACATGAGTTATTAGGGAAAACTTGCTTAACTAAAAACCAGTTCTGATTTTATTATCAATACAAAGAACTCTATGAGATGCCTACATTTATTTACGATTTCAAGAAACTAGCAGTATATAACAAGTAGTAGTGTTAACTCTGAGGTCTCCTAACATGAATATTTCCCACATTTTTAAAAAGTTATCAGCAAATAAGCTGTTATTTGAAGAGAGAGCCTTTATTCAGTGAAGGTAGATGACCATTGTCATGGGTGTAGGTTGCAGGCATAAGGAGATATTTGTATATGTCATTTGTGTATAGTTATGATGGTAAGAAAAGCCAGTAACAACTAGAAAGAAAACTAGAAAGAAAAAGTGTTTTATTTATGTTACTGACTCCTGAGGGCTCATGGAAATAAAGTGAGAGCTAACTGAAGTTAGTTGGAAGTTCTTTAAGTTAGGAATGCTCAGTTCTACTCTGGGATAATTATGTTACTAAAACACACTTGTTAAGCATGTGAAAGGTTCCAGGAACTGCTCTCCTCATTAGACAATCAGATGATATACACCATTGCTTGTTGCACAGAACTCACAGTTTATTGGGGACAAAAGCACTTAAAATAATCATACCAATAAAACAGAGATACGTTCATGGCTCTGGAGGATCATAGAACAGAGCTCCTCACTGCCCTGGGGAGGGCAGAGGTGGATAAGGATGGTCAACCAACTTCCTACTTTCACTTCCTCTGTCCTAGTCAGCCTCGCATCTCCATTTGTACGATTTTTTTTTAATTTTATTTCATTTATAGTTGTACAAACCCCAAACCCCCAGCACATCTCCCCAGCCCCCCAGCCTGTCTTATTTAGAAACCTTAAGTTTTTCCAAGTCTATGAATCAGTATCTGTTCTGCAAAGAAGTTCATTGTGTCCCTTTTTTTTTAGATTCCACATGTAAGTGATAGCATATTATATTGGTGTCTCACTGTCTGACTGATTTCACTTAGCATGATAACTTCTAGGTCCATCTTCGTTGCTGCAAATGCCATTATTTCTTTCCTTTAAATGGCTGGGTAATATTCCATTGTGTGTATGTACCACTTCTTCTTTATCCACTCCTCTGTAGATGGACATTTAGGTTGTTTCCATGTCTTGGCTATTGCATATTGTGCTGCAGTGAACACTGGAGTACACGTGTCTTTTCGAGTCATAGTTTTCTCTGGATAGATGCCCAGGCGTGGGATTGCTGGATCAAATGGTAATTCTAATTTTAGTTTTCTGAGGAATCTCCACACTGTTTTCCACAGTGGTTGCACCAAATTACATTCCCACCAACAGTATAATAGGGTTCTCCATTTGTCTGTTGATATAAACTCACTCCACCTGTTCTAGATCCTTTTGAGCAAGATTTGGTGTTCGCTTTCTTATTTGTATTTTCAAATGTTTCTTTCTAATGCTCTTTGTCTTATAGTCTAAACATGCTTACTCTCATTTTAAAAATAAAAGCCACCTTGCCATGGGCCTCTCCACAACAATTTCTGGGTTCACCACCTTGCTTTTCAACATTTCTGCCTATAATTATGGGCTTTGCTTCCTTTCATTCCACTTATTTTCCCACACCTGTGATTTTGCTTTTATCCTGATGCAGTACTGAAACTGAGTTCTCCATAGTAAGAAACTGCCCATGTAGACGGCAAGCTCCGTGAGGGTGTGCACTCCATCTGCCTCTTGCCTTGTGTATCCCACTACACACAACCTCATCTGGACAAAGCCAGAACAGTGACAAATGCCTGTGAGTGCATGAGTGATGTCTTTCCTTACTTCCTGTAGTATTTTCAACATCTTCCTCATTTTCTTTAGGTAATTTTTTCTCTCCTAGGTTTCTGATATACCATTCTCTCCATTCTCATATTACTTTCCTGGGCATTTACTATATTTCCTTTATGGGATCCTTTCCCTTGGATCACATATTAAATGTTAATCTTCTGACTAACACAATTTAAATGTTAGTCTAGCTGTTTGTGGTTCTCAAATGTATATTGCTGTAAAAAAAAATTACTCTGAGACCACCCAGTGCTTACTTGACACGTCTATTTATATTTGCTACATTTGCTCTAATTGTTATGGCTAAATTCCTTGAAGAATTATTTTCCTCCAGAATTTCCTGTAATAAAAGATACAAAACCCAGCAACGTAGTGGTAACTGTATAACAATCCCCTCTCTCCCTAAACCAAAAATCACTGTCTTAACAGTTATCTGACTCTTGAATCTGTCATAACCTCTCATATGGCTACCAAAGTAGATTTTTAAGAGTCCCCTGACCTTAATCATGTGCTTTTTGAATTCCTTCTATACCTGTATCTTGAAGGGTCTTTCTAAAACAGAAAACTGGTAATACTACATGTCAAACTAAAATATTTCAAAGGCTTCTTTAGGATGCTGTATCAGAAAATTTAAGACTATGAAAAGATGCTCAACATCCCTAATAATCAGAGAAATGCAAATCAAAACCATAATGAGACATCACCTTATACCTGTCAGAATGGCTACCAACAAAAAGAAGACAAATTACAAATATTGGTGAGGATGTGGAGAAAAGGGAAACCTTATACACTGTTGTTTGGAATGTAAACTGATGCAGCCAATATGCAAAAAAAATTTGGAGCTTTCTCAAAAAATTGAAAATAGAGCTACCATATGATCCAGCAATTCCACTCTGGAGTATATATCCAAAAAACAAAAACAAAAACATTAATTTGAAAATATATGTGATCCCAATATTCACAGCAGCATTATTTACAATTGCCAGTATATGGAAGCAATCTAAATGTCCACCAAAAAATGACTAGATAAACAAGATGTGGTATATACATCATTATGGAATACTACTCAGCCATAAAAAAGAATGAAGTTTTACTGTTTTCAATAATGCAGATGGACTTGGAGGACATTATGCTAGGTGAAACAAGTCAGACAGAGATAGATAAAAACTGTTTATATCACTTATATGTGGAATTTAAAAAATATAACAAACAAGTAAACATATCAAATGAGAAACAGACTCGCAGGTATGGAGAGGAAACTAGTGATTACTAGTGGGGAGAAGGCAGAAGGGAGGGGAAATAGATGGGTAAGAGACTAACAGGAACAAACTATTAGGTATAAAATAAGCTACTAGGATATATTGTACAATATGAGGAATATAGTCAATATGTCATAACAATTGCAAATGTAATATAACCTTTAAAATTGAGAATCATTATATTGTATACCCATAACTTACACTGTATGTCAGCTATACTTCAATAATAATGATAATAATGCTGCTATTAAAAAAAATTAACACTGTGACTAAATGGTAAAGTAAATTGACTGGATCATCTCATTAAAGTACAAGGCGAAATTTTTTCCTCTTGACTCTCCCACTACTTCATTAGTTTTCATTCTTAGGTGATTTTGTTCAGTTGCAAATGAGATAAGGATCTTCTTTCCTCAGAAGAAGGGTACTTCCATTCAATTCCCACAACCCTATAGAAAAGGCCTTTTCACTTCATGCTAATTGGGCCTTCTTTGAACAAATCCTTTGGTAAATGAGAAAATTTCCCATTATGTAGCAGCTGTGTGAGTGGGATCACTCCACTCCAAGTTTAGGGGTGGACAATGATTGATCTCAGCCATCAGGGTACTCCCACTCCCCTTGCCACAGTGGTTGGTTCAGCAAGAGGCTCTAACCAAGGCCTCAATGAGTCAATACACACAGCTGCCACATAATAGGGATGGAGTAGGTGGATGTAGGAGAGTCACCAGGCCCCTAGAGATGTCACAGGTCTTCTATAAAGAGAGTCCTACTTGCCTATCCATTTTTATCTCTTGTGAAATGCTTATTTCCACTATGGTTTTATGCCTACTTATCTGCTTGCCATTCTCTGAGTATATTAGTCTCTTTGCTGCATCGGTGTCTATACTCATCTGTTCTCTCTGCATGAAATGCAAACGCTTATTCCTTTTTAAAAAGTGGGTAGAGGCATCACCTCTATGAAGTTATTTGTGATGACTCGTCCCCTTGGTAGACTTTGTTAATTCCTCATGGACTACTTTTCCCTTCCCTTTTACCACATACACCTGCCATATTGTATGGCATATTTTTTACATTAAAATTTTAAGTCTTTGGAAGCAGAGTAGTTTTCTCATTTGCACTATAATCCTTAATACTAATACAATACCAAACATAGTAGATAAGGCTCATTAGAGTCAAAGACAAGAAATACCACTTTCTGTAACACTTTGGGCATAAGCACATTTCAAAGGGGAATATATTTTCCAGTGAAAAGTTTTCAAGTTTCCAAAAACATTTTGGCAAATAAAGACAAAAAGCAATCTAAAATAGATGGAAACTTGGAATGGATGATTAGGAAAATTCTGATTTCTCACTCTCAGTTTCTTGATTGTTTGGGAAAAGCAGGAGAAACCTTGGTAAATGTCCCAGAACCCAAGCTGACAGCAAACTTTTCAGAAAGGAAGCAGTACAGCAGATGATTCTCACTTGTAAGAATAAATAAATATCTCACCTCTATTTCTGCTGATAACTGGAGACTTCATCATCTAAATGCCATCATCTCCCTTGTCCCCATTATCAAATAAGTCACTAGGTCCTACTGATTCTACCTCAAAAATGTCTCTCATGTTTGTGCTTGATAAATAAGACTCTAGGAAGGAATAGCAAAAGTAGTAAGTAGTTCTATAGAGACAGTAAATTATGAAAAGGGAGATGGTTTCAGAAATGCCATAGGAGTGACAAGCAGAGAAAGTATCCAGGACTGTGAGGTAGTAGTTAGCTTTTAAAGAAAGAGATGTAATAAATTCCTTATCAGTAATAACTTTCTCAATTTACTGAAACTCTTCTACAATTTGTATAAAGAGAGTAATACCCCAGAATTTTTCCTAGAGAAATTAATATAGCCTTTATTTCTAGGGTATTTGAGAATTCTGGAAAGTTAGGAAATCTAGAGTTCCTCCATGTTCTTATTGATGGTCTCATCCTTACTGAAATGCAGTTTCTATGCAAAACAAAGAAAACCACCACCCAATGTAATGGACATGTACAAATGGCCTTTAGTAAGTGTTCATATATAATAACAAAGAAGGTAAAACAATGATCAGTTCTTTTTAAAACACTTTTGATTACATGCCTGCTTTGATATTTTAGGTAGCTATTGGTCAGCAAAATAATAAGAAAATACTTTGATCTTCTGGAATTAAATCAGGTATTCTTTGCAAGATATGAGTGGAAAAATAATTTCAATACTTTTGTCTGAAACAAAGAAATACTTCTGTTTCATGCAGTTGGGGAACTGGGAAGACACAATTATAGTTCTCAATAAAGAAGACCAAATAAATACCTAAAATAGATGACTCCATCTGTGACTCTACCTGACTAAGGAAATGTGAGTAACAGAATGTTTTGAGCTGTGTAAAAAAAGGCACTGCATAGAGATTATTTATAAGCATCTATCTTGTCTCAAATAATAATATTTAACATTAAATATTTCCATCTAAAAACAAACCCACCCCATGCTGATAGGACCATCTCTATGTAGTAAGCATTATTCATATTATTTTATCTCCTCTTTGCCAAGTCCATTTCCCTTTAACATTTTAAGGCTCAGTCCTAACAACATACTCTTGAAATAGGAGTTAAAGCAGACTTTAGGTCACTGTGATCTTCAAAAGGTTTTGCCATCCCAAATAGTCTCTCAAATGCCACACTCATGGCAATTAGACATTTTGTTTTAAGAAACAAGATTATCTGCTTCTGAGTGAATCTGAATAATAAATATGCAAACAATGAGATAATGGGCTCAAATGACATAGCAGACAATATTCATCTTTCTTTCCCCCACCCCAGAGCTCCAACACTGCCCCCAGACATTAATTTCATTCTTTGGCTTTGTATCCAAAAATAACTGCCAGAATACACTTCATGCTGCGAAGAATTAATTTGTGAATATCTGTGCATGGGGCTCAGGCTGGCAGTGAGCTGGAATAGCACTTAAAGAGCACACTTACTTCTCTGAAAGGGACCTAACACCTTTCAGAATTTCACCTAGTCCTGATATCTTAGGCTCTGACAACT
This sequence comes from Catagonus wagneri, assembly GCA_004024745.2. Classification (NCBI taxonomy): domain Eukaryota; kingdom Metazoa; phylum Chordata; class Mammalia; order Artiodactyla; family Tayassuidae; genus Catagonus; species Catagonus wagneri. Next base: position 14,535,571 of record PVHT021183696.1, read on the forward strand.
AGAATCCCATTGTCTCTTTATACTTAAAATATCTAAATTAGTGTTTAATAAAGATGTGAAATGTGGATTATTTCCATAAATAAAGTTAATAATATAGATATCTTGTGGAAGATATATTTCTATAAATAAATTTAATAATATAGAAATCTTATGGAAATAATATAGAAATCTTTTCTTATGGAAAATCTTATGGAAAGGTAGAGTATTTCATCTAGGATGAATAAATTCACTGTCTTATTTAATTTGCATTTGAAAAGAAAAATAAAATTTGACCAACTACTTCTCTGACATTTTTTTTTTTTAAGATTTATGAATCGGAGTCTCCATCGTGGCTCAGTGGAAATGAATCCGACTAGTAGCCATGAGGACACAGGTTCAGTCCTTGGCTTTGCTCAGTGAGTTAAGTATCTGGCATTGCCATGAGCTGTGGTATAGGTCACAGACACAGCTCAGATCTGGTGTTGCTGTGGCTGTGGCATATAGGCCAGTGGCTACAGTACCAATTCTACCCCTCACCTGGGAACTTCCATGTGCCATGGGTAAGGCCGTAAAAAAAAAAAAAAAAAAAAAAAAAGACGAAAAATAAATAAATAATAAAGGTTTATGTTTCTCAGATTTTGGAAGTGTTATCCACATATCTGAAGCTCTAAATCAAAAAAATTATGAGGCATAAATATTTAAGACTGTTCAATTCACAGTGATTTATAATACTTAATGACTAATAGTAATCATGACAAATCAGTAACTGATTAAATGCATTCTGAATACTTATTAAAATAAGCATATATATAATGCATTTTTAAAAGATGGCACTCTCTCCACTACTATAAAATCTGCATGTCCTATCATAGTAGCTATGATGTCATTTTATCAATCATCCTCTACTATCATCTATATCTTTTCATCCTGAAGGGTTTGGTGAAAGAGGAATAGAACATTTTTATAAAGCTTTCAGAGATTCAGCATATTCCCTATTTTGGCCATGCAAGTTTACTGTGTTGCTGTATAGTGTGCTCAATAAAAAAGAAGTCTTTACTCTTATGTTCTAAAACTATGTTCATTCTACAAGAGAATAAGTTGGGCCAGAATTGTTTGAATCCTCAAAACTTATTTTGGTTCAGTTGCTACTTAGAGAACACATTAAGTCATCCAGCCTTAGGCTGCTGTTAAGGGAAAGAAAGAAGCATCATGCTCAGGATTGGTCACACTGGAATCTCAAATTTTCAGACTAGGTCTACGTGCCCCCCTTCAACTTTCATCCTGATCATTAGATGCTCCTTAGTGACCAAACTGCTGTAATCGGTTGTGTGGATTAGGAAGAAGTGAGGGAAGCAGACTCAGAAATCTTTTTGGCTAGCTTTTTAAAAGATCTCTCCAATACTCAAAAATACTGGCTACCTGGGGATGATTAGTGATGTGGAGCATCTTTTCATGTGCCTGTTGGCCATGTCTTTCTTTAGAAAAATGTCTATTTAGGTTCTCTGAACATTTTTAAATCAGATTGTTTGCTTTTCTGATATTGAGTTGTATGAGACATTTATATATTTTGGATAATAACCCCTTATCAGATACATCATTTGTAAGTATTTTTCCCTGTTAAAGTAGGTTGTCTTTTCAATTTGTTAATGATTTATTTCTTGCACAAAAATGTTTTTAGTTTGATGTAGTCCCAAATGTTTATTTTTGCCCTTGCCTTAACAGACAGAATCAAAAATATGGCTAATAGTAGTGTCAGTGAGAATACTACCTGTTTTCTTCTAGTTTTATGGTTTCAGGTCTAACATTTAAGTGTTTAATATATTTTGAGTTTGTTTTTTATATGGTATAAGAAAGTGGTCTAGTTTCATTGTTTTTCATGTAGCTCACTTTTTCCAATATCATTAATTGAAGAGACTGTCTTTTTCCTATTGTATATTCCTGCCTTCTTTGTTGTAGACTGATTGATCATATTAGCATGGGTGCGTTTCTGGGCTCTCTATTCATTACTATTAATCAGTCTGTTCTGTTGATCTGTATATATGTTTTTGTGCCAGTACCACACTTTTTTATTACTATAGCTTTGTATTGTAATTTGAAATAAGGAAGCATGATACCTCCAGCTTTGTTCTTTCTCAGAATTTCTTTGGCTATTCTAGGTCTTTTGTGGTTCCATGCAGATTTTAAGATTACTTGTTCTAGTTCTGTGAAAACTGCAATAGGCATTTTGAATGCCTATTGCATTGAATGCAATAGGCATTCAATACAATAGGCATTGAATCTGTAGATAGTTATAGGTAGTATGGACATTTTAACAATATTAATTCTTTTAACTAGTAGTGTATCTTTATGTACTTGTATTTTTTTTCAATTTAGTTCATCAATTTCACAGTTTTCAAAGTACAAGTCTTTTATCTCATTGGTTAAATTTATTCCTAGGTACTTTGTTCTTTTTGATGTGATTGTAAATGTAACTGTTTCCTAATTTCTCTTTCTGATAGCTTATTTATTTATATTTTTTAGGGCCACACGTGGGGCGTATGGAAGCTCCCAGGCTAGGGGTCAAATCAGAGCTGCAGCTGCCAGTCTACACCACACCACAACAACACAGTATCCTGGCACACCTGCAACCTACACCATAGCTTATGGCAACCCACTGGGCAAGGCCAGGGGACAAACCCACATCTCATGGGTACTAGTTGGGTTCACTACTGCTGACCCACAAGGGCAACTCCTTGATAGCTTATTTTTAATGTATGCAAAAGCAACAGATTTCTCTGTGTACTAACTTTGTACCCTGCAACTTTTCTCAATTCATATTTAGTTCTAATGGTATTTTGGAGGAGTATTTAGGGTTTTCTATATATAGCATCATATCATCTACAAACAGTGACTGTTTTAATTTTTTTTCCAGTTTAGGTGACTTTTATTTCTTTTTATTCTCTGATTGCTATAACTAGAACTTCCAATACTATGATGAATAAAAGTGGCAAGGGTGGACATCCCTTTTTGTACCTGATCTTGGAAGACATGTTTGTAATTTTTCACTATTGAGTATGATGTTAGCTATGGGTTTGTCACATATGGCCTTTATTATATTGAGGTGTGTTCCCTCTATAGCCACTTTGCTGGAAGGTTGTTTTTATCATAAATGGATGTTGAATCTTCTCAAATGCTTTTTCTGCATAAGTTGAGATGAACATATGATTTTTATTCTTCAGTTGGTTAATATGATGTAGCAAGTGGATTGATTTCTAGATACCAAAGCATCCTTACCTTCCTAGAATAAATTTCACTTGATCATGATGTATTATCATTTAACATACTGGTGAATTCAGTTTGCTAATATTTTTTGTTGTTAAGGATTTTTGCATCTGTGTTCACCAGTGATATTGGCTTGTTTTCTCCTTTTTCTGCAGTGTTTTTTCTCTGGTTTTGGTATCGAGGTAATGTTAGCCTTGTAGAATGAGTTTAGAAGTGTTCCTGCCTCAAGTTTTTGGGAATAAATTTAAGAAGGCTAGGTGTTAACTCTTCTTTAAATGTTTGGTAGAGTTCTCCAGTGAGGTCATCAAGACTTGGACTTTTCTGGGAGATTTTTGATTACTGAGTCATTACTACTAACCAGTCTGTTCAGATTTCCTACTTATTTCTGATTCAGTCTTGGAAGATTGCATGTTTCTAAGAATTTATTTTTTTCTAAGTTGTTCAATTTGTTGGCATATAATTATTTTTAGTAGTTTCTTAGGATCCTTTGTATTTCTGTAGTATTGCTTGTAACTTCTCTTTCAGTTACAGTTTTATTTATATGGGCTATATCTTTTTTTTTAATAGCTCTTGATGAGATTGTCCAAAAGTTTATTTTGTTTACCTTTTCAAAGAATCAGCTTTCAGCTTCATTGACTTTTTTTTTCATTTCATTTTTATCTTTATTATTCCCTTCTTTCTACTAACTTTGGGCTTTGTTTTTCTTTTTGTTGTTCCTTTAGGTGTAAAGTTAGATTGTTTATTTGGGATTTCTATTATTTCTTGAGGTAGGTCTGTACACTACAAACTTCCCTCTTAGAACTGTTTTTGCTGCATCCCATACATTTTGAAACATTGTGTTTCCATTTTCATGTCTCAAGGTACTTTGAAAATTTCCTCTTTGATTTCTTCATTGTCCCTCCCATCTGTTGTCTGGTAGCATATTGTTTACTCTCCAGTTTTATATTTTTTTCTATTTTATTGTATTTCATTTCTAGTTTCATAAAGTTATGATGGGAAAATATGCTTGCTATCATTTAATCTTTTTAATTAATTAAGATTTGTTTCCTAGCATATGCTCTTTATCTCTGGTACTATTCCATGTGCACTTTAAAAGAATGCGTATTTTGTTGCTTTTTTATAGAATGTCCGTATATATATATATATCTATTAAGTTCATCTTCTCTAATGTATCATTTAAAGCCAACGTTTCCTTATTGATTTTCTGTCTGAACGATCTGTCTACTGATATAAGTTGGCTATTAAAGTCCCCTATGTTATTGAATTACTGTTAATTTCTCCTTTTGTGCCTGTTAGTATTTGCTTTATATATGTTGGTGCTCTTACATTGGATGCAGAAACATTTATGAATGTTATATCCCATTCTTGAATTGACACCTTTATCATTATGTAAACCTCTTCTTTGTCTGTTGTTATAATCTTTATTTTAAAGTTTTTTTTTTTTTGGTTTCCTTTTGCATGAATAACTTTTTGCATCTCTTCATTTTCAGTCTATGTGTTTTTATATCTGAAGTGAGTCTCTCATAGGCAGCATACAAGTGGGTTTTGTTTTTTTATTCACCCAGTCAACATTTTTCTTTCTTTCTTTTTCTTTTTTATCCCACCCTTTGTTTTTGCTTTTTTTTTTTTTTTTGTCTTTTTAGGGCCACACCAGTGGCATATGGAAGTTCCCAGGCTAGTGCTCAAATTGGAGCTGAGCTGCGAGCCTATACCACAGCCATAGCAACTTGATATCCAAGCCATGTCTACGACCTATACCACAGCTCATGGCAACGCCAGATCCTGACCCACTGAGCAAGGCCAAGGATCAAACCTTCACCCTTATGGATACCAGTTGGGTTTGTTACCACTGAGCCATGATGGGAACTCCTACACCCTGTGTCTTTTGATTGGAATATTTATTCCATTGACATTTTAAGTGATTATTGATAGGTATGTACTAATTGCTATTTTGTTACTTGTTTTCTGGTTGTTTTTATATTTCTTTATTTCTTCTTCTTTTGGATTTTTCTTTTGTGGCTTGATGATTTTCTTTAGTATTATGTTTGAGATCCTATCTATTTCTTGTGTATTTATTGCAGGTTTTTCATTTGTGGTTATCATGAGGTCATGAATAATGACATACATACAGCAGTTTATTTTAAGCTGATAGTAGTTGCTTAAGTTCAACTGTATTCTAAATGCACTATCTTTTGGGAGTTCCCTTGTGGTGCAGTGGTTAAGGACATGGTGTTGTCAGTGCAGTGGCTGGAGTCACTGCTGTGGTACAGGTTCAATCCCTGGTCTGGTAATTTCCACATGCTGTGGGCATGGCAAAAAAGAAATAAATTAAAGAAATAAAAGCACTATCTTTATACGTCCCCTGCCATAACAAAAAAATTTTTAGAATACTTTCATAAACATTTTTCCTTCCAATTTCATTTCAACTGGCATATAGCACTGTATAAGGTATACATCATCATGATTTGATTTATATACATCATGAAATGATAACTATAGCATATTTAGTGAACATCCGTCATCTCATATAGATACAAGGTAAGTGAAAAACATTTTCTTTGGATTAGAATTTTTAGGATTTACTCTTTATAATTTTCATATTTAATATATAGCAGTGTTAATTATATATATTACATATATTACATCCCTAGTGCTTATTTATTTTATAGCTGGAATTTGTACCTTTTCACTGCCTTAATTCCACTTCCCTTCCCATAACACCTTATCTCTGGTAACCACAAATGTAACCTCTTTTTCTATGAATCTGTTTGTTTTTGAAGAATAATTGACCAACAACATTGTGTTAGTTCTTGATGCACAACACAGAGATTTGATGTTGCTACACATATCAAAATGATCACCACAATAAGTCTAGTTACCACCTGTCACCATGCAAAGATACTACATTATTATTAACTATGTTGTCCACACTTCACATTTTACCTTTTATGTTTTTCACATCATATTTTATTCCTTTTTACATCTCCTAACTTTTTGTAGTTATAGTTGATTTTACTACTTATGTTTTTCAACCTTCATACTAGTTTATTAAAGGGCTTATCCACTACCTTTATTATATATTTGCCTTTGCCAGTGGGATTTCCTTCCTTCATATATTTTCTTTTTTCTATTTATGGATTTTTCTTTTCCAAGAAAAGAAACGCCTTAACATTTCTTTTAAGACCTGTTTAGTGGTGATGAACTACTTTGGTTTTTGTTCTGGGAAACTCTTTTTCTCTCCTTTAATTCTGAATGATAACCTTGCTGAGTAGAGTCTTCTCGGTTGCAATTTTTTTTCTTTCTGTACTTTAAGTATATGATGCCACTCTCTTCTGTCCAGCAAAGTTTCTGCTGAAAAATCAGTTGATATTTTAATGTGACTAGTTTTATTTTACCTTGCTGCCATTAAAATTCTCTTTATCTTTAACTTTTTTCATTTTAATTATGATATGCCTTGGTGTGGATCTCTTTGTGTTCCATCCTTTTGCGGACTATCTACGCTAGCTGGACATGGATATCTATTTCCTCCTTCAGGTTTGGGAAGTTTTCAGCCTTTATGTCTTCCAGTAAGTTTTCTGTCCCTTTCTCTCTTTCCTACAATTTCAAGACTCCTATAATGTGAATATATTAGTACATTTGATATTGCCCCAGAGGGCTCTTAAAGTAACCTCATTTTTTTTTTTTTTTTTTTTTGCTTTTTAGGGCCAGACTTGTGGCATATAAGGTAAGTTCCTGGCTAGGGGTCAAATCAGAGCTACAGCTGCCAGCAACATCACAGCCACAGCAACGTGGGCTCTGAGCCATATCTGTGACCTATACCATAGCTTACAGCAACACTGGATCCCTTACCCACTGAGCAGGAGTCACAGGGTTAGAATCTGCATCCTCATGGATACTAGTTGGGCCCGTTACCACTGAGACACAATGGGAACTTCCATATCCCCATTTTTATTTGTTTATTTATTTTTGCTTTTTACAGCTGAAGACGTGACATATGAAAGTTCCCAGGCTAAGGGTCAAATCAGAGCTGCAGCAATGCCAGATCTGAGCTGAGTCTGTGACCAACACCACAGCTCATGGCAACGCTGGATCTTTAACCCACTGAGCAAGGCCAAGGATTCAACCCATGTCCTCATGGATACTAGTGGTATTCATTTCTGCTGCACCACAACAGGAACACCCCATATCCTCATTTTTAAGTATTATTTTTCTTTTTGCTCTTTTTGTTCTTATCGGGTCATTGCCAGTGATCTGTCTTGCAGATCACAGATCCATTTTTCTGTGGATCCAGAAAAGAATCATCTATTCTGCTGCTGAGGTCCACCAGCGTATTTTTTTCATTTTAGTTATTGTATTGTTGGGCTCTGAATGGTCCTTTTATATATTTTTTAACTCTTTGCTGATGTTCTCACCGTGCTCCTTCATTCCTCTCTTGAGTCTGTGAGAATCTTTATGAGCATTACTTTGAACTCTTTATCTTTATTTATCTCCACTTCATTGCTATCTTCTAAGGTTCTAGCATGCTCTTGGAACATATCACTCTTTCTCTTCATTTCATTTAACTTTATGTGTTTGTTTAAATGATTATATACTTTTCAAGTATGTGTTTGTTTCTCTCCCAGCCTTACTGGTGTGGCCTTGTGAAGGAGTTTTCTCCACATAGACTTCCTGAACCAGGCAGCTTTGGCAGGCTAGCTGCAGCTGGAGCAAACGTGGGCCAAGATGGTGGTGTTCCAGTGTGCTTTGCACCAGGCCACCTTGATGGGATAGATGGAGTTGAGGTGAGCATGGGCTGGTAGGTTCCAGGTCATGCCATGTCTAGGCAGCCTTGGCAGGATGGTTGGAGCCAGGGTGGATGTATCAGGGACTGTCTTAGGATTGCTGTAGCCAGTAGCCTAGGCTGCACTGGGATAGCTTTAGCAGGCAGGCTAGAGCAAATAGACTATTTTCCCACCATAGTATTAAGATGGAAATGGAAGAAAAAAATGGTACTGTCCAGTTCCCCTAACTGCAGAGAGAGCTCCAACCACCCATTTGGTAGGTTATCTGGGATTAATAATAGGATTTTCTTCGCACATAGTTTAGGTGCTTTTTAAACTGCTGTTTTTTTATTATGCCCCAGGGGGAGCAAGTCTGCACATGGGCTTCTCAGTTATCTCCTTAGGCCCCTCTGCAGGTCACTAGATTGGGGGTGGAGTTCTTGTGGATAATGTGTTGTCTTCTCTTCTAACTGTCCCTCTGTGGTCCTTCTGTCATTTGTTAAGGAGAAACTGTTCAATCAGCTCTCAGTTCTTCCTCAGGAAGGTATAAATCCATGTATCTGTGGGAGGAGGTCATTTTAAGGTCTTCTTATGCCACCATCTTGAAACCCTCCTTTCACTTTTAAATTAAGGTCTAATATTAAAATTTGTTTCTTCAGTTCCACTTGGATCAAAACCTATTCTTTTAAAACTAGTGTAAAATCTTTAAAGCATTATTAATTTTGATATATTTTCCTTCTCTAAGTAATCTTTACAGCATTATTAATTTTGATATATTTTCCTTCTCTAAGTAGTTCAACAATGTGTATAAAGTTTCTTGTTCCATGTAACTCTCATTCCAAGTGAAGCTTTACTTCTCATTTTCATAAGAAATTAAATCATCATTAAATTTATCATTTGTAGTGTCTTGTATGCTCAATTTAGGTTGGTTATGCTTAAATAAAAGGTAGTCTCTTTAATTTTTTTAGCTTTCAAAAATATAAACAGGAGTTCCTGTTGTGGTTCAGTTGTTTATGAACCCGACTAATATAGACGAGGATGTGCATTTTATCCCTGGTCTTGCTCCGCGGCTTAAGGATCTGGCATTGCTGTGAACTATGGTGTAGGTCTCAGATGTGGTTTGGATTCTGAGTTTCTGTGGCTATTGCATAGACTGGCAGGTGAAGCTCTGATTTCACCCCTAGCCTGGGAACTTCCATATGCTGTAGGTGCGTCCCTAAAAAAAAAGAAGAGAAAAAAATTTATAAATAGACTACCTTTCTGAAGATTTTCCGATTTTTTCTAAGGTCCACTTCTGTGTATTTTTTTATTCCAACTTGAACTCATGTTTAATCATATAATAATATAATATGTAACTGCTTTCAAAGTGTAAGAAAGTAAAGCATATTTTCATCAAAATCTATTAAAGTAAAAATAAAAGTAAAATTATTTATATACTTGTTTTCAAAAAGCTTTTTCTTAAAATTAAAATGTAAAATATTATTTATAAATAAAAATTTAGCTTTAAATTATTTTAATAAAGCTGAAATTCTTATTTTGTGGTTTTGAACATTGGTAAATTAAATCTTACTACATGTTTTCATAAAATAAAACTTTTTGCAACTGTAGCATTCAATTCACACCTGAGAGAGAGTGAACTGAATGATACTAAAGTGAAGTATCACTTTTTTTTAAAGTAATGACAAAAAAGTATCACTTTTTTTTTAAGTAATAACAATGTGGAATTGTTTATTGACTCATAAGGTTAAATCTAAAAACTCAAATTAGAAAATAGTACATACAACATGACCTCATTTTTATAAAAAGAATAGCTATGTATACAGATGCCTTGATCAAAATGTTAATAGTGGTAGGACTGCAGATGATTTTATTTTCTTTGCAACTCTTCATATTATCCTAATTTGAAAAAGAGTAACATTCATTTGATCCATTATTTTCTAATTTATACGTCATTTCCATTCAGAAAAAAAATCAAGTAGACATTAAAAGAATTTCTCTTTCTGTCACAAAATCTCACTTGAACATACAGCATTTAACCAGATGATATATATTAGAATTACCTTGGGAGTTCCCATTGTGGTTCAGTAGTAACAAACCCAACTGGTATCCATGGGTCTGGTCCCTACCCTCTCTCAGTGGGTAAAGGTGTGAACCAAATGATACTAAAGTGAAGTATCAAAATCATGTTCAGTCTAGATCCATATTCATACAAATTTATGAGCAATAAAAATTATTTAATATATTAAGTTTATCTCAACTAATAACTGCAACACGAGGTTTTATATACTAATGGGAAATTCTTTGCTATGTTAGAATTATTTATTGCATTCATGTTATCAGGAAGGAGTTGACTCATATTAATATCGACTTCTTTTTCCTACTTAATTACTTCAGCTGTATACATCCTCTTCTCACTCTGTTTATGTGTCTGATGAGGCAATCAGACATACAGACCACAAACCTTACTGATATTTGGATTGAATCACCTCTTCTTTTGGAGGACCTGAGGGAAAAGAGGTTTAGAAGCAATTTCCTCGGTCCTGAAGGGTTGTTAATTGTGAGAACTGGTGTTTAGCATTACGAGTCCCATTAGAATTGTTAAATTCTGTGAGGCAGAACCTATGTTTTCTTTTCTTTTTTTGTCTTTTTAGGGCCACAACAGTGGCATATGGAAGTTCCCAGCTAGGGGGTGAATCAGAGCTTCAGCTGCCAGCCTACGCCATAGCCACAACAATGTCAGATCCAAGCCCTGTCTATGACCTACACTGCAGTTCACAGCAATGCTGGATCCTTAGCCCACTGAGCAGGTCTAGGGATCAAGCCTCTTCCTCATGGATACCAGCTGGCTTTGTTACCACCAAGCCACAAGGGGAACTCCCCACATTTTCTTTAATAATGATGTATATGATATATGGAACTCGTAAGAGCCAAAGGACCCAAGCCAGGTACCTCTCTTAACTAATTCTGATGCAATACTAAGGACAATATTAATTTTATTTTTTCTAACATATAGATGAATAAATTGATGTTTTCATTTTGCCATTCTACTTCTTTAATTATTCAACAGTAACTGTATCAAAGAGGGCATTTTGATACTTTTCAAAACCTTATTATCAAAGAAATAGTTAAAGGAGCTCTTTCAAAGAGTGTGAAATTAAGCAGCAATAAGTCGGTTATAAAATCTGGCTTTTAAAAGTTTCTGCACAGCAAAGGAAACCCTAAACAAAACGAAAAGACAACCCACAGAATGGGAGAAAATATTTGCAAATGAATCGACTGAAAACAGATTAATCTCCAAAATTTACAAACACCTCCTACAGCTAAATACCAAAAAAAACAAACAACCTCATCAAAAAATGGGCAGAAGATCTAAACAGACAATTCTCCAAAGAAGACATACAGATGGCCAAAAAACACTTGAAAACATGTTCAACATCACTCGTTATTAGAGAAACGCAAATCAAAACCACTATGAGGTACCACCTTACTTCAGCCAGACTGGCCATCATCAAAGTCTACAAACAATAAGTGTTGGAGAGGGTGTGGAGAAAAAGAATCCCTACTACACTGTTGGTGGGATCGCAAATTGGTGCAACCATTGTATGGAGATTCCTCAGAAAACTAAAAATAGAATTACCATTTGATCCAGCAATCCCACTCCTGGGCATCTATCCAGAGGAAACCACGACTCGAAAAGACACATGTACTCCAGTGTTCATGGCGGCACTCTATGCAATAGCCAGGTCATGGAAACAACCTAGATACCCATCAACAGAGGAGTGGATAGGGAAGATATGGTACATACAAACAATGGAATATTTCTCAGCCATTAAAAAGAACGAAATAACATTTACAGAAACATGGATGGACCTAGAAATTATCATGCAAAGTGGAACCAACTAGACAATTAGATAGCAACATCCATTGCTACCACTTACATGTGGAAACTAAAAAAAAGTACACAATGAACTTCTTTGCAGAACAGATAATGACTCACAGACTTTGGAAAACCTATGGTTTCCACATGAGACAACCTGGGGGGTGGGTGGATGCACTGAGGGCTTGGGATGGAAATGCTATCAAATTGAGTTGTGATGATTTTCGTACACCTATAATTGTAATAAAATTCATTCAGTAATGGAAAACAAACAAACAAACAAAATCTGGTTTTTCCCTCTTCAATTCCAAGATCAATTCTTGCAAATTTTGGCAGAAAGAAAATATTTTTAATATGTTTTACTAAGTTCAATTGAATTACTGTACTCAAGGGAATACAAGGACTGTAGCTCAACTTCTCTCCCAAAAAACAGCAGAACTACAACCAAATGCTGAACAACCTTCAACCAAATGGACTGTAAACTTCCAAAAAAGATATTCTACCCCAGAAGACAAAGAGGAGACCACATCAAGAGGTAGGAGGGGCGATTATGCGATAGAAGCAATCCCATATCTCCTGGGTGGGAAGCCCCACAGACTGGAAAGTAACTGCATCACAGAGACTCAGCTACAGGACTGAAAGTTCTGATCCCCACGCCTGGGGATCTGGCACTGGGAGAAAGAGCCCCCAGAGCATCTGGCATTGAAGGCCAGCAGGACTTCTGTACAAGATCTCCACAGGACTGGGGAAAACAGAGACCTCATTCTTGAAATGTGCACACAGACTTTCATGTGCATTGCATCCCAGGGCAAAGCAAAGTCTCCACAGGAATCTGGGCGGAACCTGACTGCAATTCTTGGAGGACCTCCTGGGAAAAAAAGGGTGACTGTGGCTTGTTGTGGGGGAAGGGCATTGGAGGTGAAGCTCTCGGGGACATTCATCAGCCTGCATTTCTCTGGAGGGGGCCATTTCTGGGAAAATCTGGTCCCTCCCATCAGTGCTGAGAAGCCCCAGGCCAAACAAATCCAGGTGGGATCGCAGCCCAACCCATCCATAAACAGGCTGCATAAAGACCCCACAGGCACACAGCCAGCCTCTAATCTCATCCAAAGACAAAGCCCCACCCATCAGAGGGATAGGAATTAACCCCACCTACCAGTGGGCAGGCACCAGACCCTCCCATTGGGAAGTCTTCACTTCCACCCCCATCCCCATACCAACTTTAGCCACAGGGGAGGCAAACACCAGAACTAAGAGAGGCTACAACTGTATTGTCTACAAAAAGATCACCACACCAAAAACCTACAAAAATGAAAAGACAGAAAACTATAACTCCTATAAGGGAGAAAGAAAAAAATCAAGAAAAACAGCTCAGTGATCAGGAGATTAGTAGCCTCCCAGAAAAAGACTTTAGACAGTTGATGCTGAAGATGATGCAAGACATTGGAACTGGAGGAAAAGATTGATAATTTACAGGAAACACTAAGCAAAGAAATATAGGTTGTAAAAATTAAACTAGAAGAGATGCAAAATACAATAACTGAAATAAAAAATTCATTAGAAGCAGCCCACAGTAGAAGACAGGAGGCAGAAGAACGAATCAGCGAGCTGGAGGACAGATTAGTGGAAATCACTAATGCGGAAAGAAAAGAGATAAAAGATTGAAAGAAAGTTAGGAGAGTCTCAGAGAATTCTGGGATAATGTTAAACGCACCAACATCCATATTATAGGGGTGCCAGAGGGAGAAGAGAGAGAGAAGGGGACAGAAAAAATATTTGAAGAGATAATAGCCAAAAACTTCCCCAATATGGGAAAGGAACTACTCACTCAAATCCAGGAAGCGCAACTAGTACCATATAAAATAAACCCAAGGAGGAACACCCCGAGACACATATTAATCAAAATGATCAAAATTAAAGACAAAGAGAAAATATTGAAATCAGCTAGGGAAAAGAAAAGAATGACATACAAGGGAATCCCAGTAAGTTTATTAGCAGATTTTTCAGCTGAAACTCTGCAGGCCACAAGGGAGTTGCATGATATAATGAATGTGATGAAAAGAAAAAACTTCCAACTAAGATTACTTTACCCAGCAAGGCTCTCATTCAGATTTGAAGGAGAGATCAAAACCTTTACAGATAAGCAAAAGCTAAGAGATTTCTACAACGCTAAACCAGCTTTACAACAAATACTAAAGGAACTTCTCTAGGCAGAAAAGGCCACAACCAAAAACAAAAACAGCACAAATGACAAGGCTCACCAGTAAAGTCATATATACGGTAGAGATACTAAATCATCCATGCACAGTTATGCTATCAAAATCAGAAATAATGAAGAGAGGACAAATGCAGGACACTGGAGATGCACTTGCAATTGATAAACCAACAACTTAAAAGAATCTCATTTATATATAGACTCCTATATCAAAATTTCAGGGTAACTGCAAACCAAAAATCTACAATTGATACACAAAGAAATAAGAAAAATCAACTCAAATACAACATTAAAGATAATCACTTGTGAGAGAAGACAACAAGAGAATAAGGTAAGAAAAAAGAGCAACCCCAAACAGTTAATACAATGGCAATAAGAACATATATCAATAATTACCTTAAATATTAATGGACTGAATGCCACAACCAAAAAACATAGACTAGCTGAATGGATACAAAAACAAGACCCATATATATGCTGTCTTCACTTCTAGAGACACATACAAACTGAAAGTGAGAGAATGGAAGAAAATATTCCATGCAAACGGGAATCAAAAGTAAGCTGGAGTAGCAATACTCCTATCAAACAAAATAGACTTTAAAATGAAGAACATTTTAAGAGACAAGGAAGGGCACCACATAATGATCAAAGGCTCAATCCAAGGAGATATAACCATTTTAAATATTTATGCACCCAACATAGGATCACCACAATATAAAAGGCAACTGCTAACAACCTTAAAAGGAGAAATCAACAATAACACCATCATAGTGGGGGACTTTAACACCCCACTTACAGCAATGGATTGATCATCCAGACAGAAAATCAATAAGGAAACACAGGCCCTGAATGAAGCATTACATGAGATAGACTAAATATATGTAATAGGACATTCCATCCAAAAGCAAGAGAATACACATTCTTCTCGAGTGTGCATGGAAGACACTCCTTAGTTACAAATCAAGTAACTAAGTTACAAATCAAGCCTCAGTAACTTTACAGTTTGTTGACGTGGTGTATCACACTGATTGATTTGCGGATATTGAAGAATCCTTGTATCCCTGGAATAAATCCCACTTGATCATGATCTACAGTCCTTTTAATGTATCGTTGGATTCGGTTGGCTAGTATTTTGTTCCTTAGTTACAAATCAAGCCTCAGTAACTTAGTTACAAATCAAGCCTCAGTAACTTTAAGAAAAATGAAATCATATAAGCATCTTTTCTAAACACACTGCTATATGACTGCAAATCAACAACAAGAAAAAAATGGCAACAAATACAAACACGTGGAGACTAAACAACATGCTACTAAACAACCAATGGATCACTGAAGAAATCAAAGAGGATATTAAAAAATACCTAGAAACAAATGGCAACAAAGATATGACACCCCAAAAACCTCTGGGATGGAGCACAAGCAGTTCTAAGAGGAAATTTATAACAACACAAGCCTACCTCGGGAAACAAGAAAAAGCTCAAATAAACAATCTAACTTTACATCTAAAGCAGCTAGAGAGGGAAGAACAGACAAGACCTAAGTTAGCAGAGGAAAAGAAATAAAGATCAGAGGAGGAATCAATGAAATAGAAACTAAGAAAACCATAGAAAAGATCAATGAAACTAAAAGCTGGTTCTTTGAAAAGATCAACAAAATTGATAAACCCTTAGCCAGACTTATCAAGAAAAAAAGAGAGAGGACACAAATCAATTAAATTAGACATGAAAAAGAAGTAACAACAGACATCACAGAAATACAAAGGATCATAAGAGACTACTATATGCAACTATACAGCAATAAAATGGAAAACCTAGAAGAAATGAACAAATTTTTAAAAAAGTACAATCTTCCAAGACTAAACCAAGATGAAATAGAATATATGAATAGACCAATCACAAGTTCTGAAATTGAAACTGTGATTAAAAAACTTCCAACAAACAAAAGTCCAGGACCAGATGGCTTCACAGGTGAATTCTATCAAACATTTAGAGAAGAGCTAACGCCTATCCTCCTGAAACTCTTCCAAAAAATTGCAGAAGAGGGGACACTCCCAAACTTATTCTATGAGGCAACCATCACCCTGATACCAAAACCAGACAAAGATACCACAAAAAAGAAAATTACAGGCCAATCTCACTGATGAACATAGATGCAAAACTTCTCAACAAAATACTAGCCAACCGAATCCAACGATACATTAAAAGGACTGTAGATCATGATCAAGTGGGATTTATTCCAGGGATACAAGGATTCTTCAATATCCGCAAATCAATCAGTGTGATACACCACGTCAACAAACTGTAGAATAAAAACCATATGATCCTCTCCATAGATGCAGAAAAAGTCTTTGCTGCGAGCCACACGGGAAGTCCGCAGAAAAAGTCTTTGACAAAATTCAACACCCATTTCTGATAAAAACCTTCAGAAAGTGGGCATAGGGGGAACCTACCTGAACATAATAAAGGCTATCTATGACAAACCCAGAGCTACCCATCATTCTCAATGGTGAAAAGCTGAAAGAATTCCCTCTGAGATCAGGAACAAGACAGGGATGTCCATTCTCGCCACTACTATTCAACATAGTTTTGGAAGTCCTAGCTACAGCAATCAGAGAAGTAAAAGAAATAAAAGGAATCCAAATTGGAAAGGAAGAAGTAAAACTATCACTATTTGCAGATGACATGATACTATACCTAGAGAATCCTAAAGACTCTGCCAGAAAACTGTTAGAGCTTATCAATGAATTTGGCAAAGTTGCAGGATACAAAATTAATTCACAAAAATCAACTGCATTTCTATATACTAACAATGAAAGATCAGAAATGAGATTAGGGAAGCAATCCCATTTACCATCACATCAAAAAGAATCAAATACTTAGGAATAAACCTACCTAAAGAGACAAAAGACCTGTACTCTGAAAACTATAAGACACTGATGAAAGAAATCAAGGATGACATGAACAGATGGAAAGACATACCATGCTCCTGGATTGGAAGAGTCAATATTATCAAAATGACTATACTACCCAAGGCGATCTACACATTCAATACAATCCCTATCAAATTACCAAGGACATTTTTCACAGAACTAGAACAAAATATTTTAAAGTTTGTTTGGAAACACAAAAAAACCAGAATAGCCAAAGACATCCTGAAAAAGAAAAATGGAGCTGGAGGAAGCAGGCTCCCTGACTTCAGACTATACTACAAAGCTTCAGTCATCAAAACCATATGGTACTGGCACAAAGAGAAATATAGATCAGTGGAGCAGGAGAGAAACCCCAGAATTAAATCCATTAGCATCTATAGTCAGCTAATGTATGACAAAGGCGGCAAGAATACACATTGGAGAAAAGACAGCCTCTGCAACAAGTGGTGCTGGGAAAACTGGACAGCCACATGTAAAAAAATGAAACTAGAACACTTCTTAACACCATGCACAAAAATAAACTCAAAATGGATTAAAGATCTAAATATAAGACCAGGTACTATAAAACTCTTAGAGGAAAACAAGAGGTGAAACACTCTCTGACATAAAGATAGCAACTTCTTCTCAGATCCATCTGTCAGAGTAAGGACAATAAAAAGAAAAATGAACAAATGGAACTTAATTAAACTTCAAAGTTTCTGCACAGCAAAGGAAACCCTAAACAAAACGAAAAGACAACCCACAGAATGGGAGAAAATATTTGCAAACGAATCGACTGAAAACAGATTAATCTCCAAAATTTACAAACACTTCCTACAGCTAAATACCAAAAAAACAAACAACCCCATCAAAAAATGGGCAGAAGATCTAGGCAGACAGTTCTCCAAAGAAGACATGCAGATGGCAAATAAACACATGAAAAGATGTTCAACATCGCTCCTCATTAGAGAAATGCACATCAAAACCACTATGAGGTACCTACCACCTTACTTCAGCCAGAGTGGCCATCATCAAAGTCTACAAACAATAAGTGCTGGAGAGGGTGTGGAGAAAAAGGAGCCCTATTACACTGTTGGTGGGAATGCAAATTGGTACAACCACTGTGGAAAACAGCATGGAGATTCCTCAGAAAACTCAAAATAGAATTACCATTTGATCCAGCAATCCCACTCCTGGGTATCTATCCAGAGGAAACCATGACTTGAAAAGACACATGTACTTCAGTGTTCATTGTGGCACTCTATGCAATAGCCAGGTCATGGAAACAACCTAAGTGCCCATCAACAGAGGAGTGGATAGGGAAGATATGGTACATACACGCAATGGAATATTACTCAGCTATTAAAAAGAACGAAATAACAACATTTATAGCAACATGGATGGACCTAGAAATTATCATGCGAAGTGAAACCAGCCAGACAATTGGACACTAACATCCAATGCTACCACTTACATGTGGAAACTAAAAAGACACAATGAACTTCTTTGCAGAACAGACAATGACTCACAGACTTTGGAAAATCTAGTGTTTCCAAATAAGACAATCTCAGGGTGGGGGTTGTACTGAGGGTTTGGGATGGAAATGCTATCAAATTGACTTCTGATGATTTTTATATACCTATAATTGTAATAAAAATCATTAAGAATAAAAAAAATCACTATAGTCAATTCACTTGATTAAATGTTTCATAACAATTTATTTAAAAACATTGTTCTGGGAGGTGATTATTCTGTTTGGTATGCTTGGTAATGGTTGAGCAAGTGCAAATCAAATTTGACATGAATGGTAATAAAGAAATTATGTAAAAGTGAAACATTTTTAGAGTTGTAATTGATAGTTCTTACTCAAATTGGTTGACCTGGCAAATTGTACATATGGAAATTAGCCCATATGGAGACATGAATGGCCAAAGTCCAAAGGGAAGTTTTCTGATTACAGGCATAAGAGATAGTCATTATAAATTCTTCAAGAAACAAAAGGATTTACATTCTAAAAATTAGCTATGTTGGGCATTTTTTCATGTGCCCATTGGCCATCTGTCTGTCTTCTTTGGAGAAATGTCTATTAGATCTTCTGCCCATTTTTTTATTGGTTGTTTTTTTGATATTGAGCTATATGAGCTGTTTGTATATTTTGAGAATCTCGTCAGTCACATCATTTGCAAATATTTTCTTCCATCCCACAGGTTTTTTCATTTTGTTGATACTTTCTTTTGCTGTGAAAAAGCTTTTAAGTTTAATTAGGCTCAATTTGTTTATTTTTGTTTTTATGTCCATTACTCTAGGAGACCGATTAAAAAAGATATTGCTGCAATTTCTGTTAAAGAATGTTTCGCCTATGTTTTCTACCAGGAGTTTTATAGTATCCAGTCCTACATTCAGGTATTTAATCCATTCTGAGTTTATCATCATATTGCTCAGAATGGCCGTCATCAAGCGGTGCACAAATACTAAATGCTGGAGAGGGTGTGGAGAAAAAGGAACCCTTCCTCATTGTTGATAAGAATGTAAATTGGTACAACCATTTTAGAGAATGGTATAGAGGTTTCTTAAACAACTAAAAATACAGTTACCATGTGATCCTGCAATCCCACTCCCGGGTGTATAAACAGAGGAAATTCTAATTTGAGAAGAGACATGTACCATAATTTTCATTGCAGCACTACTTACAATAATCAGGACATGGAAGCAACCTAAGTGTCCGATAGATGAACAAATAAAGAAGATTTGATGTTATATATGTAGGTATATATACATATATGTATATACATACATATATACACATATATAATGGAATATTAGTCATAAAAATGAAATATCTGAAACAAATAAAACGTAAGTATACTTACAACAAAGTACACTATATTCCAATAAAATTTAAAGAATTGTGTATGTAAAAAAAAGAGAATGAAATGCCATTCGCAGCAACATGGATGGATTTAGAAATTATCATACAAAATGAAGTAAGCCAGACAGAAAAAGATAAATATCATACAATATAGTTTATATGTGGAGTTTAAAAAATGAAACAAATGAATTAATTTACACAATAGAAATAGACTCTCAGACATAGAAAACAAACTTATGGTTACCAAACAGAAAAGGCTGGGAGTTGGGGGGGTAGGGAAACTAGAAGTTTGGAATTAAAATATACATACTATATATAAAATAAATAAGCAACAAAGACCTACTGTATAGCACAGGAAACTATACTCAATATCTGTAATAACCTATAAGAGATAAGAATCTGAAAAAGAATATAAATGTATACATGTATATAACTGAATCATTGTACTTTATACCTGAAAATAACACAACTATTATAAATCAACTATACTTCAATTTAAAAAAAGAAACAAAAGGTAAATGTATAGCAAGATATAATAAGGTCAATCTGTAGAAATAAAAATTGCCTTTGGAGTTCCCATTGTGGCACAGTGGTTAACAAATCCGACTAGGAACCATGAGGTTGTGGGTTCAATCCCTGCCCTTGCTCAGTGGGTTAACGATCCGGTGTTGCCGTGAGCTCTGGTGTAGGTCACAGACCCGGCTCGGGTCCTGTGTTGCTGTGGCCATGGCGTAGGCCAGTGGCTACAGCTCCGATTAGACCCCTAGCCTGGGAACCTCCACATGCTGCAAATGAGGCCCTAAAATGACAAAAGGCAAAAAAAAAAATTGCATTTAAGAAAATTGCGAGAAAAGAAAAATTGTGATTTTTATAGGCTAGTATTCTTGTCAAGACATAAGTAGATCAAAGGATGAGAACACCACTCAACAACCAAAACAAAAACATAAAGCTGAACTTATTGCCTACCTACTTAAGTAAGGGATGGTATGGGAGTTTGAACAGTCTTCTCAAAGCAGAGCAAGGAACTAATCTTAAACTGGGTTCTGCTGGAAGCATGATATTGAGGAATTGGTAAACTTTAGAAGTGTGGTAACTCAGAAGAGAATGTTGTTAATTGGCTGCTTTCAAATTCAGGTTTACTGGATATGCCTGCTGCTGATTAAATAAATGGATTTAAGATTTAGGTTGTGTTCTGATGGTTGTTTGCAGTCTTAGAAAAAGACTGTTCTATACACGTTAACAAATAACTATCAGAAACGGTCTTAAACCTATTTTATTATTGTTTTTAAATAAATAACAACTTAGTGTCAGGGAATATTTCTGGTCTAATTAATCTTTTTAGGATAAAGATTTTTGCTAAAAATGCATTCCAAATATTTTATAGTAACAAGCAACCTAAGTTTTCACTTTTTTTCTTTATTAGAGTTGAGTAAGTGCAGTAAAAGATTCACAGATCTACGGACTTGTAATATTTACAACAGAGTTGGGGAAGAAATTAAGAAAACACAGCCTTTGTTGATATGAGAGGATAAACTGTGCTTTTTATACAACTTCAAGCTTCATTTTTATCACAAAGAAGTGCGTTCCTGAAGCACTGATAGCATTGATTTCCCTTCCAGAACTAAAAATTTCAAAGCTGTTCTAAGAAATAAAAAACAGTTTTTAGAAGTGTAAATTGAGGATATCATTAATGCACAAACCACAGGACAATGACCTTTATCACTCCTGCATTATCTTAAGGGCCTTTTAAAGAAACCTGACAAGATTTTTAGATTTCCTACCCATACAGTGATGTAACCATATTAAAGGTTTCTCTTGCTGTCAAAGTAGGACATTCTTAGGAAAACTTTTGTAACCCAAAATTGTATGAAAGCAAAGAAGCAGTTACCTTAGGAGATTTCTTGTTAATGAATTCAAGAAAAAGCACAGATACAGTTTAAAGCAATGACAGCTTTACGCTGAGTTGCTGAGTGAGTGTAGTTCCCAGAGGAGGTGTTTGGCCATGCCATTCTTGCTGCTGGGTACATGCTGCCTCTACAAGGCTCCTGGAAAAACAAAAGCTGAATGCTATTTTCACATTTTGGCTTTTTTTTTTTGAAAAATGAAAATTCTATTCAAATTTCTTTTGGTTAGTAAAAATAAGTAGTTTAAAAGAGCAGGGGATAACTGTTATGGAAAGAAAATATTTGTGTTCCTCTTAGCTTGTCTTCTGTTTATTCTATTTGCAGAAGTGATTTGTTCTGTTTTATTCTATCTTCATCTTATTTACTACCATGTGGCATTCTAAAGTAGTTTATATACTATTAATATTTAAACATTTAATGATTTATTTATACATCCTGGTGAAGTAGGTCAGTATAGTTTTTGCAAGAATTTACTTGACAAATTACTTAAGAATTAACTTAAAAAATTTGAGAACTCTGAGTGGATGATAATTCGGATAACTTCCCTAAGACGCAAATAAGAATAAAATGTTTTGACATTGTTTTATCATGAGTCCACAAAAGTTTTTCAAAGATAAACAACTCTCAAATTTGCTAGTTTACATTTCTGATATAAATGAGCTCTGCATGAAATTATTTTGTATATTAGAAACTGACCTCTTAGAATAAAAAATTTTATCAATATTCTATTTTTTAATCCTTTAATTTCTCTTTTTCCGTCAGTAAGTCTGTGTAGTCCACACCTTGCCTACTAAAAATTTAGCTTTTTCTCCTCACCTTGCATACTAAAAGTTTAGCTTTTTTTCCTGGTTGCTGAAAGGAAACTTCTAAGCACTTAGAATATCCTGCCTGGTAAGAGTGTCTTTGTTTACTCAGGGTTTGGGCCATGCCAGATACTCTGTCAGAGTTAATACCGGGATTATTGGGGAGGCTTTGGACCATGCAATAGCAGCTTGATCTCTGGAAGAGCTGGAGACTTAGGACAAGCAGGTGGGCAGTCACTGATGCCTACATGACAACCCCCCAAAAAAAATCCCGGGGCACTAATGCTCAAGTGAGCATCTCTGTCTTATAAAACTCCTTAAGTGTGGCCATATATCTTTGCTGGGAAAAGTAAGCACTCTTCACGTGACTCCACTGGGAGAAGACAATGGGAAGCTCATGCCCAAAGCTCTTTTAGACACAGTCTTATGCACCTCTTCTCTTTGATGATTTTAATATGAATTCTTTAACTGTAACAACTATGTAACTAATGGCTTTTCTCAGTTCTGTGAGTTTTTCTAGCAAATCACTCAACTCTTGAGGACTGATTGCTAACTTACATGGTCTGTTCCCAATTTTGGATTTTTTTCCCAAGCGAGGTTTCTCCCAAAAGGAGTAATGGTAGTTAAAAAAAATAAAACTAGTAGTTCCCATCATGGCGCAGCGGTTAATGAATCTGACTAGGAACCAGGAGGTTGTGGGTCTGATCCCTGGCATTGTTTAGTGGGTTAACGATCCGGCGTTGCTGTGAGCTATGGTGTAGGTGGCAGACGCAGCTCGGATCTGACATTGCTGCGACTCTGGCATAGGTCAGCAGCAACAGCTCCGTTTAGACCACTAGCCTGGGAACCTCCACATGCTGTGGGTGCGGCCCTAAAAAGGACAAATAAATAAATAAATAAATAAATAAATAAATAAATAAAAATAATGAAACCTAAAAACTATCATTACTGGTAGAAAACAAGTTAGTCAACCAACAACCAAACACCTTGTTTTTTTAAAGATTTTCTGGTTCAAAGAGTAACTTGCTGAAATTTTTATACCTATTTCTCTGAAATTATAGGTCTTTAAAAGTAGATCTTATATTCCATATTAAATTTACAAGTAACACAAAAACATATAATGCCTTTATACATTTCAGGATAGAAGTGAAGAAAAATCATACTAAATATTGATTGCTTGGCAATTTTGCAACTGGAATTTATGTATGTTTTCTTATAAATATTTTGCCTTCGATTATATTTTATTTCTCAGGCATATAAAGTAATAGAAATTTATTGGCTCCAGTTTTACATATATTGAAAGTAATTTTTAATAAAAGATAAGTTTCTAAAATATCTAGTACTTGCAATTTTCTATTTGCTTTAAAAAATACTGTTCTACTATGTTTCCCTAGAAATTAATGTTAACTCTTTTGTGGAATGATTACAGAAAGAAACCTTTTTTCTGATTATTTTGTTAGACTAAAATCTTAGTCCTCTGTCAGCTATGGAACACATGCTGGGGTTCAGTTACTCATAGGTGACTGTAAATCTTTCCTGTTACAAATTTTAGAACAAGAAGAAAAGTATTGATGTAAATTGTGATTTTTAAGATATATAAACCTATTTTCACTCCTCACTGTACTTTTGAGAATACTCAAAATGCATTTGTCATTGAGTTACTAGAAGATATGTTTACCATCCTAAGGATGAACCTCAATATTGGTTTGTGGAGAGATACAAATTAAATATAAATTAATAGTAGAAAAGACTTTTGAAGAGTTGCCTTGCTCTTACCAAAAGTGATATAATATTCCTGGTCCTGTCTGATTCTGAGAAGGAATATTACTAAAGCACATTAGCAGTAGAGCAATTAGAGAAATAATATGAAACAAACATCAAAAAAGGAAGTAAAAAATAAACTTGAGGGGTTCCCACTGTGGTGCAGTGGGTTAAGAATTTGATTGCAGCAGCTCAGGTTGCTGCAGAGGTATGGGTTTGATTCCTGGCCTCAAGCAGTGAGTTAAAGAATCTGGTGTTGCTTCAGCTGCTGCATAAGTCACAGCTGTGGATTGGATTCAATCCCAGGCCTGGAGTATGACCATAAAAAATAAAATAAACTTGAATTCAGTGCTTTAGATAAAAGCCACTATTTAGCACATAAAGACACTAAGAAAAGTAACATTTTTAAGGAAACAAGTTAAATATATAACTTTTAATAGCATGGATTCTTTCCTTTATTGTTTTATGTATCCATAAATACACACAATGACTTTTCTCTTTTCCTTGAATTATGCTTGTTCATGAGTCTTAAGTATTTTAGAAGGGACAAGATTTGATCATTCTGTATATCAACAGATAGTTTGCTACATCATCACCCTCAATGAGTAAAATTAAATGCAGTATGTTAGAGAAAAGGAGTTTCCAGACCAAATATCTGCACACCAATGAAATGTCCACAAAATGAAAACTCAGAGTTATACTAAATGTCAATGTGCTCAAAGGCAAACTTCAACTGAATTGAATAGGTTAAGATTGAATGTGGATATATTGATTAATATCAGTGAAATAGTTACCTTACTTCACTACTTAAATTTTTGGTGGAGGTAAATATTTAGCACTAAACACACAACCAAATTGAAAGTGTGACCTATTAAAATTCTCAAATAAGAGAGATGATGTTTTAAAGATGGTTAATTAATTACTGATCAAACTTTTAAAGAAGCAGGCATACTCCAGAGAATTACTTCTCTCATGTTCTCTGGAAAGTTTTAAGATTTTTTTCACATCTTACCTTTCACCACTGTTCAAATGTTCATTGTTCACAACGGGGTAACCAGTCCTGAATCCTGAACCCCAGGGCTACTCTTTGATTTCCTCAAGATGACTGCCTCCACTCCTGATCTTACCCATCCCAGGAGGAGGTAATAGTGGGGACAGCAGGTGATCTGAGTTCTACCCCCAGCTATACTATTTTTTATGTCAACTTGAGAACTACCTTTGCTCTCTCTGGGCCTAAATCTCCCCATTAACATGAGAGCAACAAGGGAGGCAAACGGTCTGCCTGTCCAAACCTTACTCACTCATGCTTTTAGGAATCCAAGATATAGCAGTATGTGGCTATTGGAGGAGGTCATTGATAGGATGTGACCTTCGGGTGACCCATGAAGTGGCACTGGGCAATCAGAGGCTCCTCACCTTCTCCCCTGTCCTTGGAATATATGCTCTGCCTATGCGTCCCACAGTGGAAGCTGTTCCAGGGATATAGCCTTGAGAGAATAAGGTGTTGTTAAGACCAGTTAGATGGTATACATGACTGAACCCAGTTAAGGCCTCTCTATAAACTTCGAGTTCTGGCAGGCAAGTGCAGAGACAAGCCTTGTAAGTAAGCTTCCTGGCTTATTAAACCTGCAACCTACCAATTTGGAGGGCCCTGCCTCTTTCTTTGGTCTTTCCTTGCTCTCTGTCAACAGGGACCAGGTTACCAACCAACAGTGGCACAGGTTAATGAGCCAACATGTACTTGGCGGCCCAGGATCACACTGAAGTGTTGATTTATTTTAAAAATTACACTTGCAATAAGAATTACAAACAACATTTACAACAGAATACGCTTAAAAATTCTTATCTCATATTGACTAGAAATTTAGCTTCTAAATGTTCTGTAAATAAAATATTTCAGAGCCCATGATTAATGTTTGGCCAAACAAATTAGATACACCATTTCTTGTCACTGATTTTCACTATAAGCCTATCATAAATGTTTGTTTTTTTTGATGTGTTCTGAAGCTCTGGTTCTACAGGTATGGGTAGGATATATTCATATTATTTTATAATGATTAAAACCTAAAATAGGACTTTCAACTTAGAATTGTGGTTATAATCCCACATTTGGAATTTTGTGCTTACATGATTTAGGTTCAACGTAATTGAAAATGTTGTATGTGATTCTGGTTTGATCCTCATATTTCCAACTTCTAGGAAGAGGGGAAACTCTATGCTTTCTTATCCTATATTGAGTTATTCTCAATACTCAGTAGCCTGAAGTCTGGCTTCAGTTATTAATGGATGTCACAGCCTTCAGGAGGAAAAATAAACCTTTTAAGGGAGAGAATATATTTTCCAGAAGGTCCCCAAAGATGATGGCAAAGTGAATCTTTTCTCTGATATCATATCCCTAAATATTTTTTCCTATTATGAAACTTCTAGAGCCATAGCACAGTTGTCATTCTATATATTTGACATGCATGTCATAAATTGTGCACATATGCTACATATGTATACACATATGAAATGTGTGTATGTGACATGTATATGTCACATATAAATGATAACTGAATGACAACTCCATGTGTTTCATATATATGTATGTTTTATATACAAAACTTTTATTAAGATATAATTTACATACAACAAACCACACATATTTAAAGTGTACAAAGTGATAAGCTTTGGCATAGGTATTATACCCATTAAACTGACAATCAAGGTGATGACCTCATCTCTGACTTCTAAAGGTTTCCTTCTGGTCCTTGGTAATTTCTCTCTTACCCTCCTCTTCACTCCCCTCCCAGCCAATAAAGGATCTGCTTCCTGTTGCTATAATTCACTTGCATTTTCTAGAAACTATTAGAATGTTTTGGCCTGGCTATTTTCACTCAGTGTAATTATTTAATGTGCATCATCATATTTTAGTATGTATGAATTGTTCATTTCCTATATTGCTGACTAGCGTTCTATTATATGAATGTACTACAATTTGTTTGTTTTCCTGTGCTTATTTAAATATTGAGCGATGGTTGGATTGTTCCCAGTTTTCTATCAAAAATAAACTTCCATGAATATTCCTGTAAAATAATTTGAATGACCATATAATTTGTTCACTTCTCTTCTAGGATAAATACTTGGAAGTAGAATGGCTGAATCATAAGTTAGGTGTATTTTTTGCCTTCTTAAGAAACTGTCAGATTGCTCTTCAAAGTGGGTATACCACTTTATATTCCTAGCAACAATGTATGAAAGTTCCTTTTGCTTCATATCCCTACCAACAACTGATACAGAGAGCCTTCTTATTAGATGTATAGTGATAGTTCATTGCAGTTTAATTTTCCATTTATTTAACTGATATAGATTTAGTCAGTTTACTTATATCTTCTTCAGTGAGTTTTGGTAATTTTTGTTTTTCAAGGAATTTTTGTTTCATCTAAAATGTCAAATTTGGAGTTCCTGTTGTGACTCAACAGGTTATAAACCTGAGTGGCATCCATGAGGATGCAAGTTCAATCCCTGGCCTCACTCAGTGGGTTAGGATCCGGTGTTGCTCTGAGCTGTGGTGTAGGTTGCAGATGCAGCTAGGATCCTGCATTGCTGTGGCTGTGGTGTAGGCTGGCAGCTGCAGCTCCAATTAGACCCCTAGCCTGGGAACTTCTATATGCCACAACTATGGCCCTAAAAAGCAAAAAAAAAAAAGTCAGTTATTGACAGAAAGTTATTCATAATGTTTCCTTTATCTTTTTTTTTTTTTTGTCTTTTTGCCTTTTATCTACAGCCGCACCCGCAGCATATGGAGGTTCCCAGGCTAGGGGTCTAACAGGAGCTGTAGCTGCCGGCCTACGCCACAGCAACGCGGGATCCGAGCCGCGTCTGTGACCTACACCACAGCTCATGGCAACGCCGGATCCTTAACCCACTGAGCAAGGCCAGGGATCGAACCCGCAACCTCATGGTTCTTAGTCAGATTCGTTAACCACTGAGCCACGAAGGGAACTCCTCCTTTATCTTTTTAATCTCTGTAGATTCTAGAGTAATGACAAATCTCTGATTGCTGGTATTGTTAATTTGTGTCCTCTCTTCTTTATAAGCCTAGAGAGTGTTTTATCTATTTTATTAATCTTCTTAAAGAACCAGTTTGGGGGATCATTTATTTTTCTATTGTTTTTCTGTTTGCTATTTCAGTGATTTCTGCTTTATTTTTTTATTATTTCCATTCTTCTGCTTAAGTTTTATTTGCTTTTCATTTTCTAGTTTCCTAAAGTGGTCGTTGAGGTCATTGATAGGTGACGTCTTTTTTTCTAACATATCATTAAGTGCTCTAAATTCCCTCTCCCCAATTACTGCTTCCATGGCATTTCACATATTTTGATATGTTGTGTTTCATTTTCATTTAATTCAACATAATTCCTAATTTACCTTTTGATTTCTTATCTATTCATGGTTTATTTATATTATTTGGTATTCAAGTATTTGGGAATTTTCCAGAGATATTTGTGTTATTGATTTAAATTTTACTTTTGTAAGATAAAGTCTCTGCCTATCTTGAATATCTTTACATTTTTGAGATTAGTTTATGGCTTTGAATATGGCCTATATTGGTAAATGTTCCATATATACTTGAAAAAATGTATATTCTGCTATTGGGGGATGAACTATTCAGTAGACATCACTAGGTTAAATGTATTGAGACTATTGTTTAAGTCTTCTAAAACTTTGATTTTCTGTCTGCTTGTGGTTTCAGTTACTGAGAAAGGAGTTTTGACATCTCTGACCACAGTTATGGAGTTACCTATCTTTCCTTGAAATTTTATCAATGTTTTGCTTCATGAATTTTGAAGCACTATTATTAGGTACATAAATGTATAGAAATATTACATCCTAAAATTGACGCACAATTCTGAAATGACATCCTTAACTCTGGTATAGTCTTTGCTCTGAATCTGCTCTGATATTAATAAAGCTAATTCAGTTTATAATTTGTTTCTTATAAAGATTATATAGTTGGGTGTTATTTTTTATCCAATCTGATCATCCCTGCTTGTTACTGGGATGCTTAGATCTCTGAGTACATTTAATAATTAATGAAATTGTTACATTTATGTCTATTATCTTCCTATTTCCTTTCTGTCACTTTTTTGTTTCATTTTTCTGACAGTTTTATATTAATTTCATTTCATCTCTTTTGTTGGATTGTTAGCTATATATCTTTGCCCTGTTTTAGAGTTTGCTTTTAGGACTTATAGTAGTCATTATTAACTCATAGTCTCAAATCTTAAGTAATATAAATAATTCACATATGGTATCTCATGCTTTATGCTCTAGTTGTCACATATTTACTTATGTGTTGTAATCCACATGATACATTATCATCATTTTTAAAACATTTATATTTTAAAGGGGTTCAACAGTAAGAAAAAAATCTTACACACTAACTCATGTAGGCAGCATTTTCAGTGTTCTTTGTATTTTTTGTGTATACGAATATATCCATCTTTTATCATTTTCCCATTGCCTGAAGGACTTCCTTAAATATTTCTTGCAGGGAACATCTACTCTCAGATTTTGGGTAAATGGAAAGTACTTATTTAGCTTTTGTCTTCAAAAGTTATTTTTATTGAAAAACTCTAGGTTTGAAATATTTTTTTTTCTTCCTGTACTTTAAAGATATTACTCTAGAAGACTGCGGCAAGATGGCGGAGGAGTAAGAGGTCGCGCTCACCCTCTCCCACGAATACATCAAAAAGCGCATCTAAATATAAAACAACTTGGACAAATCATCATCTGAATGCTGATTAATTTAAACCTCCAAAAACTGCAAGAAACCCTTGAAATAACTGGGTAGAACAACAGAAGAAAAAAAAAAAGGTGAGAGAGAGAAAAGCAATTAGGACGGTAGCCAGCAGCCCAGGGAGGGAGCTGTGAAAAAGAAAAGTTTCCTAGGAAGAAACCTAAATAACAATCAATGGATCAATGACCAGCGGAACTAGAGGGACATCAAAGCCTGAGAAAAACGCAGCAGCTGGATTGAAATAGGAAAATCGGAGTTAGTGACCTGAATACTGGTGCAGACACCACAGCCTGAGGCTCCGGGCGGTGCCTGGGAGCTAAGACACAGGTTCCTAAGGTTAGTCCCTGCGAGAGGGCAGAGGTCGGTGGCCATGGCGATTGCGGGAATAGGACAAGGAACAACAATATTCTAGGATTTGTGGAGAGCAAAACCAGGACTGAGGGAACCAAGGAAGTCTGGTCCCGCAGGGGAGGCAAGCCTCCATTGTTAGAGAAGAGGAGAAGAGGAGGGGCTGATCGCCATAGGAAGCAACTTGAACTAGTACGCAGGGCGGGGCGACGGTGACCCCCCAAAGAGAGTGGAAGTGGGGAGGAGCCAGTGGAGGCTGCAGCTGCAGCAGCGGGAGAGGAGCCATCCCTTGAAGCCCGTGGGCAGAGTGCTGAGCCAGGATGTGGACCCAGGTGCCTGCGCCAGCCAGCATCGGTGGGGGTGGCGGGGCCCTGGGCCAGTCCATGGACCTAGGCGACTGCGTCAGCCCACAGAGTTGGTAGTTCTGGCGGGCAGAGCAGTATGCGACCACATGGAGCTAGCTTTCGCAGAGGAGCAGGGCCAGTGCCAGCCGCTGCCACCAGGAAACTGCCCCATCTGATGAGAAAGCATCAGCATAAGGGCGGAACAAACGCCAGCCTGCTGAGCCAGCTTCTGAAGGGTACCTTTTGTGGTTCCAGTCACCTCAAAGAGGACTTTGCAATCAAACACTAGTTTCCCGTGGCTCTCACTCCCGGGGGGAAATCATACTTCCTGCTGCTGCTACTGCCAAATGCTTAAGACACCTGGTAGATCTGCCTAGAGCTCATGATCACTTCCCAGGGCTGGGCAACTAGGAGTGGACAGCGCCACCTTCCTGCAATTGAGAGCGTATAAACTAGGCTCCCACTGCTGACTTTAGCCATTCCTACACTCTCAAAGAGGACACTCAGAGTACCACTGAGATAACAGCCTGCTCATTCCAAAGAAATAGACATCAAATAGTCAAACTCCTACACCAAAAATAAATAGTAACCCCACCAAAAAATACAAAGGGGAGCTCCTCCCTAGAAGTAGCCTTCCAAGTCTACAGCGTGGCCTCCCCAAACTCACAGAAAAACAAAACAACAAACAAGATGAAGAAGCTCAAAAACCATTCCCAGTTAAAACAACAGGACAAGTCTTTTAAAGCAGCCAGCAATGAAACTGACCTCTGTAGTCTGTCAGAAATGGAGTTCAGAAGGGAGGTAATGAAAATACTTGAAGAATTAAGGCTGAATATCCAGAAATTAAGAGAAGATGCAAACAGCAATGCAGAGTCCTTTAGAAATGAGCTAGAAATCATAAGGAGGAGCCAAAAAAAGCTAGAAAACTCATTTGCAGAGATGCAAACTGAGCTAAAGGCAATAAAGAACAGTTTGAATAATGCAGAGGAACGAATTAGTGATGTAGAAGATAGAATAATGGAAATCACGCAATCAGGACAGCACACAGAAAATCAAATTAAAAAACATGAAAGCAATTTAAGAGATCTCTGGGATCATATAAAGAGGCCCAATTTACGCATAATAGGAATTCCAGAAGGAGCAGAAAAAGAAAAGGGCATTGAAAAAATATTTGAAGAAATTATGTCTGAAAACTTTCCAAATCTGAAGGAATCTGACATCAAGACACAGGATGCTCAGAGGGCCCCAAACAAGCTAAACCCAAACAGACCCACACCAAGACATATTATATTAAAAATGGCAAGAATTAAAGATAAAGAGAGGATCCTAAAGGCAGCAAGAGAAAAGCAAAGCATTAAGTATAACGGATCCCCCATAAGGCTGTCAGCTGATTTCTCTACAGAAACATTACAGGCTAGAAGGGAA
>PVHT021183696.1:14574541-14779069 GCA_004024745.2 Catagonus wagneri
GGGGTGGGAGGGAATGGGGATAACTAGTGCTTTAATGATGGAATAGCAAGGAGCCCCAACTGTATTGCATGGGGAACTATATCTAATTACATGTGACAAATCCATATATGTATATGTAACTGGGTCACCACATGGTGCAGTTGGAAAATCTGACAGAAATCTGTAAACCAGGTATAATGCAAAAATAAAAAATTAAATAAATAAAGATATTACTCTAATGTCTTGTTTGCATGCATGCTTCTGATCAGAAATCTCCTGTCAATCTTATCTTTCCTTCTCTTTATATAGTCTGTCTTTTCCTCTGGCTGCCTTTGTTTTTCTCTGTCATGTTGCTTTTCAGCAATTTGATTATGATGTGCATTGCTTTAGTTTTCTTCATATTTATTTTCCTTAGTTTGTTAAACTTCTTTAATATATGGATTTTTATTTTAAGCAAGTTTGGAAAAATACTGCTCATTTTTCACTTAGAATTTTTTTCCATGCCCCAGCCCCCCGCAAAATTTTTTGAAACTCCAATTACACTCATATTAGGTTTCTTGAAGTTCTCCTACAGATCACTGATACTCTCTGTTTATTTTCTTTGATTCTATTTTGTCTCTCTGTAATTCTTTTTGCAAAGTTTTTATCTCAGGTAATCACATTCATTAATTTTTTTCCTTCTATACAAAGTCTAATCAGCCATTAATCCCACCCAGTGTATTTTTCACCTCCAACATAATAGTTTTGATCACTAGATCATATATAGTCTAGATTATACCTCTGTATATTCTTTACATCATATTTTATATTAAATCATCTACATCCCACATTCCTTATCTCTGTTCCACTTGTTGGAGACAGACATATAGTTGTTATTCCTATTTTAACTTTCTTATCTGTTAATTCTAACATCTTTAATTTCTTTTTATTTATTTATTTATTTTTTTTGCTTTTTAGGGCCACACCCACAACTTATGGAAGTTCCCAGGCAAGGGGTCAAATCAGAACTACCACTGCCAGCCTATGCCACAGCCACAGCAACACAGGATCTGAGATGCATCTGCAACCTACAGCACAGCTCATGGCAACGCCAGATCCTTAACCCACTGAGTGAGGCCAGAGATTGAACTCGCATCCTCATGGGTCCTAGTCAGGTGCATTAACCACTGAGTCACAAAGGGAAGTCTCTAACGTCTTTAATTTGTGAGTCAGTTTTGGTTTTGGCTACATTTTTTTCTCATTATGGATCAAATTTCCTTGCATATCTGGTAATTTTGGATTGGTTGCTAAACATTATGAATTTTTCCTTTATGAATACTATGTATTTTTATATTTATATGAATATTCTTGAATTATGTGGAACTCCTCCCCCACCCTAGATTTTAAACTGTACTGTCTAATACGGTAGTCACAAATCACAGATGGGTACTGAGCACTTGAAATTTGACTAGTCTGAATTAGAAGTGATATTTAAAGTATACAAGGTTTTCAAAATTTGTTATGAAAAATGAATGTAAAACATCTTGTTAATTTTTCACAGAATGTTGAAATGATAATATTTTGGATAAACTGGGTTAATTAAACGCAGATTAAAATTCATTTTTCTTTTTTTTTTTTTTTTAATGGCTATACTCACAGCATATGGAAGTTCCTGGGCCAGGGACTGAATCCAAACTGCACCTATGACCTATGCCATAGCTGTGGCAATGCCGGATATTTTACCCCACTGCATCAGGCTAGGGATTGAACTCGCACCTCCACAGTGACCTGAGCCACTACAGCTGGATTCTTAACCCACTGCCCCACAATGCCTCTTTTTCGCTTTTTAAAGTGGCTACCAGAAAATTTAGAAATGCAGATCTGACTCATAGTTATGGCTCACATTCTATTTCTATTCACACTGGTTTTTGGAACTTGAATTGACAGACATTTTCTGTAAAGAATCAGAGAGTAAATATGTTAGGCTTTGTGTGCCATATACAGTCTGTCACATATTTTTTCTTTTTTTAAAATTATATATATATATATATATATATATATATATATATTTTTTTTTTTTTTTGGCTTTTGTCTTTTTAGGGCTGCACCTGCGGCATATGGAGGTTACCAGACTAGGGATCTAATGGGAGCTACAGCTGCCGGCCTATGCCACAGCCACAGCAATGCCAGATCCGAGCCGCGTCTGTGACCTACACCACAGCTCAGGGCAATGCTGGATCGTTAACCCACTGAGCAATGCCAGGGATTGAACCTGCAACCTCATGGTTACTAGTCAGATTCGTTAACCATGACGGGAACTCCCAATAATATTTTAAATACAGTTGATTCTTGAATAACATGGGAGTTAATCTGAATATAACTTAGAGGTGGCCCCCTACATCTGCAATTTCTCAGCATCTACAAATTTAGCCAACCATGGATCATGTCGTACCATAGTACTTACTGTTGAAAAATATCCACATATAAGTGGACCCCTGCAGTTTAAACCTGCATTGTTCAAGTCAGCTGTACATAAAAACCACTTTAACATGTGGACCAAAACCACTAGGCTCTATGATATAGGCGGTTCATGGGCCATAGTTTACTAGCCTATGGCTGAGAATATTATAGCTCCTATTTCAAAGGCAACAAAAATGGAAAAACTAATGAGAAAGTTTCATGTTGATTAAAACTATGTCATTCACACATTTTTTTTCCTGAGAAAACTTGAAAAGAGTATTTGAAGACCATTTACTGAAAGTGATTTTAAATTATAATATGTAACAGTTGTATCAGCTGTGCTTCTAAGCATTTCACATGTACTAGTTCCATCACCATAATATGGGAAAGTAATATGATTTTTCAGTAGAGAAAACTGAGGCAGATAAAATTGTCACTTTCCTAATTCACATAATTACAGAGGGATGGTCATGGGATTAGAAACCAGATAATTCCTCTCTAAAGTCCCCGTTTTTAACTAACGCCATATACTTTTTCTGGTGGGTTTGTATTGTGGCAAAACGGCTAAACCAGTTCATAATTTCTCAGAATTCCTTTTTGCATGTTTCCATTTAGGTGGGTTACAAGGGATATACTTGGGAAATGTGGAGGGCAAGGAGAAAGAGCAGTCATTTTTAGCTCATGCCCATCACTGCTGATTTACGGATTCTCTTTGGTGGCCTGAATCAGCAGCTTGTCTTAGAACCTTCTACCATTCCTTGCATCCTTCTTCAACTTCTCTGAAAACTAGTCAAGGTATGTGTGTTTGGCTTTGTGAAAAATGTTCTTAGTTTCTGTGGGATATCCATACTGCCACTGTTAGGTTAAACAAGGGCTTGTGTGTGTTTCTGACCTTCCTCATGGAGTTCCACTTCATGTGTGTGGGTTCCAGCCTCTTCTTGAACTTCCTTTACATCCATCTTTCTGACTGTGAGCTCTATGAACCAGTATCAATATTCCTTTAAATCAAAGGTAAAGTTCTTTTTCCAGTTATCTTGTCATAAGCCTGTAATATTGCATAGAATGACTGATGGAATTTATTTAACTATTCTCTAATTGATGGATTTCTAAGATGTTTATTTTGTTTTATTTTTTGGTCACTACAGAAATGTTTCTAGAAAAAACTTTGTAAATATATTATTAAATATTATTCTAAACATTTATTTTTCTGAGTTGTTAAATTATAATACCTATTCTCCAAAAGGCTGTATAAATTACGAATCCCACTAGTAAGGTATGAGAAAACAACTTCTATCCCACTCATTTGTCAACATTAAATTAAATTGCACTTTTATATTTCTAAATTGGTAACTGAAATATGATGTGCATTTTTGTTTAATTTGCATTTCTCTGAATAATACCAAGGTTGAGCATCCTGCCCAATGTTTTTTTTCCCTGTTATATGGGTTTCTGTTTCTTCAGTAGCCCTTTTTCTTTATAGATAAATCGTAATACCAGTTTAATTTTTTTCTTTTTATTTTGGGTTTTTAAAACAGTGTTCCTTAATATCTATGTATTCTGTTAATATGTTTCTACTGATATGAATGGAAAACAAAATGTGGTGCATCTACATACAATGAAATACTATTCTTTGGGAATTCCCATCATGGTGCAGTGAAAACGAATCTGACTAGGAACCATGAGGTTGCAGGTTTGATCCCTGGCCTTGCTCAGTGAGTTAAGGATCTGGCATTGCCGTGAGCTGTGGTGTAGGTTGCAGACGCGGCTCGGTTCTGGCATTGCTATGGCTCTGGCGTAGGCCAGCAGCAACATCTCCGATTAGACCCCTAGCCTGGGAACCTCCACATACCACAGGTGCGGCCCGAAAAAGCCAAAAAAAAAAAAATACTATTCTTTGGATAATAAAATAACAAATGAGTAGTATGGCTAGGTCATGTCCTAATACAATTTTTAATTTTTTGAGGCACCTCCATACTCCATACTATTTTCCATAATGGCTATACCATTTATACTAATAGTATACAATAGTTTCAATTTCTCCACATCCTTACCAACACCCGTTTTGTTTTTGTTTTGGTTTTTTAATAATGGCAACTATTGAGAAATCTTTTTCTATGGTAAATCTAGGTGAGAAACATGTTGGAAATTCTCCATGTCTACATTTTTAGGTCTTTTCTCTTAGTCTTGTCAGATTTCTCAGAGAAAATTTTTCCAGTATTCTGTGTGGGGACTAACAATTTAGTCATCAGTTTTTTGAGTATCAAATTATAGAAAGGATATGGAGTCCTCATAGCATTCAGAATGCATATGTTCACTAATTCCCGTTTGCAGTATAGAACCATACCTTCAACTGTGTCTAGAATATGCTCCCGCAAAGTTTCTTCCTCTTTAATGAAACTATTTTTAGATAAAATTAGTAAGGGTAAAGGAACTGGTTGGGGAGGCCCTATGCATGAGTATAACATGGCAATATGAATGCTACTCAATTCAAACAATTCCCCTGACATTTCTGCTTCTTTGCCACCCTGCTTATGTAGGTATCTGGTGCTACAGATCCACGAAATGTTTGAGCATTCTGTGGCGTAAACTGGATGATTTCTCAACTTCACTTGCTGCACTGAGGTTTAGTTTTCTTGATATTCTGTATCTAACACCTGTTCTATCCTTTGTCTTCTGCTGAGTACTTTGCTTTTCTTCCAAGCTTATCAGTTTATATATTTAAAAATCCCTTTACTACAGATTTATTGGATTTTCATGAGGAAGTGACATTATATTGCCATTTAGTGAAAAAATTCAAAGTTCAATTTAAATGCCAGAGTTTTATATGAGCAAATCAAGAGAACATTTGTTCCCTCCAATTTACTCTGAAAATTGCCTGCTGCATGTTTCACAGAGTTAACTTTCATCTCCATTTATGTTTATATAAAGAGTGCTCTTTTTTCACTTTATCTAAGCCCTTGGTGATCCCTGGTCACTGCCTCTGCATTTTGCTCATAGGGTGGCCTTTGGTAGGGTGTGTGTTCCATCCACCACCATGCAGGAAAAATACTTTGTGGCTCAGATCTTGCAGGGAAAAAGAATTCCTCTTTGAGCTAACGTATGACTGACATCACTCTTCCTCTGTAAGTCATTCCTGGTTACGGTAGCTCAGGGTGCTCCTAATCACTCATTTCATGTTCAATGTAACACGAACTATAAAATCTTAGGACATATGAGTCTAAATGCTCAGACCTCATACAGCAATTTGAGGAAGATTGTGAGATGAAAGTATCACTATCTTCCAAATTATGGAATACAAGTGACAGCTGATTTTCTCTTTTTATAAGAACATCTGATTTGAGTGTGTGTGAATGTAAATTTCTACCTAAGTGCGAAAGTTTTCTTTGTACTTGTATGAACTTTTAGATAATACAAATTTGTTGATTTTAAAAAATCTTTTATGTTAGTCTCATCAGATACCATGTCACACACACACATACACACAGCATGTATCATATTATATACATTATATAAAACTTGCCTGTACTATTGGAAAGGGGAATTATAGGTGGTTATTAAGATTTACCTCTCTTAATAGTGAACTGGGAATATTGCAGTTTCTGTTATTTAGATTTGTCTTCTGACTTAGCCCAAATTGAGTTCTATAAAGTGCAGAAGAGTTATAACTAAACAGCAGCTGTTCTTGCAGGACTGTGGCACAACTCACCAAAGTAACGGTATTACCTAGCAGGAAACAGCTGGATCACATACTAATAGTGAGCCTTTCTGGTCACTTACAGAATAACTGAGCTGGAGAAGGAACATTGAATGACCCATTTTCAAGTTGCTGAAATTCTCATAGTACTAGGCGGAGTTAAGACCAGTGAAATTTGAAATAGAACTATTAGAAATTGTCTGTCATCTATATGAATAGGCTGAAGAAGAACCAGTTATGCTAAAGGGATATATGGTTATTACTTATGACTATCTTTTCCTTGGTTGATAATAATTCTTTCAATAGGGAAGCATTTACATAATAAGGTATTGTTCTATAGGGTTTACAAGCATTCCCCCCCCCACTGGGGACAGATTTGTCTTTATACTTAAATTTCATCATTGCCTATTAGTATTTATTACAAGATTCTAAGAGTATAGCAAGAAGAATAAAATATTGGGTATATAATCAAATTTAAAGTTGTTTTCTCAGCAAAAAAAAGTTTAAACGTGAAGTGTTACAAGATGGTAACATATGAAAAATACTAACTGCTTAAGAGGAAATTCAGTAAAATAGTTGCAAAAATTTTACAAAGAAAACAATATTGAGAGAAGTTAAAGAAGTCTAAGTCCTTGTGGTAGAGAATATGAAATCCTAAAATCAATGTTCTAAGCTAGAAAAAGAAGGGCCAAATAATCCTAAAGTAACTAGAAAAAAAAAAAAGATTAGCAACTAATCCTTCAAAAATTTTCACCAGGCATCTGCTTTGTGTTGCTGTAGTATTTAAATACTTTGGATTCACACAGGAGTCACTTCCTTCCCTCTCCTTCTTCCCAAATACAGAGGTAATGATACCCTGGGGAAATTCTGCTCCAAATCTCCAAGTACTATATCAATCCAGGTGCCTAAGTCAGAGAACAAACAGGTAATGAAGACAAGAGAGAAGATATTGAAGCATGACTTATCTTTCTGTCCTATGTATGTCCTTTTTAACCTGTGTCCACTGCCATGCCATTCCTGATATACTTTTCTCCAGAATGTAACTCAAAAACATTGTCACACTTCTGTGTGTACTAATACAGTTGCTTATGCTGGATCCATATTTTCTTGTGATCTTTTTTTTTGAAATGGTCAATCTTTCAGCTTTTACAAAATGTAGCGTAATTTGAAAATATGCAATTTATCCACCTGGAGTTCCCTGTTATCAGAAACTATAAAGTTTACATCTGACTAATAATTTGTCTGGTATATTCAGATATTATGTAATGCTATAAGACAATGCAAATAAGACTTTCCAACCTATGCATTTGCTGTCCATATTCAGCCTGATAAAACACATCCCTTCCTAGCAATCTCCAAGCCAATTATCAAGTGAATGCCAGGAAGACGTGATTAAGCAATTGTTTTCTTTCTACAAGAGACTGTATTTTATTCATTTTTTAATTAAAATATTAACAATTCATTCATTCATAATTTATGTTTTGCCTCCAACTTTTGCAAAGTATATACATTACTTTCAGGATAAGGAAAAATTACCTGAAAAAAGAAAGGAAATGATTACCTTTCACTCTTTGTAACCTATTTTCCAATCTTATTATCTTTTTTCCCAACCTCAAAACCTGTGATGGATCAATTATTTGCTTCTATTTTTTATTTTTATATTTCTCTATTTTAGTTTATATTCAATCATTCTTTACACCAAGAATGTCTTTCCCATGAAAGTCTAGTGGAAGAAAATTCTACCCACAGTTTGTTATAAGCACAATATCAACTCCGCCCCAAATTCCACTCAGTCTTTTACCTGAGGTAATGGATCCATCCATGTTTTGAATACTGATAGCATTTCTTTTGTAACTCCTTTTTTTGATTATCACTTTCCACCTTACACATATTTGTGTAGTCACTGAAGCTACCCAACATGAATGTAGATTTCTAGAGGAAAGAAATACTAATTCATCATTGTAATCTTGTAATTATACCCAGCATAATACCTATCATCTTCAAAGCTAATGCTTCTCAAAGTGTACCTGGACTAATAGCATCAGCATTACCTGGGAAACTTATTAGGAAGGTACTGAATCAGAAACTGGCATGGGGTGGCTAGCAATTTGTGTTTTAATATGCCCTCCAGGTGATTCTGATACTAACAAAATTTGGATTTGGGGTCCACTCTTGTACGCATTCAGCAAATATTTGTTGAATGGATGAATGGATAAACAAAAGATGAGTACATTTAGTTAATTTTTAAATAAAATATGACTATTATATAATTATTTCTGCTGTAAAATGTGTACTGTTGAGATTTGGATATTAAATTATGAAACAGCTTTGAATTTTGATTAGAACAAATCTGACATGCTGTACTTCCTAGCAATGCTAACATGCTGATTTTCCTCAAGCACTGTCTCTTAATTTATACATTACTTGTACACCTGAAAGTGTGAATGCTGAAAATTTTTGTAAATGTTTACAAATCACTGATTTTAATTCACTGATGAGATAAAGAATACCCATAAGGGTTTCTTGAATTTTTTTTCTATGAAATAAGAGCATTGTGTAGTGATTTGTGAATTGAATGCGCATATGACTCATGAGGAACTTGTTAGAACGAGTTTGATCCACTCAGGTCTAGGGTGGTTTTTGAGATATATAAGCTCCCAAATCTTGCTGCTTGGTTCAGGGACCATCTTACGTGGAGAAGGAAAATAGTGTAATGTGATTTCCAATTTGTTATGCCAGCTAGAATCACTGTGTAGCTGGGGAAGGGGCTTGAGGATTTAGGCAGATTATCTCCTGGGAACTTCTTTCTTCATCTGTCAACTATAAATAGCATGTCGAACCTCTAGCATGATACCTGACACACAGTGAGTGCTCAATAAAAGGCAACTATTATTATTCCAATAAAAAATAATAACAACATTTAAAGGGAATGTTAAAATACTATGGCTCCATCTGGTATGCAGTTGGTTAACTATATTCCTGATGCGCTCACTCTGGAATGTGAGGTCAATAAAATTGATCTCTGCTGTCAACAGTTTTATAGCTTTTGCAATTTCAGCTTGAGTGTCTGCCATTGACCTACAGCAGCTGAAATCACAGGTGCAACTTCCTGAAAATTAAGCCCTTCTTCTGGTACTTCCCTGATTATCACTTATTCCTGACAGTAACAAAGAAAGCTACAACCCATTGAAAAAAAATTTTTGATTTCTTTACTATTTACATAATGACATCTTATCATACCCTGGGATCTATCTGGTTGCACATGAACATCTGTAGGTGAGATTTAAATAATTAATCTATTGTTAAGAGATTTTTCACTAATATCAGTCATTAGCTGAAGAATTTGGTGTAATTACACATACTAGTTTGCATATGGTTGAAAAACTAGTTATTTAAATTGTATAGCTTAATAGGACAGCCTTTCTTTTCAGTTTATAAAATCAAAAGCAGTAAATCCAATAGATTATTTCACTGTTTACTGAAGGAGTTACCACTCATAAAGATGAATTTCTGAGTGACTGTCAAATTAGATCATATCCTGAGGAGCTCTTGGAACTTCTTTTGGGAATTATGGACACTTAAATATAAGAGTTAAATACTCAGTTTAAGCTACAATGATTTATCAGAAAAATATATGCTTCATATCCAAGAAAAATAGATTTATCTCCAAAGACTGCTTACTGCTTTGCAAGACATTGTATTGAACATTTAAGGAAAGATGCATCATCTAATGTCATTTTATTTCCTTTATGAAAATTGAGAAAGAACAGAAAAGAAAATATAGCTTTCTGGATTTGGGGTGGAAGTGGGGCTTAGAAATAGGATAAATAAAAATTTTTAAATGATTTTTCAATTAGATATTCATAGTCCAATATCTACTAGTGATTATGGAATGCTTTGTGTTTTGAATTTTACACAGATTTTTGAGATATAAAAATTTTAAATTAAAATATCACTAATTAAATCCTGTGTTAGGTCTAATTAAAAGTTTCCGATAATCATTTGGTTGAAGTTCAGTAACAATCCATAAGCAGTTAGTAACTACCATATCTAGATTAACAAAAGATAATTAATCACTTTGGTGGCAGATTGATTTTAACCTCCAGATATTAGGTCACCAGATAATGGTTTTCCCTTTTTTTTTTTTTTGCCTTTTGTCGTTTTAGGGCCGCACCCATGGTATGTGGAGGTTCCCAGGCTAGCGGTCTAATTGGAGCTGTTGCTCCTGGCCTACACCAGAGTCACAGCAACGCCAGATCCGAGCCACGTCTGCAACCTACACCACAGCTCACGGCAGTGCCAGATGGTTAACCCACTGAGCAAGGCCAGGGATCGAACCTGCAACCTCATGGTTCCTAGTCGGATTCGTTAACCACTGCGCCATGACGGGAACTCCTGGTTTTCTGATAGTAGGATAATTGGTGGTATTTTTTTTTAAAGAGCACTTTTCAAACTTTTGTATAACTTATTGAAATAAAAAATGGAAAATCAAATGAGATAACTCCCCCCCAACCCCCGCTCTTAATGATTTCACTTGACTTTAGGAACATGAGGATTAAAATGAGAGTGCAAAATATTTTTTTTGAGAGTTTAAGTTTTTGTTTTGTCACTGTATCTCTAACTCTGTCCACTCACGTTGAGAATATTTTTACTCCTTTAATTTTCATGTCTTTCCAACAGGTTTTGAAAGGAATTATTTAAGCTTTTCAGAAAGGGAATGGGATGTATTTTAAAAGGCATTTGAGATTTAAATGCCAACTTTAATTTCTCTAAAATAAACTTTATTTTCAGACATCTACTGATTTCTCCCTGTAAAAGA
Organism: Catagonus wagneri; assembly: GCA_004024745.2. NCBI lineage: Eukaryota > Metazoa > Chordata > Mammalia > Artiodactyla > Tayassuidae > Catagonus > Catagonus wagneri. The sequence continues at coordinate 14,585,473 of PVHT021183696.1, forward strand.
TTTACCCCATGTCATTTCCTTACTTTAAAAATTCTCTCCCTTCCTCTCTCCCCTAACCTATCCTTTTTCCTCAGTTGGACTTTTCTGACATATACTTCCTGTTTAGTTGAAGTGTGACCAGTCTAAGAGAAAGAGTATGTGGCCTTAGTGTGAAACAACTTTTAATGGCATCATGGAGAGTCCATCGTTAATCTCTGGGGTGGTGCTTGAAAAACTGACACTTATTTATCTCTCTGGGGGCAGTGCTTGAAAAATTGACACTTCTTTTATCTCTCTGCTACCCATAAGTGAGCCCATCAGCACTAATGGGGCAAAATGTTGCTTGGTCCAGTTAGGTTCTGCATCTTTAGTCCCCTGAAGCTACAGCCAAGAAGTTCCAAGCCCATGCTCTTGACAAAGAATATGAATATTGTGGTCAGACAGACAGAGGTGGATCCAGAAGCTTATAGAATTTTGAAGGGCTCCTTTAAGGAAAAAGAATACAGTTTATTTTTTCCAAAAATATTACAGAAAGCATTTGACCATGGGAACACATTGCTAGGGCCTCTTGTAAGCGGCTGGTACCAACAAGGAGGTTTTGGCAGGAAGTGCATAGAACATATTAAAATTCAATTCAAAAATCCAAACATTTTCTGATGGTCGTAGTTAGCCAAACGTATTCCACAAATACTTATTTTTTTTCCCTTTTATGGCCTTATCTGTGGTATATGGAAGTCCTCAGGCCAGGGGTCAAATCAGAGCTGCAGCTATAGCCTATGCCACAGCTTGCCAAATCCTGAACCCACCGAGTGAGGCCATGGGTTGAACCCACATCCTCAGAGACAATGTCGAGTCCTTAACCTACTGAGCCAATATTGGAACTCCCCATAACTATATTGTATAGTTAGACATTTAATTGTTCACCTAGGTATTCACACATTAATTCAATGTTCTTACAATGAGTAGGCAAATGCCTCTTCTAAGATTAGGTTGAATTATTATGTAAAATTTTCACAACCAGTTAGAATTGTCCCCCTTGAAAATGCTCAGCAAAAGCCAGTACAAAGGTAATGTAACCAGTGGATTTTGATTTTCCTTTTTTTCTCACTTCATAAGGCCAGGTTTACCAGTTGTTTCTCAAGTATGCTTTCATATTTGAGTAGTATTAAGGCAAGATGGGTGGTTTGAAGTGGGGACAGAGAAATATCTGATTCCCAAATCAGAATGCCAGTCATACTGGATTAGAGGACCACCCTATTCCAGTATAACATTTTAACTAATTATTTTTTAATAAAGTCGCATTCTGAGGTACTGAAGATTAAGATTTCAACATATGAATTAGGGATGGAGGTGTAATTTCAACCCATGATAGTAAGGCTAAGTAAAATGATTTTTGTAATCTTTATTTAATATCTTCCATTTGAGCAAACTAATTTTATAGATCTAATGAAAAAGTGAAAAAAATTTAGATGGTACATTAATTTTCTAGGCCTGACTAACAAACCGTCACAGGCTGGAGGGTTTAAACAAGAGAAATTTATTGTCTCACAGTTCTGGAGGTTGGAGGTCTAAGATCAAGGTCCTGACAGGATTGGATTCCTCTGAGGCCTCTCTCCTTGGGTCTCAGATATGTCTTCTGGTTGCTTTGTCCTCACATGACTGTCCATCTGTGTGCACACATCCCTAATATTGTCACTTATAGGGATACCATTCATATTGGATCAGAGCCCACCCATGTGACTTCATTTAACCTAATTATCTCTTTAAAGGCCATATCAACAAGTATGATTACATTCTGAGGTACTAAGGGTCAGAATTTCAACATATGAGTACAAAGGGGACGCAATTCAGTCCACAACAGATGACCTATTATTTTTTTTTCTTATTAAAGCCTGATCATTGCCAGTGAAAACTTTATTTGGCTATTGTTTCAGTTACAATTCCTCAATGTAAACTGTGTTAACTATAGTAGGCATAAAACAGTTATTGAACACTTTTAGTGTGCAAAGTTTACTCATTAATACAATGCATGATCCGAAATGTTATTTTCAGACATCAATTGATTTCTCCCTGTAAAAGAAGATTTACCCCATGTCATTTCCTTACTTTAAAAATTCTCTCCCTTCCTCTCTCCCCTAACCTATCCTTTTTCCTCAATTGGACTTTTCTGACATATACTTCCTGTTTAGTTGAAGTGTGACCAGTCTAAGAGAAAGAGTATGTGGCCTTTGCTACCAATGTTATTTTTGTTGTAGATTTAAATATAGTCCTAGAACATTTCTTTGGATATTGATTTATCTTTTCTCAGTTACACCATTTAGGAAGCATTATACCATGATGTTATTACTTTACGAACTATGGTGCTAGTTAAGTCTACTCAGGGGACAAATCTAATCTACTGAATGGATGTTTGTCCTGTAATGTGTTCTATTTATTTATTTATTTTTTTGCCTTTTTGTCATTTTAGGGCCGCACCCATGGCATGTGGAGGTTCCCAGGCTAGGGGTCTAATCGGAGCTGTAGCCACTGGCCTACACCGCAGCCACAGCAACAACGCAGGATCCAAGCCAACGTCTGCGACCTACACCACAGCTCACGGCAACACTGGATCCTTAGCCCACAGGGCAAGGCCAGGGATAGAACCTGCAACCTCATGGTTCCTAGTCGGATTGGTTAACGACTGCGCCATGACGGGAACTCCTGTAATGTGTTCTAGCTACAACATAATATTATCTGTTCCTTAACCTAAACACTTTCTTGCTTTCAAAATATTTTCTTAGGTTTTTGCATATGTATGGAATACTCTTCCTCAAATCTGACAATTGCTTTTGCCACCACCACAAATATCATTATCCCATAGCTGACATGAATGTGCATTTTTCTGTCTTAAATACTAATGTCTAGGTAGTGAGATAAGCATTCCACAGACATGATTTAATTTAATTCTCAGAATAAGTTTATGACGTAGGTATTATTATCTCCATTTTACAAAACTGAAGCTTTAAACACCATGCATACCACTTCCATCATTAAAAGCTCCATTCAGTACCCACCTCCCCCACGAAGCTTTCTAAATTCTTCTTTTTTTATGCTTTCATTATTTTTACATTACATAATTTTAAAAACTAGATTGATATTTTACTCATGGAATACATTGACAGAATCAATTCCCCCCAACAGCATTTGGGAATAATTAAGAAGAATATTAGGTCAAAAAGAAATGTAAGCTCTACTTTTTGTTAAAATGTCTGTATTTTAATTATTTTGCCCAGATTATCTTGGTAGCAAAGTAGTACCAGGGATGGGCAAACAAAAGGAACTGCAGTGGAGAAGGATTTGCTACATATGTATAGATAAATGGTAAGGGATCTTCAGGTTAGAATTAAACTAATGAAAATTATATTAAAAACAAAACAAAAAACCTCTAAGAAGAATAAACCTAATCTCCAAGAGAAGACTGAAGGTGACTTTCAAAGGCAAGTTGACCAACTAAAATGAAAATGCTAATTCATGTAATGGGATAATAAGTTTCTGTTTTCCTAAAAAATTAAATAAGGAGAAATAATAAATTAACTTTAAACAAATATTCATCAAGAGAAGCTGGGAAATGCATGATCCGAAATGTTGATTTCAGAATGGAAAACTAGCCAGTCCTCTGTTTCTGACAGTGTTAATAATAACAGCACAAATATTTTCAATTATGCCTCAGTTATTTTAAGTAAGGATATAAATAACAAATAATAAACGACTCCTGCTTTCAAGAAAATCACACTCTGGGGGGGATTTAGAGAGCAAATCATTATGATAATTTCTATGCTTGTATAGAGAAGCGATATTTACTAGTTACTTTCTAAAAAATATATTGAAATTGGAAAAATTAGAACAGAGGTTACCTTAGTAATTAGTCTTACTTTAACTGCTTATTTTTGCGCTCTTCTGAATGCATTTTCACTATTTTTCAGAAGATTGTTTTTCACTGTTATGGTATTATATTTTTTATATTCTTATATATTTGTTTAGCATCTTTTAACTGTAACCCTTAATTTGAATGTTTAAATAAACTACTTTATATTTTATTTTATTCTTTTTTAATGATAACACTAAAATTTTTTCATCTTTGTCCAAAAACAATTAAGAGTTTAGTGTTCCAACTTTTCCTCAGCAACATAGTTCTTAATTCTATGCTCATTTGTTTGCTGAAATTCTAATTTTGGCAGAATTTCATCAGATTATTACTATATTTGTCATCAGAAAGGCTGCTTCTAGCATTTTCTCTTTCTCTTTCTCTTTATTATATTGCATATAGTTAGCCATCTTCTTCGAGTACTTTGTAGCATGCCCTCAGGCTTATTTCCTGTTTTCTCTTGTAATATTCAAATATGTTTATGGAATCACAGGATACAATATTGAATCGGTGTTTTGTAAGCACACTATAACTTTTGGAAAAGTTACAGTTCGTCTCATTATAGTCAAGTAGCAGCATATTTGATTTCAAATATGTAATATTCATACTCTGAGATTCAGACTAAATGAAAATCTTAAAGTTCAAATAATTATTTAGAATTAAATGAAATATAAATGTTGTAAGCATGTTCTGGATAGAATTATTTTTATGTTTTATACTAAATATTCAATATTTACTCAGTGTGCTTATTTTCTAGCCCACTGATTAATTTAGCTTTTTATCACATCACCTTCTATTTTAATTATTTGGTTAGTATAAATGAGTACTATTTCCCCCATTAAGTGTCAGTCTTCTTGAGAATAAGGTATGTTTGATATATCTTTTTATTCTCCACAGGGCATAAAAGACAGGCTTGCGTATAGTAAATGCTAAAATTTATCAATTATTTTATTTTCATGAAGACCATGTTGTTTGTATTGATATACATTGCTAAACAATTAGTTGTTCCCTAGTTACAGAGATAAGTAAGAACTTCTGTGCTCATTTCTCAAATGACTGGCTTTCCTAGGTTTTTGCTTTAATGCGAGTGAATTAAGAAAGCACTGAAAAGCAGTTAGTCTGATTCTGAAGCCAACTTGTAGTCACTCTGATGAGGCAGAGAGTAAAATATGAAAGTCTCCTTCACAATTTGTCAGCTATTGGCTTCCCTGTAGTGACATGCTGGAAAATTAAAAGTATGTTTTTCCTGTAGACAGAGTGACAAACATCATGGCATATTTGTCTATATGAAGAAGATGTCACCTCTGTATCAACAGTTTTCCAACTGATAATCTCTGTATCACATCCCCAAATCGTCTGGCTTTCCTATATTAAAGAGGAGGAGGGGAAATTGGATTAATATGGCGGAATAGAAGGACTGGAGCTCAACTTTTCTCCCAAAAAACAACAAAACTACAACCAAATGCCAAGCAGCCTTCAACAAATGGACTGTAAACTTCCAAAAAAGATATTCTACTCCAGAAGACAAAGAGGAGACCACATCAAGAGGTAGGAGGGGTGATTATGTGATAGAAGCAACCCCATATCTCCTGGGTGGGAAGCCCCACAGACTGGAAAGTAACTGCATCACAGAGACTCAGCTACAGGACTGAGAGTTCTGAGCCCCACGTCAAAACCCCACACCTAGGGATCTGGCACAGGGAGAAAGAGCCCCTGGAGCATCTGGCATTGAAGGCCGGAGGGGCTTGTGTGCAGGAGCTCCACAGGACTGGGTGAATCAGAGACCCCATCCTTGAAAGGCACACACAGACTTTCACGTGCACTGGGTCCCAGGGCAAAGCAAAGTCTCCATAGGAATCTGCATGGAGCCTGACTGCAATTCTTGGAGGATCTCCTGGGAAAACAGGGGTGACTGTGGCTTGTTGTGGGGGAAGGGCATTGGAGATGAAACTCTCGGGAACATTCAGCAGCCTGCATTTCTCTGGAGGGGGCCATTTCTGGGAAAATCTGGTCCCTCCCATCAGCGCTGAGAAGCCCCAGGCCAAACAATAATCCAAGTGGGATCACAGTCCCACCCATCAGGAAACAGGCTGCATAAAGACCCCACAGGCACATAGCCAGCCTCTAATCTCATCCAGAGACAAAGCCCCACCCATCAGAGGGATAAGAATCAACCCCACCTACCAGTGGGCAGGCATCAGTCCCTCCCATCGGGAAGCCTACATCAAGCCCCCTCCATACCAACTTTAGCCACAGGGGAGGCAAACGCCAGAACTAAGAGAGGCTACAACTCTACTGTTGGCAAAATGGTCACCATATCAAAAACCTATAAAAATGAAAAGACAGAAAACTATATCTCAGATGAGGGAGAAAGAGAAAAGCCCAGAAAAACAGCTCAGTGATGAGATTATCAGCCTCACAGAAAGAGACTTTAGACTGTTGATGCTAAAGATGATGCAAGGCATTGGAAATAAACTGGAGGCAAAGATTGATAATTTACAGTCAACACTGAGCAAAGAAATAGAAGCTGTAAAAATTAAACAAGAAGAGATGCAAAATACAATAACTGAAATAAAAAATTCATTAGAAGCAGCCCACAGTAGAAGACAGGAGGCAGAAGAACAAATTAAGGAGGGCGAGGACAGATTAGTGGAAAAGAGATAAAAGATTAAAAGGAAATGAGCAGAGTCTCAGAGAACTCTGGGATAATGTTAAACGCACCAACATCCAGATTATAGGGGTGCCAGAGGGAGAAGAGAGAGAGAAGAGGACAGAAAAAATATTTGAAGAGACAATAGCCAAAAACTTCCCTAATATGGGAAAGGAACCACTCAGTCAAGTTCAAGAAGTGCAATGAGTACCATATAAAATAAACCCAAGGAGGAACACCCCGAGACGCATATTAATCAAAGTGACCAAAATTAAAGACAAAGAGAAAATATTGAAAGCAGCTAGGGAATAGAAACAAATGACATAGAAGGGAACCCCGATAAGGTTATCAGCAGATTTTTCATCTGAAACTCTGAAGGCCAGAAGGGAGTGGCACGATATAATTAATGTGATGAAAGGTAAAAACTTCCAGTCAAGATTCCTTTACCCTGCAAGGCTCTCATTCAAATTTGAAGGAGAGATCAAAACCTTTACATATAAGCAAAAGCTAAGAGATTTCTGCAACACTAAACCAGCTTTACAACAAATCTTAAAGTGACTTCTCTAGTCAGAAAAGAAAAGGCCACAACCAGAAACAAAAACACCACAAATGACAAGGCTTACCAGGAAAGGATTATACACAGTAGAGATACTAAATCATCCATGCACAATTATGCTACCAGTCAGAAATCGTGAGAAAAGAGCACAAATGCAGGTCACTGGAGACGCATGTACAAATAAGAAATCAAGAACTTAAAACAATCTCATTTGTATATAGACTCCTATATCAAAACTTCAGGGTGAAAAAAAGAGCAACAAAAACCCCAAACAGTTAATACAATGGCAATAAGAACATATATATCAGTAATTACCTTAAATGTTAATGGACTGAATGCCCCAACCGAAAGACATAGACTAGCTGAATGGATACAAAAACAAGACCCATATATATATGCTGTCTTCAAGAGACCCACTTCACTTCTAGAGACACATACAAATTGAAAGTGAGAGGATGGAAGGAAACATTCCATTATGCAAACGGGCATCAAAAGAAAGCCGGAGTAGCAATGCTCCTATCAGACAAAACAGACTTTTAGATGAAAGTCTAAACAGACTTTTAGATGAAAGTCCATTTTAAGAGACAAGGAAGGGCACTACATAATGATGAAAGGAGCAATCCAAGAAGAAGATATAACAATTTTAAATATCTATGCACCCAACACAGAATCACCACACTATATAAGGCAACTGCTAACAACCTTAAAAGGAGAAATCACCAATAACACAATCATAGTGGGGGACTTTAACACCCCACTTACAGCAATGGACAGGTCATTCAGACAGAAAATCAATAAGGAAACACAGGCCCTGAATGAAGCATTAGATCAGATGGACTTAATAGATATTTATAGGACATTCCATCCAAAAGCAACAGAATGCACATTCTTCTCAAGTACGCATGGAACATTCTCTAAGATTGATCACATCCTGAGCTACAAATCAAGCCTCAGTAATTTTAAGAAAATTGAAATCATATCAAGCATCTTCTCTGACCACAATGCTATACGACTGGAAATCAACAACAAGAAAAAAAAATGGCAACAAATACAAACACGTGGAGACTAAACAACACACTACTAAACAACCAATGGATCACTGAAGAAATCAAAGAGAAAATTAAAAAATACCTAGAAGGAAATGACAACAAAGATACGACACTCCCAAACCTCTGGGATGCAGCAAAAGCAGTTCTAAGAGGAAAGTATATAGCAATACAAGCCTACCTCAGGAAACAAGAAAAAGCTCACTTAAACAACCTAACTTTACATCTAAAGCAGCTAGAGAGGGAAGAAGCCAGGTCATGGAAACAACCTAAATGCCCATTGACAGAGGAGTGGATAGGGAAGATATGGAACATACACACAATGGAATACTAATCACCCATTAAAAGGAACAAAATAACAACATTTATAGCAACATGGATGGACCTAGAAATTATCATGCGAAGTGAAACCAGTCAGACAATTAGACAGCAACACTCAATGCTACCGCTTACATGTGGAAACTAAAGAGACACAAGGAACTTCTTTGAAGAACAGACAATGACTCACAGATTTTGGAAAACCTTAGTTTTTCAAATAAGACAGTCTCGGGAGTGGGGGGATGCACTGTGGGTTTGGGATACAAAATCTTTCAAATTGACATGTGATGATCTTTGTACACATATAATTGAAATAAAATTCATTATTATTAAAAAAATAAAAAAAAGAGGAACATGGCTTCCTAAAGATGTCTTTTAAGAGCTCACTAAGATTCCAGCATCCAAACAATCCCAGACCGTTCCTGTACCCTGCCAGGTCCTCAATGCATGATATATAGCCATCAATAAGGCAGTCTTCTGTGAACTACACAATGCCTTCATGCAAAAGTCTTCCTTTTAATTGCAACTGTTCATGAAAAGAATAGCATGGTAAACTTCTGAAGTGGAGAGAAAGAGAAAAAAAAAAAAAAAAGAGAACAAAATACAAACTCCATTGATAGAATTCTGTCCAAGGTCCAAACTCATTGAAACCCTCTGGTGAATGTTCTTTTTCAATTCAGACTTTTTTCTATGTTGTTTGCATTGTTTGAATGCCTTTCCAGCCTCATTCATCAATATCTACATATCCATCACCTTTCATTTGAACACAGCCGTTCTCTCTCTCTCATTGTACACTGTAAGTTTCCATTCTCTCTTGTATTCTGTAAAATTCTTGTAATCGGAGATTGTGTCTATACTGACCATTATGGTAATTCCTGCTTCTAACATAGTGCCTAATGTAGCAGGGATAATACTATGAAAGTACTAATGAACTGGCATTGAATTCCATTTATTCTTGTGAAACCAGGTCAATCCACCTAAATACTCATATGGTTGAGCACAGTTCCAGGTTTTAGATTGACTCTTGAACTTACAGTCTTTCATTGTTTCCAGATATTGGTGGCATTACTTTATACACTTACTCTCTTCATACTATCACTGCCTTTCCTATTGTAATTTCTTGAGAATCCAGTTTTGAAAGTATCCCATCATTTGTTACTTCTCACACGTTTTTAGCTTCTCTGTATGGCAAAGGCACAAAGTGTAGACACTGTCTCAAAATGCAGTCTTTTATGATGCCCCAGCAACATTTGATCCACCAGAGTAAAAACTTGCTAACTACTACATGATATGTAAACATCAAAATAAAATGGATTTTTTAGTGTGTAGTGGGTACAGATATCTTTGGGGTTTTTTTGGCATAGTTTCCTGGAAGGTGGCACAGTTTCCTAGAAGGTATCCTTCTCTTCACTATAATGTCTCTATTTGAGGGAAGATGTGGATGGAGTTTCAGATAGCTGCAAGATATAACACGTTGTTATATTTCCTTTGAGATGCTCTGGCCTTCCCTACTATAGCATTGAGGAAGGTGTACAACCAGACTTTCTTTGCATTTAGTTATAAGAATACAGATTTTTAATGTACATCACTCTAGACATTTAAACATACTTCAGAGTTTATATCCAAAGGCAAAATGATGGGAATACAGAGATGACAACAAAGGAATGAAAATCAACCATAATGAGAGGAATACATGCTTCTGTTACCCTACAGCTATTCAAGGGAGGATTTACAAAGACTTGAATAAAATTATCTCATATTTATGCTACTATGACCACTGTCTTTTCTTTGTTTTAATTGTTTATGAAGTCAGAATGTGAAACCAAAGTTATAGCAAAACCTAGTGTCATCATCAGATGCTAATATCAAATCCCCAAAGAGGAAAATACCATTCATTCCAGAAACATAAAATGTAGATTTTAGGGCAGATTTCTGGAACACTGCTGTCACTATTGTCAGGTCACTATTATTCAAAGTCCATGGAACCACTCCTATTAGAAATAATTATCTACTCATGGGGCTGTAACATCTAAATAGATTATAGATACTTTCATGTGATGTGTGGACAGACTTTAGCATTACTTATTATCTTGACCTTTTTTAGCCCAAAATAGTGCTGAGCTACTTGCACTGTGAGAGTCTGCATATTTAAGACAAAAGTGTTCTAAATTCTTAAACATTAGACATATTTCATATCCTTTTTGGTAATTTCTAAATGTTTAAGCAATCTTCTGAAAATGTTACAGCTAAGTCCAAACATAAGGCAAAATTTTGAGTAGGAAAGATAGACTATTTGATTAATATTATGTATTCCATTTACACTAATATTATGTATTAATATTGAATAGCAATATTTAAAGACAACATAAATAGCCTGTTGCATTTTCAAATGTGTGTGTATAGTTTGTATTTTCCTCCATTTACTTGTAATTATATGACATTTGTATCTCTTTTATTATGACAGGTAGGATGTCAATAAAAAATTAATTATATCATTGAAAGTTCTGCCAATTGTCTGAAATATCAAATATGTTCAGTTTGCTTCCTAACAGAAGAAAAGTAAAAGATACAGAGTAGTAGTAGCTCAATAATCACATCAAATACATGTTTTCATAATTTTATTGGAGCCTTAATAGACTGGCATATGACTAAGTACTTCCTAATATCATGATCAATATAAAATTTTAATTAATGTTATTGTAAACATCCACACTTGAGGCCCAACACCTCAGTTCTCCTTTCTCCATCACATTCCACTGACAATCAAAAAACAAATAAACAAACACAAACGATAAACTTTTCGTGTCAAGTAACAGTTGAGATAGGACTAGAGATATAGTGGAAACAGTCTAAGGAAAAAAGAAATTTTCAAAGTCCAAACTAGTTTTACCAACTGCTAGAAATTAAAAGGACTCCTTTTATACTTTTATCACTAGGAGGTCGAGGAGGTAGTATCCTGTATTAGTATTAATGAAAACTAACTTCTCTGCCATTTTAGGACAATTACAGCCAGTTTTATAAGTCTCTCTCTCCCTCTCTCTCTCTCTCTCTCTCTCTCTATATATATATATATATATATTTTTTTTTTTTTTTTTTTTTTTTTTTTTTTTTTTTTTTTTTTTTTTTTTTTTTTTTTTTTTTTTTTTTTTTTTTTTTTTTTTTTTTTTTTTTTTTTTGGCTGTGCCCATGGCATGTGGAACTTCCTGAGCCAGGGATTGACAACATGCCAGAGTAGTCATCCGAGCCACTGCAGTGACCATGCTGGATCCTTAACTAGCTGCACCACAAGAGAACTCTAAAAGTGTAACTTATATCTGAGACCATATCTGAGTTCAGAGAAAGGATAGATATTAGATTAATTTTAACATATAATTTAGATTTTTCTAGTAAGTTAAAAAACATTAGTGAATTTTTTGATATTTGAAGTTTAGTTTTAAAACTCTCGCTGTAATTAGAGTAAGGCTTATTTATTGTTAGATGCTAAATAACCTTTTAAAAGAAATTGAAAGTGATGATAATGGTTCTCTTATTACAGTAGAAGTTATTCTTAGCATCTACCATATGTAATCTGTGTTCAAGAAAAAAAGGAGTACAATGAAGATATCAATCAGACTTGATCTCTTCCTTCAAGGAACTTATCATTAAAGGTAAGAAACAGATCTTAACAAATAATTTCTCATGCACATACGTACACATATTGTGTTTATGAAAGAAAGGTAGATGCTGCTATCGGAACATTTCATAAAAAGACCTGGTATAATCTGGGCACAGATGTCTAGAATAAGAGATATTTTAGCTCTGTGAAAAGTGATATTTAAACTGGACTCTGGAGAATGTGGCAAAAGGAAAGAATTTTCACATGGTGGGTATAGTTTGTGCACAGATCGTGATCATAAGTGAAAAGAACAAAGAATGGTATGGATCCTGTGGACGGTTTGGGAAGCCAGTGTGAGGGTCAGATCTTGCAGGGCCTATGAGGCCACGTGAAGTATTTGTGAGATTATCTTTAGATCAATGGATGCCAGTGAATAGGAAAGTTTAATGACACATTCATATCTCAAAAAAACAATATCTTACTTCGCAAAAAAAAAAAAGTTGGCATAATCTGTGCTTACTCTTCTTTTTTTCTGTTTTACTGCCTTTTTTTTTTTTTTAACCACACCTGCTGCATGCAGAAGTTCCCAGGCTAGGAATCAAATCTGCATCACAGTTGCAACCTGTACCACAGCTGCAGCAACGTCGGATCCTTAAACCATTGTGCCACAAGAGAATTTCCTTTTAAAAAAATTGCATAGTTGATTTACAATGATTCAGGTATGTAGCAAAGTAACTCAGTTACACATTTGTATATCTTTTCTTTTTCAGATTCTTTTCCATTATACGTTATTACAAGATACTGAACATAGTTGCTAGGCTATAGAGTAGGCCCTTGTTTATTTTATATATAGTAGTTTATATCTGTTAATCCCAAATTCCCAAATTTATCTCCCTCCCTTTCCACTTTGATAACCATAAGTTTGTTTTCTATGTCTGTGTGACTCTAATACAGTCTTCCATGTGCTTGATTTTATGCAAAAGCTGTTAAAAACCCAGTCAGGATACCTACAATCCTAGTGAGGCTTAGGTCGTATTGGGCTATGGAAAGAGGTGAAATCTAACTCTGAAAGCCTGTGGGCCATTTGTTCCAAAACCAAACAAGTTGGAAAGACTGTTGTTATTTTGGCCCCAAATCTGGTATTAAAAATCAAAGGCTAGTTGTGAATAGCTCAAAACTCTATAAACCAGTTTAAAAGGCAAACAGGACCAGGAAAAAATATTTGCAGGTTTCAGTTGTAAAGTGGACTATTTTTCCCAGTTTAAGGGAATTTTATTGTTATATGCTTACTCTTTGTTTTCTTCTCCCACCAATTTCATTCCAAGCCTTTACAATTCAAAAGTCTGGAGGTATATTCTAGTATCACGGGGAGTTTTCAGAAACAGAGATTCAGTCATTGAGGGTGATCCTACTTTAAAGATCTACATGCATATAAGCGTTCATTGATGACAGAAAGGTCCAGTAGGGATCTGATGCTCTGTTGTGGTGATGAGAAAAAGCTAATAATTGTATGATTCGCTCTAAGATTCAGTTTAAGCAATGGAAGCAGAAGCAATGGAGTAGCTTACAGTGTCATCAAGACTTCGGGCCACAACAAATAAAATATGGAAAGGGTTTGTTTAGCTCCTTGGATTGATGGATGATCATCACTGGATTAGCAAATGAGCAATGTTGGCCACAGTGGTAAAGAGAGAGCAAGGAAATCTCAAGAAAGATATCTGGACTTGGACATTGAAGGAATCTGGTCAAGAGTCAGGAGTTATGATGGGTTACATAACATGGAAACTAGGCTTTTCTGGTGGACCAGGATAAGAAGATCAATAGCTTCTTTTGCATCTATATATTTGCCCTGGCTTGGATACCTCAGCGCATTATAATTTCCTCTGGTGGTAATGTTTCTCTTTCTCTCCTCAAACATGGTTCTCCCTCAAAGATCCTTCCTGTCTGTTTTTTCCCTTCCATTTCTCTCTCTCTCTTTACTCTCACATAATTTGTTTTTAATTTAACTTCCCACCTCTCTTCCCTATTACCTCTTTCCTTTTCTTTCTCTTTTTTAACTGACCATGATAAGGAACAGAAGTTCTTTAAAATATTTGATATATCTATTTTTAAAAGGCTTTATCATTTCTATAATTACTTAAATTTATCTAAAACTACAAATTGCTTAATTAAAATCAATTATAAATTGCTGTATTTAGGTAAGATTTATTTTTATTATGAGTCAGGGTTCTTTGATAGGAAAAAATAAAAGTGATATTCTGCTAAAATCTAAAGAACAGGAGATACTCTGTAATACCATACCATAGTAATAAAAACTCAGATTAACATTGTTTCCTATTTAGAGTCAATATTTTAAATCATTACCTAGGTAGTAGATGAATGATAATATTGATTGATGAATTCTTAAAAGAAACAAGTTGACCAAGAGTTGTCGGGTAATTACAGTGATTGTATTACTAGCAGAGCACACCTAAAAAGTGGTGTGTTTAAGGTTTTTCATGGAGGTTTTCCTCATTAAATCATCACAACAATCTTATAAGAGGGGAACTAGCATGTTACAACTTTATAAGCTGAAACCTGAAGTTTAAAAAGGTCAAATTAATTGCCTTCTAAACAGAAGTTGGAAAGCTGGTATTCAAACCCAGGCAGTCTTACTTTAGAACTAGAACAAAACCTCTTTGCTAATCTGGGTCAACTGTCTCTCATTATTCCTGCATCTGTATTGCAGCATCAACTCAATAAAACAGTGGGTGTTAGCTAGCAATGCAGAGATAGAAAACATTCTCAACTTATAAACTGTACTTCTTTTGGATAACTACAATACTTATTCCTAAATAATATTTATTTATTTCATTTTCTTTTATTAGCAGTAATTAACCTCTTTGTACATTGATATGAGAATCATAAAACCTAAAATCCTAACCCAAAACATCTGTTTTTAAAAAAATTAAAGATATAATTTGAGAATAAATAAATTTGCTAAAAACAAAGCAATGTTCAAAATTCAAATTTGCATCATCCCATTTCCTTGGAATTTTCTAAAATATACAAAGAGGCTATATATCTTTTTTGTACATATTTGTAGTAAGCATACCATATAATTACAGTAAGCCAAATCTGCTCTTGGTAATGTATTTGCTCATTTCTTTTTTTATTGTCCTGCTCTTAGCATAAGGTGTGCTGTTAGTTTACATGAGTGATAAATTGTCAGTAATGAGCTAGTTCTCATTCATAACTCGCCAAATCATCAAAATGGCAAAAGGGTTTTCAGGTTTCTAAAATTTCTACGAATTGAGGATTGGCTGCTGTTCAAAGCCCATGCAGAGGTTGAATTATATCAACCAATATGTCTGAAAAGAAACATAGGCTTTCTTGTGAAGCAATCTTATGAGCCTGCTGGGTAAAAAAAGGTAGGGGGGTGGTCTTTAATCACTTACTCGTAGTCAGCAGTTACACTGGTCTGGGATAGCTCATGCTGCCAGAAGACACTGAACTCTCATTGCTATTCTGTTTTGGTTCTTTCTCATCTCTAGATAGCATTTTCTTTTCCTGTGGGTTTTCATGTATCTACCATAATGTGGAATAAGTATTAAGACTTAAAGGAAAATCATTAAATTCTAGGTGAGAATATTTTGATTCTGATTCCCTTCAGGAACTTACTAACATCAGTGAGCTAGTCCTATGATGCCTATGATTCTCAGTTTCCAGGTTTATAAAATAGAGCTTGTAGGTGGCGCATCAGAAAAAAAAAAAAAAACTATAAATGCCTCACTATGAATCCCTCCCATCACTTAAAAATATCTGAGATATGTAAGATAAACATAATAAATCAGACTAGCAATTGACAAATTCATCTTACAAAAATAGAATGGTTCCTAGGATGAAAACCCAACTGAAATACAAAGTAATCTAAACACATAAAGTGTTACCAGAAAGGGGTGCATATGGCTATAGAATAAGAGAAAAAGAAAAGATTATAGAGGTATTTTCGCAAAATTGTGCATTTTTACAGGTGGATGGGAGAAGTGACTTAAAATAGATGAATCATTCCCTGTTTTCCACATCAAAAATACTGTTTTAAAGAAGCAATTTGATCTTAAAATAAAGAGTGTATGTATGTAGCTCTGCCCCCCCATTCAATAGGAGGAGTTTCTGTGATGGGCAATAGCAGAAATTTGGGGGTCTACCTGATTGCATTCTGTAAACCTGCTGATCTAGAAAAAAAGTGCTAACAGGCTGGCATAAATGCTTGATCTTTTACCTCATTTAAAATTACTGATTGAAATTTGGATTTCTCCATCAATCTTCAGTTATTTGGATTAGCCCCAGTCAGTAGCTTGAAGCCAAATAATATATCAGTAAAGTGTTAAAGAAAAGCAGATGCTTTATAAATGTTCATTGAATGAATAAATGAGTTAATCTATTTTATTTGATTAAATGAAGGCTATAGAATATGGCTTGCTAAAAACCATCTTTCTAGCAGTGGTTTTTCTTAAGAGAGGACAAGGCATATATATATATATATATATATACGCATATTTTTTTTTTTTTTCCTTTTTAGGGCTACAGTGGTGGCATATGAAAATTCCCAGGCTAGGGGTTGAATTGGAGCTGCAGCTGCCAGCCTACGCCACAGCAACAGCAACTCAGGATCCAAGCCGTATCTGCAAACGATACCACAGTTCATGGCTGTGAGCACACAGGATCCTTAACCCACTGTGGGAGGCCAGGGATTGATCTGGCATCCTCACAGATACTGGTTCGTTACGACTGAGGCATGATGGGAACTCCGACAAGGTATTTTAAAGTAAGAAATTAATGTCTTATAGGTCAGAATTGTTATATAATCTATTCTTTATTATTTGTGAATGATCTACAGTACTGAAGTCTTATTTATGAATGTTATGCAATATTGAAGATAGTTTTTTGAATAAACAATTTATAGTTGGGAAAAAATGCTGAAAAAAATAGCATTCCTTCTAAAATGAACTTCTAGCTTTTCCCCTTCTTTCTTTCTTTTTAGAAAATAAACTATAGTTTCTTTTTCTTCCATATTTTCTCATAGAAGAAGCAAAATATGGTAACACTGAACTTTGATGCACAATTAAATAACTCTTCACATCCAAATGTGCCCCAAGGTTTTGCTCCCATATTGTTATATTTATGCTTTCATTTTTGGTGAAAACATGATTTCGGCGTACAAAGCATTTTCTTTATGAGCTCAGAATATCAATACATTAAAATAACAGAAGTAATTTCTGTCTAAATATTATGCTATTTTTTATTAATGGGGAAAAATCACAATATAACCACGAATGTATTAAAATTATAAGTTGTTTATTTGTTTCTAGGCTTATCTAAGATTCTTTGGAATTTTCACTATTGTAACTCATTCATAACATGATGAAAAAGGACTTAAAAAAAGACCATTATTTATTGTGTTCTAATAAAAATAAAAGGGTAAATGATCTTTTGTTTTATGTGGCAGGCCAGGGTTTTTATTTTGCTTTCCTGATCTGGGTTCTAACCAGTCTAGAAAAAAAAATACTTAGCATAATAATTTACAATAATCATAAAAGAAAGAATCATCTTATACAGAGTGAAACAGATTCTGTAGATATTAGACATGGATCCAAGCTGGTGAATGTGGCTATTGTTACTTTCCCTCATTGGGCCACCAACAAATTGGACACCATGGAATGGTGGTAGTGGGTTGGAGACAGAGGAACCCATAAGAAATGGGTGAAGGAAAAGGATGCTCATCAGCTGGACCTAGCTCTCTAATGATGCTGGAGAGTGGGGCTTTGTTGTGAGGAATAATTATGTTACTTAAAAATGATTTTATCTGATGAGTATTCTGTGAAGACATGGAATGACACCTCAGAGAGGCTATGAAAATAAAAGAGTTTATTATACTCAGGTCATGGAAGAGGGAGGTGTAGCATGTCACACAGGGGACCATATGAGAGGAGCTCCAAGCAAGTTGAGAGAATGAGGACCCCTTGGCAAGAGCTTTTAGATTTGGAGTCACGGTGGAGTACATAAGCAAAAGGAGTGAGAAGATTTCATTAGTGTGTTTGAATGTCATTAGATCATAGTCAGGGGAGGGCAAGATATGGAACTTATGGCAGAGACCAGACTTCCCACACATGTGAAATTGGTCACCTGGATGTGTGTTTATAGCCTGTTTGTGGAGATGTTGAGGCACCAAGAAAATATGAAGTTTTAACATAATACAGGATTAAATGATTAGATTCCTTAGATTTTGTTCTCAGATTTTAGGAAAAAGACCTCTGTGCAGGTGAGAAATGAATGATAGTTCCTCAAAATAACTGTATACAGGTTGAAATAGTCTGTTAGAGTTTGGAGAACAGTGTTCTGCATATAGCTCTGATCACCAAGTGTGGCTGAAGAACAAAATATAGGATTGATTTTTATAAGGGGAAGAGCCTTTCACTTTTCTGATACTGAAAAAAATTATAAAAATTGAAATTTTTGAATAAAATAAGAATTTATTGATAGGTATTTCCTCTACAGGAAAATGAAACTTTGAACCTGGGAAGGATAATCAAGATCTAGTTATCATGCCAGGACTAGAACGAAAATTTTCTGGGTGCCTTTTTTATACAACCCACCCATTAAATCTTCTTTTTCAGTTTGAGCAAAATAAGAATGAATTATTATTCTATTTAAAATCTTACTTATATACTTACTCTAAGTTGCACACGGGTCTATGATTAAGTTAGACACTAAAGACTGAGCCCTGTACTATTTAGTCCATAACTTGACTACATTTGGAGTTATAACAATATTCTCTCATTAGTTTTAACTTCAGAAAGTATACTCAGGAAGCTGAATGGTGAAAGTGTGTGCCGAAAATGGATCTATTATATATTTTTAAAGGGATGAAATGTTAAGTACTACGTAGTCAGATAAAATATTGAAAAAAAAATTCCTATCAGAAAAATTAAGAGAGCCCTGAACCTGCACCTCCAAGTCTAAGTTTGCTTTTCTGAAAGAGAAGACAATTGCAATCCAAAGAGATGAGACACAATTCTTCAAATTTTCTAGTGGTAGCTATTGTTTTTTGCACTTAATGTGTCAAGGACAAATCTCTGAGGGTAACATGACCAGAACTGAGCTCATGAGTTCTTAAGCAGAGCTAAATTTTCAGCTCACCCAAGGAGCTTTTGAAAATCCTGATGGCCTCATTTTCAAAGATTTTGATTAAATTGATCTGAGATGGGACACAGACATTGATATTTTCTTTAAAAGCTTCCCAGGTGACTGTATTATACAGCTAGAGATAAGAACATGGAAAGAACCCTTGGCAAAATTATTGAAAAAGTCCAGTGTGTTTTGTTCCCCCTACCCTTCCATACTCCTCTCTAAGCATGTGGCAATCTGCCTACTGAGGTCTCAGAGCACAGAGGATCTTTGACTCAGTCCTTCTATGTCTGGCCACTTTTCTGTCTGAGGCTTTCTCATGTTATGGACTTGCCTCTCTGCTCCTGTAAATGGCAGGAAAACTGCCTGCTGAACCAAGTTTCCAAAGATGTGAACAGATAATTGTAATTTAACATGATTAGCAGTATTACAGAATATTTTTCTCTTCACCCAAAATGAAAAGCCTCTTTACTGAAACTGAGCAGATTTGGAGACAGAAATAATTACTCAGTGCTCCACTATTCTTATGTCATGACTGGCTTCTTCTCTGTCTGTCCAAAAATCTATCTCTGAAAGAGGGGAGTGGATCGGCTTGTTTTTCCCAGAGTGCTCAATTGCTTCTACTTATATTAATAACTGTGAAAAAGCAACCATATTTCCTGTGCAGCTGAAACTTCTGTGGTTGCATTTATTAGGAAGGAATATAAAAACAACAGCAACAATTAAATGATTCAACTATGATTTGGAAAAATACTGAATGGAAATCTACTTTTTATCCATTAAATGTTTTCCCTTTTGTCAAAGAAAGCAAGAAAATACATGCGATGTGTAGGACATTGGATGAATTTTTAAAGTATGTGCCAACAGATAAAGGCTGATTTTTTGGAGATGCTAAATATTCATATTTTAGCTATTATTTTATTCTTATCATGCTTGGGTCCCTAATGAAACTAATTACCTTAGAATTCAATAGAGGATCTATGTTAAGAATCAGTACTATTAAGGGAGTTCCTGTTGTGGCTCAGTGGGTTAAGAATCTGACTAGTATCCATGAGGATGTGGGTTTGATCCCTGGTCCTGCTCAGTGGGTTAACGATCTAGTATTGCTATGGGCTGTGGAATCAGTACTATTGAAACATCTAGGAGAAAATAAGACCTAAGGGGAGGGTGTTTGCTGCTTTTGCTGCTTGTTTGTTTTTAAGAAAACAGAATTACTTCTGGCTAAGTATCAGCTATTTAAACACTGATAATCAATTATTTCAACATTGTTCTTACAGTAGGAAATTATAATATTGATACTAAAGGAGATAATAGTAATAAAATAAGCATTTAACTAGAAAAATTGAGGCCTGACAAAACATAACTATTAAGAATAGATGCTAAAAGAAACACACATCTTAACAGTTGGATGGAAAATACAAAGCCCTGGGTATGCAAAGGCTTGACATAAGCTGGCTGTATGACCTTTAGCAAAATGACTCCTCTGTACTCTATTATGTAAACATGGCATTGGAAAAAATCCTGTGTTAAAAAATGTAAAGGTCTGAGAGGAAACTTAAAAATATAAAAAAACACTTTGAAGAATTATAAGAAATCGTATAGCTTTTTCTTGTTAAACAGAAACTCAAAACTAAAACTAGAATCTCTGTAGAAAACTGTTTTATTTAGTTTAAGCAATAGTCAGAGATCACAGCTTTTACCCTTTTATAATTAAACAAAAAATTACAAAATAACAATTTCAACTTAAGATTAGGAAAAAACTCAGCAAACATAGGAAGACGTAAAATGTAAGAAATTAATCTAGAAGTAGAACTCATGAAACAGAATTGTAAATACCACACAGCAATGAAATAACTGCCCCTCTTCATGGTAGAGTTTATGAATAAAGAATGGATTCTTTTAGGGGTATCATACAGGAAAAACTTTGATCAAGGAGTAGAGGAAAAACCCTAATGCTAGGAAGAAGAAAAGATATTTGACTCAAGATAGATAGTAGAGTAAAACAACAAAAAGATAACAAATGGAATAAATAAATATTGTAGAAAAATTCAAAAATGTAAATAAATGACAGGGGCAATAACACATCAAAATTTATAAGACATGGCCAAAACAAAACTAAGAGGGTGGCTAGTAACTTTGATACCTGTGGTACGTTTCATCCTGAAATAAGGAAGGGAAACAGAGAAAAAACTTCAAAGAGAAAGGGAATATGCTTGCAGTTAGAGGGCACATTAAATCAAACAAGAATGAATCATATACAGCTTTTCACATACATACAAAAATAAAAATCTAAGTGGAATGGGAGTTTCCCTAGGAAATGAGTAAAGAACATTGAGACACTGATCAAGTGGGATAAAAGAAAAACTGAAGTTGCACTGCTCGTGGCTTATTTTAGTTGGGGCAATGGAGCGTCTTATGTTAACAGCATTACTATCAGAAAGAGCACATAATATTAAACTGAAATTAGAGCCAAATTACATTTAGTTGAATTAACTCTACTGTTAGGGAAAAAGTGTAGGGAGTTTTAGGAGGAGTTTATAACGCTGATCAAGGAAAATAATTGTAACCATGTAGGAAAGGATTGGCTTGCACCTATCTCTAATAGCTCCTGGATCCTACAGTCCTCTTGCTCTGACAAAATCTCTTATCAGGTGGGTTTTGGAAATAAATTGCAAAGGTTTGCCATTTCACCCACATTACTTATCAGAAGCGCTTCTTTGAAGAAAATCTCAGAAATCATGACCATAGAACTAGGAAATAACAAAAGTCCACTTTTCTGGTGTCCTGTGTAAGAAGGCCCAGGTTCAGAAATGGAATGTGGAATGGAATGTTCTCTGTGCTTTACCATCTTTCATGGTGATGCTAATTACTGAAATCCCTTTAGGAGTGTAGTATTGCTACTGGTTTAATATTTGTTAGCTAGAGGCAGTTCTAGCAGCCTACACATGACCTTTTCTACCATAATAGTCCTTTTATTGGTCAGGAAACCAACATGGGCATTTTGTCAGGAACTGAATATGTCTATGACAATTTTGAATTCTGAAACAGAGGAGATAACCACATGATGGTTTTGAGGACAAACTTGAATTACTGAACAAAAATTCCATTGCTTGCCTAATCTCTGTAAATCCTTATTTTGACTGTTGGACTAGAGTAGTGTTTTGAGTCTCCAGGAATTAATGGCAATTAAGTTCCAGTGTTTAGCAAACTGAAAATGTTCATCATTCCTTCTTTCCACTGTGTATTTACTCTAGTAACCATGGGAGAGTCAAAAAGGAAAATTTACAGTACAAACTTTTGACATTATAGTAGGATAGTTTCCAGCGGGCCCTGCCCCCCTTTCATTTATAGGGCTCTGGGTCTTTTTAAAAAATTATTATCATTATAAAGTATAGTTGATTTGTAAAGATTCTGTACAGCAGTAACCCAGTCATATATATAAATATATATGCATGTATGTGTGTATATACATACATTTTTTTTCATTATCTTCCACCATATTCTATCCCAAGAGACTGAATATAGTCCCCTGCTATGCATTAGGACATCATTTCTTATCCAATCTAAATGTAATATTTACATCTACTAACCTCACATTCCCAGTCCATCCCACTCCCTCCCCTCTATCCCTTGACAATCACAAGTCTTTTCTCTAAGTCTGTGAGTCTGTTTCTGTTTTGTAGATAGGTTAATTTGTGCCATATTTTAGATTTCGCATATAAGTGATATAATATGGTATTTGTTTTTCTCTTCCTGAATTACTTCACTTAGTATGAGACTCTCTAGCTATATCCATGACATCATTTCATTCTTTTTTATGGCTGAGTAGTATTCATTACATATATACGTACCATATTTCTTAATCTATTCAGTCTGTGAGAACTGGTGAAGGGGAACTGATTTTCCAGTGTGGTAATCTAAGTCAGACTTTTGTTTCCCAGACCTGGAACTTTTGTACTTATATAAATTAAATAAGACTTTATTAGACTGTCCATTTATCTCCATCCTAGAGACATTATGGTAAAAACTAAAGATTCATGCAGGTCTAAATATTCTGATGTTGGTTTTAATTCTGCTGTGTTTTATGTAACCACGTTCATCTTTCTTAGGTAATTAAGTGTTGCTACTTGGTTCCTTCCACTCTGGAATCTTATCATCCTTATTGAATTTTGGGAACAGCAGTCCCATTTGTCATTCCTGGTACACAGAGAATAATAGCCACCACAGAGCTTTTCAAGGATACTAGGGTTCTCCCTATGAATGCATTTCTCATAGCTGCTCAGTTCTTCTGGACCTTTCCAGGGGATATAATTAGAAAGTGAACAGGCCTTCCATGGTAAGTCCACTCTAACATTCTGATCTCTATAAGACTTTGGATAACTTCTGTTATAGCAGAGTTCCTCAGCTTTGACACTATTTGCATTTAGAGTCACTGATTTCTTGTTGCGAAAATTTATCTGCAAGTGGATTCCTAAGTTCTTCACTCCCACAGAAGTTGTATCTATAGGAAACAACAAACTTTTAAATTTACATTTATATCTAAAACTAACTCCAATATATTCAAATTATATTTTTGATCTCTCCTTCATCACATGAAGGGATATGGGACTCCTCATGGGACTCAACCTCTTCTGTAAACAACAATGAAGAGGAGTGCAAAATCATCTGGAAAAACTGTCTTCAGATATCAGCTAACTGGCAGCACATATTCAATAGTAAAATTATTAAGTAATTCAAAACAGTATCAGGAGCATTAATCCAAGTGCTGGGCCCTTCTCATTTAGGCCACTATTCAACTACATAGGTTGTACAACCATAAAATTGGCCCAGGGTATTAGGATAAATTGGCTCTAGACTTACCTTTAAAAAGCTCAGAAATCAGCCTCGGAAGAATCAAGCTAAACTATAAGTGACTTATAACAAAGTCTCACACTCATTAGAGGGAGAATATATATATACAACAGGTATAACATAAAATTCATAATATCTGACTAGCAAAAACCACAATCTCTAGATATGGAAAGAGAAAAGAAAATGTGACCTATAAACAGGAGGAATATTAGTTAATAGAAAAGACACAAAAATGACAAAGTGAATGGAATTAGCAAGCAAGGACATTAAAACAGCTATTATACATATAATAGATATGTTTAAAAATTTAGAGCAGAGAAATGAAGGATATGAAAAAATAATAGAAATATAAAAGGAAAAATAACAGAGTAAATTGATACAACCAATGTTGATTCTTTGAAAAGGTTAATAAAATTGATAAACTCCAAGAAACTTGATTTAGACATTATCAATATCAGAAATGTAAGAAAATATATTTTATTAATCAGACAAATATTAAAATGATAAAAGGAAATATTGTAATTTTATTTCCATTAAACTTAATAACTTAGATGAAATAAATAAATCTCTTAAACGATGAAACAAAAACTATTTAAAAAAAATTTTTATGGCCACACCTGTTGCTTAAGGATGTTCCCAAGCCAAGGACTGGATCTGAGCCACAGTTGCGACCTACACCATAGCTGTCACAACACTGGATCCTTTTTAACCCACGGCACCAGGCTGGGAGGATGAACCTGCACCTCTGCTGTGACCCGAGCCTCTGCAACCGAATTCTTAATCCACTGTTCCACAGTTGGGGACTTCAAAATAGTGTCTCTGGTTACTTTGTCAAAGAAACTGAATTAGAAACTAAACACTTGTTCATAGAGAAAACTCCAGAAATGTGTACACTTGCAAATTTTTTAAGGAGGATATAATAATACAAAATCCAATGAAAAATAAGGAATAGATGTTTCTCAACACATAGGACCAGTATTATCTTGATACCAAAATTTGACACAAATATTACAAGAGAAGAATATTATATACTCAAGTCTGTTATGAACATTGATTCAAAACACATAAACAAAATATTAGCATAGTCAAGGAATATATAGGTATAATACACTATGACCAACTATAGATTACCCCAGGCTATAAGGAGGGTTTATATTCCAAAATCATTCAGTGCTATTCATAATATCAAAAAAATAGAATAACCATAATGAGTACTTCATTAAATGTAGAAAGAGCATTTCATACAATTCAGTAACCATTATTCATAAAAACACTCAGCTAACAAGGAAGGAAACTTCCTAAAAACAAAAGAAGTTCACTTTCAGGTAATAACAAACTTAAGATGACTAAATGAGGTCCCCACAAGATCAGGGGTGAGCCAAGGTTGTTGGCCTTTGCCACAAGAGAAATGAAAAAGCAGAATTACAAAGGACATGACAGAAATACAAAGGATCATAAGAGACAACTATGAACAACTATTCACCGAATATGGAAAATGGACAACCTAGAAGAAATGGACAAATTCTTAGAAAGGTACAATCTCCCAAGACTGAACTAGAAAGAAATAGAAAATAAGATAGGATCAATGACTAGTAATGAAACTGAATCTAAAAAAAAAAATCCCAACAAATTAAGGTCCAGGACCAGATGACTTCACAGGTAATTTCTGCCAAAAATTTAGAAAAGATGCAACAACTATCGGTCTGAAACCATTCCAAAAAATTTCAGGAAAAGGAACACTTTCAAACCCATTCTCTAAGGCCACCATCACCCCATACCAAAACCAGACAAAATATCACAGAAAGAAAATTACAGGCCAATATCACTGATAAACACTGATTCAAAAATCCTCAACAAAATGCTATGAAACCCAATGCAAGAATACTTTAAAAGGCTCACATACCATGATAAAGTGGAATTTACTCCAGAGATGCAAGGATTTTTCAATATCTATAAATCAATCAGTATAATACATCATATTAATAAATTGAAGAATAAAAACCATATGATCACCTCCATAGATGTAGGAAGATCAACACTGATCTTTGATAAAAACTCTACAAAAAGCAGACAGAAGGAAACTGCCTCAATATAATAAAGGCCACATATGCCAAATCCATAGCTATATCATACTCAAGGGTGGAAAGCTGAAAGCATTTCCTTTACGATCAGGAACAAGACAAAGATACCCACACTTACTGCTTTTACTCAACATAGTTTTGCACTGTTTGGAAAGCAGTACTTTTTTTTTTTTTTTAATTAAGACATGCACATTGTTTTATTAGACATAATGCTATTGCACCCTTAATTATCTACAGTACATGGAAACATAACTTTTATATGCACTGAGAAACAAAAAAAAAAATTGTGTTTTGTTTTATTGTAGTGTTCACTTTATTGCAGTGATATAGAATGATACAGAACGCAGTCTACATCTAGATATGCCAGTTAATGCAGTTTAAAAGAAAGTCAGGTTTAAGTACAAAAGTCTAACATAGTTCTCTACACAGTATAAAATAATTTTCAATCTTTCAAATCTGTTCACCAAACTCCAAACTGAAGGTATTTAGTATCATCAAAACATTTTTATTTATTTTATTTTATTTTTATTTTTTTGCTTTTTAGGGCCTCACCTGAGGCATAAGAAACTTCCCAGGTTAGGGGTCGAATTGGAGCTACAGTTGCTAGCCTACACCACAGCCACCAGCCTACACCACAGTAACAGCAAATGGGATCTGAGTCGCGTCTTTGATCTATACCGCAGCTCAATGCAACTCTGGATTCCTGACCCAGTGAGCGAGGCCAGGGATCGAACCTACATCATCGTGGATACTAGTTGGATTCGTTTCCCCTGCACCACAACAGGAACTCCTATTTTTATTATTATTATTATTACTATTATTTTGTCTTTTTTGCCTTATCTAGGGCCGCACCCACGGCATATGGAGGTTCCCAGCCTAGGGGTCTAACAGGAGCTGTAGCTGCCGGCCTACACCACAGCCACAGCAACGCGGGATCCGAGCCACGTCTGCAACCTTCACCAAAGCTCAGGGCAACGCTGGATCCTTAACCCACTGAGTAAGGCCAGGGATCGAACCCGCAACCTCATGGTTCTTAGTCGGATTCGTTAACCACTAAGCCACGATGGGAACTCCCTATTTTTATTATTTTTAAACACTTTTTTAATGTTTCTTTTTATGGCTGCACCTGTGTCATATGGAAGTTCCTGGGCTAGCGGTCTAATTGGAGCTTCAGCTACAGGCCTATACCACAGCCACAGCAACACCAGATCTGAGCTGCATCTGTGACCTGCACCACAACCTGCAGCAACACCAGATCATTAACCCACTGCCTGAGGTTAGGGTTTAAACCCACATCCTCAAGGACACTCTTTCAAGTTCTTAACCTGTTGAGCTATAGTGGGAACTCCCAAAGCATTTTAAAAAACCCCAGATATTATGAATAGCCTTAAAAGACCTATATTTTGAGTATTTTCTAAAAATTCTGCTACACGTAATAAAACTATATTTTGATATGATTTAAATTGTACATGGCTCTTAGCCTCTGTAGGTTTTCTAATTTTAATAGTTGCTGAATAACTGACGTTTATTACAATCTTTAAATACATCATGAGGTCACCTACCAGTATACAAGAGGTACAACTATTATAAGTTTAAATATCATAAAAGCAACCTAGATGCTTTATGATGCCTCTAAAATAATTGGAAATATGACAAGTGAGTGTTAAAGAGAAATGGCTAGACTATTAGCTATAATTCCTTCAGCAAGATGATTAACTGCAGTGATAATAAAAATAGCTTATCACATTCCTTCCCTAGGGAAAGATTTTTAATGTGTTCCCTTATATTTCATACTGCATCAGAGAAAAATGCTTTTATTTATAAGTCAAGAAAAATTCTTTCATTAGTTAATGCACTAAATTACAAACATTTAATCTGAGGTATATAAATATTAAGTAGAGTAATTAATTTTCTTAGCAATTTGAACTTGAAGACACTTTTCTCTTGTGTTTCTAAAGCTCAAACCTCTATTTAAATACTAGAACATAAAATCAACCAGAGAGATTAAAAAATGAAAAATACAAAAGTTATACAAATTCCCGATACTTTCATTTTTATTTTTCAATGCAGCAACTTTAGATCAAAGTTTCACATTAAGCGAACACTCTGAACATTCATTTTCTAAATTACTGAAAATCTGTTAGAGTCAGGTTTAAAAGTATTCTATTTAAAGGTGGTCCTGCAGCATTGGTAAATTGGAAAATAATGCTAAGAAACTCTAATGACATTTGCTGGAATGGATATCTGATTTTGTTGGTAAATTCAGCATATGAAATACAGTATTTAGATTTTCCTCTTACCGATATTTCTTAAGTTCCTATTTCTTAGTTTATTAATTTTCATTGTTTTTCATATTTTACTTAAATCATGGACTCATTTTCTAGAGAAATGATGCCACTCTTGGCTATACTTTCAATTAAAGACTTTTCCTTCAAACCAATTTAATTCAATTAATACATACATACCACAAGGTAGACCTTGCACAATGGTGAACATTTTAGACCCGTATCTTACTTTAGGAGCTTAAAATCTTGCAGAGAGGACAACATTTAAAATGGTAAATAAATATTTGTTATGAAAAGTGCAATGAGAACATGTTGCAAAAGAAATGGACTAGCCAGGGGTTCCCTAGCTAGCTGCTAATGGCCCCGTGTTGTCACTGTTTTGGCTTGGGTTATTGTTGTGGCTAGATCTCTGGCTGGGGAACTTCTGCATGCTAAGGAGGGTGTGTCCAGAAAAAGAAAGAAAGAGAGAGAGAGGAAGAAAGAAAGAAAGAAATGAACCAAAAGTATTAGGGATGGCTTTCCTAAAAAAAATCATTCTTCAAACAGATTTGGAATTTGCTGAAATGAGAATGGAAAGTAAAACAGTATTTTTGAAGACCTTCAGAGTAAATGAGGTCTTCAATATTAAAAGAAGTGGATTGAGCAGACAGACGATTAATGGTGTGATTTTTCTATGAGAGAGAACACCGAGGGAGGAGTAAATTAGGTGGGGATATAGAAGGTAAGTTTAAGACAAATCTGCTCTTAATATTTGTAACACTTGAGGAGAGCACAAATGATATCTCACTTACTATGTGATAATTAAATATTTTAAGTCAAGCTAGTAATACATTATATACATCATGTACTACCAACTTACTTTGACAAAGATGACTATATAAAAAATACTCAACACTGTAAAATTATGGTTTTTATATGACTGAAAGTTTGATATCTTACAAAGACAGAATTTAGTTATTACACACATCTTAGTGTTATGTGTATAAACAGTAATGTTTGGATACATAGTAAGAGAGAGATATGTAATTAAATAATCATCAGTTACTCTTAATTACTTGAAATTATTTTCCTGCCCTTATTTCATCAAACCCACTAATTATATCATAATAATCATAGTTTCCACACAATTCATGTCCTATTGACATTAATACCAATTTACATTAATGCCAAATAGGATTTTTTTGAATCATAATAATGACCTAGATAGGTTCTTAAAATTAATTTATTTGCAAAACTGCTCTTTTGAACATTAACAAAATTGAACTGTCAAAAAATTTTAATACTCAGATTTCAAATAAACTGAGCTCATTGCAAGAAAACCTTATACAATAAATTATCATTATCACAGGAAAATATTGCAATATATTTTAATTCTTTACATAAATTACTATCACTTATATAATAATTTTAACCATCTCTTAAAGTAATATGTAGTTCCATATGGGACTATAAAGAATATGTTTTACACATATTATGCCTAGATATTTATATGGAATTAATGTATTTTATGGAATGACACTAATTGGTTTTTGTTTTTTCATGGCCCCACTGGTGGCAGGTAGAAGTTTTCAGGCCAGGGATTGAATCCAAGCCTCAGCATGATCTACACCACAACTGCAGCAACACAACTGCAGCAACGCCAGATCTTTTAACCCACTGTGCCATCAAACCCATACCTCTACAGTGACCTAAGCAGCTCCAGTTGGATTCTTAACCCACTGTGCCACAATAACTACCAATACAAATTGTTTAATACTGTCAATTTTCTTCATCTCATATGTGCAACCCTTGTGAATACCATGCTAAACCTTGAGTACTACCCATATTATAAATGGAATAATGAAGGAAAACAAATAACAGAAAGCTGACACTATTGGCAACCAGTACTCTGTTAAGAAGGAACACCCTGCAGTTCTGCCAAGAGAAAGAATTTGACAAATTAGTTTATTTGCTTTTTCTCTGCCAATGTTCAAAACTGGGCTCACCTTTTGAAGTAGTTTCTATTCGGATGTTGGCAGCAGAAAAATCCTCAAACTGCCATTGCATTTGGCCACAGTCACATTTTGTTTCAAGGACACAGGCTGAGTTATGTGAAGACAATTACCCTGGAGCCTAAACAGTGTTACTTGTTTAGGGGAGTTCCCATTGTGGCTCAGCAGGTGGGTTACAAACCCGTCTACAATCCATGAGAATGTATGTTCAATCCCTGGCATGGCTCAGTAGGTTAAAGATCTGGCATTGCCATGAACTGTGGTGTAGGTCTCAGATGCAACTCAGATCCCGCACTGCTGTGGCTGTGGCTGTGGCCAGCAGCTGCAGCCCCAATTTGAATCCTAGGCTGGGAAATTCATATACCACAGGTGTGGCCCTAAAATACAAAAACAAACAAACAAACAAAAAGAATAAATGTTTAAGTGTATGGGATGTTCTGTGCTGGTGTGTACTGCCAAATCCTGAGTTAGGCACTCATAAGTTCTTCAAGAAGTTTACTTTCAGTATGTGTTTGGTATGTGGGACCTCTAAAGTTCAGAGCCCAGAGAAGTGACCCCTCTTTCTAGTTCTAAGAGTTGAACTTGTTTAATATACATTGCTTTTAAGTCACTGGCAACATTCAGCTGGAACATACAGGAAGTTGTTAGCTAATCATATAAATCTGGAACTAAAAACAATTTTAGATTAAGATGTGAATGGTTATTGGACAAAACCATCTCTCCAGCCAAACATATCAAGTTCTCATTACACAGTTCACTGACCAGAGATTCTCAAACAGTATAAACTGAATAAGCCACCAACTGAGCTTAATATCAACAGTGTTTCATTGCTGACTCAAAAATTTATCTCTGTCATTATGACTGTGACGATCTAGTAGGAGGGGTAGGTATTGAGCGTTAAAAAGGGGGAAAATAAAAGGACAGCTTAGTTTGGGATATTTAGGGAAGCTCTTCCTGAAAGAATAATGTGGAAACTGATGCTTAAAAAATAAATTGAACTTATCTGGGTGAAAAGGGTGGCAGAAGATATACTCTGAAAATGCCATAAATCTTAGTTATTCAAGACATAGAAAAAAGACATGGATAGAATAGTGAGGAAGGTAGGTGTTAAACTGAGTTATCTTGTAACTTCTGATGGTATTTCAGAAACTGCATTAAAGACAATTGGAAGTTATCAAAATACACTGAGTGAAAGTAAATGATCAGATTTAAATTTTTAAAATGTGAAATTTGGCTCCTATATTGAAAAGCGACAAGCAAAAGGAAATCCTAAAAAAACAATTAGAATTTTACTGAAGTAGTGAGATTATTGAGTTTTGGATGAAGTTGATAATGGTAAGAACAGAAGAGTGTAAACAAATTATTTATAAACTAAAATCGATAATAGAATGATTGGTTAAGTGGAAGATGTTAATATAGGGCCTGGTTTTTTGGTTCAAGCTGTTTTGTGATTGCGGTTATCATTTATTAAGAGACCCTAGAAGAATATAATGGTAACTGGCTTAGATGTGCTTGTGTAATGTGAAGTGCCTCTGACATCTAAGTGAAGATGTCAGCAGGCAATTACACATGTTCTAGAGATCAGGAGAGAGGTCTTGACCAAAGATATAAATATACTGATTAAGAAAAAATTTGGTTAAGAGGAAGATGTTCAAGATGATGCCTGGTCAATTCTTAACTCAGTCTTATGTTATTGCTTGTTTTACTATATAGTCACAAAAGTGCTGGAATATCTTTATAATTTTACCTAGTCCTCTGACATCTAGCTGATCTCTATATTTTTGGTTTATTTAATGTTTTATTTTTTTATGGTGCCTACAAAACATCCTTAAACTAGAGATCACATTCTGACGCCTCTTACAATCACACTTAAAAGTTTAACCTAAAAATTTCTCTTTATTACATTTTCCTCCTGGTTAGCGCTCGACATTATATATTAGAAAGATAACCAAAATAGTTATAAGAACTGTTAAGAGTTAAAATTGGTTGATTTTAGTTTTATTTAAAATTGCATTTATTTGAAAAAGCAGACTAAAATGATATTTAACTTAGAAGGATGAAATAATAAGATATGCATTCATGAAACAATTAGATGACAGATTTAGTGCTCAAAATCTAATGATTTGTTAAATGTCCTTTTCTAATACGTTTGAGTCTCTTAGAAAATTCTTTTTGATTTTCTCTGTTTCACAAAAGGTAGTCATTTTGTATCTAATAAAGAGGGAAAAATCGCATTGTTGTAAGACTCAATGCTGTTATTATCTATTTTAAAATTCCAGCCAAACCAGCTGAAAGATATTAAAAATAAATTACCAGCATGCAATTACCACAGGTAGATACTGTGCTGTCACCAAAAAATAAAGGGTGAATGGCAGATAAAATGCATGGCTGATGAGGTGCTATTTGCAAGAACATGGTTCTTGATAAATCACAAACTGTATAATTAAGACAACAGAAATATGCACATTGAGAGATAAATTTGTCTAGTATTCATCACATGAGGATAAATATTATTTGGTTTATGATGCCTTTACTAAATAATTAAAATATTTCAGTTCTAAATAACTTTTGTATCTTTTAATCAAGGCAGTGGAGTATATTACTCTGGATTCTACTTGGGAAAGTAGCCATGGGATTGTGTACAGGAGGTATTTGTTAAGGCTTTAGGCTTTTCTCTGACATCTCCACCACCACAGTCCTCACTTTCCAAGTCATGTATATCATATTCCTTTTTTAGACATCAGTTTTATACTCTGGAGGAGTAAACTTGGAAGTTTTTCAGTTTTTTAAAAAACTTAAATTCTGATACTATAAATTACATTTTAGAAAAAGAAAATGTTCCCGGTTTTTAGCAAGCATTTAAACATTCCAGTTTACATGTCTTCCATTGTTATTAATTCAACAAATACCTATATAGCAAATGCATTTCCTACTCCTTGAGATTCATTGCTAAGACAGGAAGACTAATGTGTAAATAATATGAGCACTTACACATAACAACTGTAAAAAGGTGGGTGGACAAAAAGATATAGGAGCAGAGAATGGAGGATTTAGGAGATAATCACAAAGAGGTAAGTGGTGACAGAGATGAATTTGAAGAGTAACAGCCAGTGGGGGTTTTACTGGAGAGACATTATAGGTAGAGGTGATTCAGTGATACATAGATGTGCAAAGGTGGTACTTGTGAGGCTTGCAAATAGTTCAATAGGACTGGCTGGACAAACTGGCAAGTGATACAAGATGAATCTGAAGAGGTCACATGGGATAGAATATAAAACGTCCTTGCATGAGACTGCAGAAAAGCCAACATTGCATTGATTCTTTGAGCACCATATTAAGTTAATGTTTGTGGAAAAATGTTTAAATGAGCTTTGAAGAGGCTTTGCCATGTACACTTAAAATCCAAAGAAAAAATTCTTATTTTTCCATGTTAAAGCATGTGTGTGTGTGTGTGTGTGTGTTTTTGTGTTATTGTGCATGTATGTGGGTAATTGTTGAGGGCAGAAAACTTGGCGATATTTTTTTTTGTCTTTTTAGGGCCGCACCCTACAGCATATGGTGGTTCCCAGGCTCGGGGTCCAACCAGAGATGTAGCCGCTGACCTACACCAGAGCCACAGGAACGTGGGATACGAGCCACGTCTGTGACCTATACCACAGCTCACGGAAACGCCGGATCCTTAACACACTGAGCAAGGCCAGGAATCGAACCTGCAACCTCATGGTTCCCAGTCAGATTCGTTTCCGCTGTGCCACAAAGGGAACTCCAAACTTGGCAATATTTCTATCTACACCTTTATCTGATACTGAGTTTTCACCATATGGTGAAATTTAAGTCATAATCATATGTATCAGGCACTGTTCTAAGTCTTTTATAAGTGATAACTCATATAATCCTATAACAATTCTATGAAGTAAGATCTATTATGAGCTCCATTTTACAACTTGACAGAGACTTTAGAAACAACCTATACATTACCACACCATTCATAAGTATACAGATGAATCATTAAGAGTACACATTTAGGAGTTTCTGTTGTGGCTCAGAGGTAGCGAACTGGACTAATAACCATGAGAACACGGGTTCAATCCCTGGCCCTGATCGATGAGTTAAGGATCTTTCATTGGCCTGAGCTGTGGTGTAGGCCGCAGATACAGCTTGGACCGGGCATTGCTATAGCTGTGGTGTAGGATGGCAGCTGAAACTCCGATTCAATCCCTAGTCTGGGAACCTCCATATGCCCGGTGCAGCCCTAAAAAGACAAAAAAAAAAGAAGTGTGCATTTAAATAGCAGTTTCTTGTGTCTCACAAATAGGGGCCTGGGAAATTTCATATTTAAGAAACCAAGATGATTGTGAAGGAATTAGTTGAAGGATTACATTTGAGAAATAGTGTGAGAGTGTTGACAATTGAGAATATAAGAATGAAGAAAATTTTGAGACTATGAAATAAAGTCAAGAGATGAAAATATTAAAGAAAAAATAAGTACCATATACAATATTGGTTTGTCTAATCATAACTAGCAAGCGGCTGTACGAAGAGAAAAAACAGTGTAGGGAATTCACAAAGTAATAACTCGGTGCATTTTCCTATAATAAAAATGTTTTTTAATTAATAAGACCCAAAAAGTGTTTCATGGGGGTGACTGAAAAAAAGATATAACACTAAATTTTTCAACTTCATTGTGCTCATAGATAACAGGTCAGTTTAGGATTCTGTCTTCACAATTTCTGTTTTCTCTTTTAGATTGTGATTCCAACTAACAGACCATGCAGTTCTCAGTACTTGAGTTCCTAAAAACTTGCAAGTAGAAAAAAAAAAGTCTTCAAATAAACAAGAATTTGGCATTTCATTTTCAACTCTAGATCCTAGGACACAGCAGGATGCCTTCAGAATTCTTAGGGACTATATTTTCTGTTTGGAATTCCATACTCAAACTATCAAACAGTAGCGAGAGCAGAAAAAAAATCATGCAGAAATTCAAAAAGCAACCTCTTCCTTTGACTGTTACTCACATCTGCTTCAGTGAGATGATGGTAAAGCCAAGAAAGAAGATATTGTGAGTTTTAAAAACACTGGGTCCAATATGGTAGTAATAGGAATGAGAGTTGCACAGCTCATCTTGAGTGCAATCAGTCCAGATTGGAGTAGGGGAAAGAGAGTTCTAGAAAGAGCTAAGAGAGAAGTATGCAAGGAAAATGGGACTTCCTAGTATAAATGAAATGATGAAGAACTAAAATAAAAAAAAAATGAGGCTGTGATAAATGCAGATTATGGACGAGAAACAATCAATAAATAACTCCAAGAAAAATGTAAGCTGATATACCGATTGGTAAGAAATATTAAATTACACTAGGAAATCATATAATGCAAATATTGTTTACTGACGTTGAACTTTAGAAATCAATCCATAGATATCTGATGATCAATGCAATGTAAATGGCTCTACATTTTACGATGTGAAGTAAAACTTTCAGAGTTGGAAGGAAAGAAAACTGAAGGGGAAAGATAGATTTCTCTATCTTACAGGGAAAGGCTTCGGAACACAATGACTTGATATAAAGCATATAAAGGTAAAAATATATAATTTTGAGTAAAATGCTAAATTGGCATTGTGAAGTAAATACTTGTCTATAATAACAGAGAGACTAAGAAATCACTACAAGTGATAAAGCATATAATTGAGAGATATGGACATAATCCTCAGATGTAAATCAGAAATAATCATTAACATGATTCCCTTCAGATGGCAGAACTGCAGATTGGGAATGGTAAGACTTTTTTATTACATACCCTTCTTGTTATTTTATACATGGTGTATTTAAAGTTGAAAGTCTATATTAAATGGCGTAACTAGTAAAAACCATATGTAGTCTACAGTAATAAAGATTAGACAATATAGTTTCATAAAACAGCTTTTGTCTCTTTTTTTTTTAAAGCTGGATTCTTGGGAGCAATTCTTACTCAGACCAGATAAATTTTTAACTTCAGATTCCAGTATTCTTCCTGTTTTAAGTTTGCAATAGAAAGTACTGTGGCCCACATGAAGGATTTTTTTAGTCCATTTATCTATCTGAGACTTTTGACCCAACAGAAGTGGATGCTATACAAGACCTTTTCTCTGTGCCTGCTTCCCACTGAAACTGAACAAAACTCTAAGGCAACTCTGACAATAGCTATGCTTCCTCAAGCATATTGTCTGCAACAAAGATGGGTACTAAAACACGTGTAGGAAAGAAATCTGAGTATCCCCGTCTTCTTATGTATGTAGTCTTTGGAAAGATATGATGCTGGCAGGTATCTCAGTTCAGGCTTTTTGATTTATAATTCCCCCTTCTCCACTAGGTTGAGGTTCCAACCAAATGGAACAGGATACCTGTCAGTTCTTAGTATTAAAGCTTCTTAGAAAACATGTCATATATTGTTTAAACGTCTATGTTTTTCTCCTAACTATGAACGTTTGTTTTAAACATAACAACTTAGAATAACTTAAGTTCACTCCAACTATTACACACATACATACACCATGTCAAAATCTGGTAAGACCTATTTAATATATTAGTGAACGTATCTAACATCTAGCATGTTCTCCATTAAAGTGATGAGTAGCATATTATTGTCGTTTTGCACAAATATTTAGTTTTGATCACCTTGAAATGATCTCAGAATCACGTGGTGATATTCTTAAAAATACACACATCTTATTGCCTTCTTGGTCTTACTGAATCATAAATGCTCAGAATGGAGCAGGCCATCTATTTTACTTTTAGTAAAATCTTGCTGTAATTTTCCAGTGTTTATCAGTATTTCCAAGTCTTTAGTGCCCCCTCTGAAAAGTCAGATTTGTCCCTTAATTAGTAATATAGTAAATATACAGTTTAAGAATAGGCTTAGTTTTTTCCGCATTCATCCAGTTATTCACTCACTACAAAGAATAGGTATCTTCCAGTTGTGGGCACTGTACTAGGTCCTGGACATGTGATCAAGTGAAAGTATGAGCTCTTGGGGTGAGGCAGTGTTTTAGGTGTATAGGACAAAATGGCATTAATGAACTATTATGGCAAATTAATATAATTTATGTAGGGGAATATAATCAATTTCTGCACTGCATACTTTCTGAGGTTTTGAGAAATGAGATAATGCATATCCATGTGAATTACAAATTCATAAACAAACATACTTCATTTTACCACACTTGATTGTGTCTCATATATTGCATTTTTTTTTTACACATTGAAAGTTTGTGGCAACCCTACGCTGAACAAATCTGTTGGTGCAATTTCTCCAAGAGTATTTGCTCACTCCATTGTCTCTGTGTCATATTGTAATTCTCACAATATTTTAGGTTTTTTTTCATTATTTGTCATGGTGATTTGTGATCATGGATCTTTGATGTTACTACTACAATTTGCTGAAGGCTCAGATGATTGTTACCACTTTTAAACAATAAAGCATTTTTTGGTTAAGGCATGTATGTTACACAGGCATACATAATAGACTTCAGTATTGTAAACATAAGCTTTATGTGTATTGGAAAACAAAAAATTTGTGTAAGTCTCTTTATTGCAGTATTCACTTCATTGTGGTCTGGAACTAAACCCATAGCATCGCCGAGGTATGCCTCTATTTCCAAAGCTCTAGGATACACAAATAAAAGTTACCGTCATTTAGATTGAAATCTTGCCTGGAAAGATAGGGCATTTTTATTTGCTTTGCACAATTTCCAGTTCAACTCCGAACAGCAATCTCACCTAGAGGTGAACATTTTTATTGTTCACTAGTAAGGCTACCAATACGTTCCATTTTATTTTGATGATAGAGCAACTCAGTTCTGACTATTGAGCTGCTAAATTTTCCTCTGCCATTTTCATTTTCCCTGCAGTTTAAGGATTATGAGTAATAATCAGAGCAAAGTTTCAGCAGACCCTGGCAGTTGCCCAAATGTACTACTCACTCAGATTTTTTTTTCTTTGAATTCTAGAGGTAGAGTTTATTGTAGAAAAACATAGCTTAGTTACTTCTAATTTTAAATATTTTCAGAGGAAAAATAAAAAGAAAAGGAAAACATACTTTTCTCTATCATTTTATAATTAATATCTGAAGCTCTTCATGAAATGAATTTTCACTTTAAAACTGTTTCCTGATTATATGTTTATGCATATATACTCTCTATGTGTCAGTTATGAAAGCCCAGATAAAGTACATATATCTGTGTCTATTCATACTGCATACTTGAAAGAATACTCAAGGTAGAACGTTTCTTTGCTTGGCAAATTCCATTACCTCCAAGCCATTTTTGTTTTTTTCTAATTTCCTTTCTCAACTTATCTCAAGTAACTATTTGCTGTGGTGATTTTTTTCATAATCAGTTCAGCATTGACCATTTACTGCCATCCAATCAGTTGTTCCATGAATATCAAGAGAAGTAAATGCCTCAATTTATATGCACTCACCTGATATTTACTAATAACTCATATCAGTATACAATTAATATATTCCTTTTTTTTTTTTTTTTTGCCTTTTAGGACCACACCTGCGGCATATGGAGGTGCCTAGGCTAGGGGCCCAATCAGAGCTAGGGCTGCCTGCTTTGCCACAGCCACAGCAATGTGGGATTGGAGCTGCGTCTGCGACCTACACCACAGCAAGGCTGGATCCCGGGCCCACAAAGCTGGGCAGAGATCGAACCCGTGTCCTCATGGATACTAGTCAGGTTCGCCACTGCTCAGCCATGATGGCAACTCCCAATTAATATATTCTTTAAAAAGAAGCAAAACAAATTCAACTTTCAAAAACTGTTGCCCACCTCTTTACTTCTTTTAAACTGGTTCTAAGGAGGAAGACTTTCCATCTGGTCACGTATTTCTATAAATATTGTACCATTTTGTCCCTGGCAAAGCCCATTAACAATTTCTGGGAAATAAAAATAAATCTGGGTAATGAAATAAAACCTAACCTTTTTCTTTTCTACGCTTTGTCTAGTTTCACTTGTTCACAGGATACAGAAGGAAGACGCCTCGTAGCCGAATTTTCGGACCAGCGTTCCTTTTGTGAAACAGCTGCTGCTCCCAAATATCTCAGATGGGACCTCCTGCAGAAGCACCAAGCCAGACCCTCAATTCAAGATGGCGGCGGCGGGCGGAGCGTAGAGGCGCTGTGCCCACCAGACACTTTGATTTGTTCCTTGAGCAGCAAAGCTGCGCTGCCCCCGAACTCTGCCCCGCCCCGCTGACGAGATCGCTACAAAGCAGCCCCGGCCAAGGCTCGTTGGGGAGAGCGTGTGCTCTAGAGCGGGAAAGTCCAGCTTCTCCATTGTTTCATCCACGAATAAAGCTCTCCTTTGCTTTATTCGTGGATGAAAACAGAACTCTGTTTTGTTCTGTTTGTGCGGTAGACACCAGGCCAAAAGACCCTTGTCGGGATTAAACTAGAATGTCAGTAAAAATTTGGTATCATATAAAAAAAATGATATCTTGTTATTTTACATGCGCCACTTTAACCCACTACAAAGAGAGTTACATAATTTGTAAGTGGTAAGAATTATCATTGTAAGGAGTTCCTGTATGACTCAGCAGAAACGAATCTGACTAGCATCCATGAGGATGCAGGTTTGATCCCCGGCATCGCTCAGTGGGTTAAGAATCCCGCGTATCTGTGGCTGTGGTGTAGGCCAGTGGCCACAGCTATGATTCAGTCACTAGCCTGGGAACCTCTATATGTTGGGGTTGCAGCCCTAAAAGAAAGGAAAAAATAAAAGGAATTCATATCGTAGATTACTTTGGGAATAAATTCAGAAATTTGGTCTCTAGAACATTTTAAATTATATAAACCAAACTTTGTTTTTAAAACTCAGCAAATAAACATATACATACATACTGAGATAACAAAATTATATGTGCAAATACAAGATATACAACGTGTACCATTATTTTTAATCCAAAAATAATTATTTCTTTCACTTTAAAATATATCGTGTTAATTATTCTTTTAAGTTAATGCAAAATTACACAGAAAAAATTCAATCAGCATTAAACATAAAAACCTACTGGTTTTAGAATATACGAATGATTCTCTTATTCTAATTTCATCATTTCTTTTCCTTTTTTTTCTTTTTTTCTAATTTTTTTTTTTTTTTTTGTCTTTTTAGGACCTCACCTGTGGTATATGGAGGTTCCCAGGCTAGGGGTCGAATCAGAGCTGTAGCCTGCCCGCCTGCACCACAGCCACTGCAGCATACCGGATCCGAGCTGCTTCTGCAGTTTCACTGCTCAAGGCAATGAGTTCCCATTGTGGCTCAGCAGTAATTTCATCATTTCTTAGATTACTACGTAGGGAAAAAGAATTGTATTTCTTTTAAGTGATAAAATCTTAAATTTCAAGTTTTCTAGGGCCTTTAGTTCCTCTGGTATCTTGCTTAAACTCAAAGTCAGAATAGTTTCATAGAGAACGTTTTCAGTATACTTCGTAAGCTTTTGCAATACTCTCCAGGTCTACAGACTACTAGCTATAACTCAGCAGTTGTTTGCATTTGTCTTTAACAGGTAGCAGCAAGTTGGCAAGGGCTTTGAGGAAAAGGGGGGAAAAAGAACTTTTATATTGGAAACAGTCTTGAATAAAACAATCAAATGCACTAATTCTGTAGTGTAGCTCTTGACATCAAAAGGTATGCTCCCCCCTCCTTTGGTTCTGAAAGTATTCTTGGGAGGAAATAAAACATATTTTCATCTTTATTTTTTCAGCCTTTAAACTCCCCCTCAAATTTTGTGTGTGTGACATCATATGTTCTTTTAAATGGGGTGTATAGGTGTGCATTGAAGAAATAGTCTGATTCATGGCATAAATTCCAGAGAAGAATATCTTTATTTTCAATTGTTTCTTGCAGACATGCCTTATTTGAGAGCTGGAAGTTAATCTATCCTTTGTAGTCTGGTTTTGAAGAGCTTCCCCTCCCCCCGCCCGGAAGCAAGTGATTATAGAAACAAGTAACTGTGTTTCTAGGCAAGTTTGAGAAGCCACTAAACATTTTTGAGTAATCAGGAAACATACTTTTACATTTACAAGTTTGGTTCCTTTCCTCTAAAATCAATACCAGTGGGGGAAACTCAAACTTTCTTGATAAAAATTTAAATAAATTATACTCCAAAATAGTACTGATATT
Organism: Catagonus wagneri; assembly: GCA_004024745.2. Lineage (NCBI taxonomy): Eukaryota > Metazoa > Chordata > Mammalia > Artiodactyla > Tayassuidae > Catagonus > Catagonus wagneri. Next base: position 14,627,054 of record PVHT021183696.1, read on the forward strand.
AATAAAAAATGAACAATTATCAAATCTTGAAACCTCTTCAATGTCTTAGGGTTTTAAAAAAATCTCTCAATGGAAGAGGGTCCTGTGGTTAAAAAAAAATGTAGGAGTTCCCGTCGTGGCTCAATGGTTAACAAATCCAACTAGGAACCATGAGGTTGCGGGTTCGATCCCTGACCTCGCTCAGTGGGTTAAGGATCTGGCATTGCCGTGAGCTGTGGTGTAGGTTGCAGACGCGGCTTGGATCCTGCATTGCTGTGGCTGTGGCGAAGGCCGGCAGCTACAGCTCCTGTTAAACCCCTAGCCTGGGAACCTCCATATGCCGTGGGTGCGACCCCCAGATGAGGCAAAAAGACAAAAAAAAAAAAAGATAATGCCTTTTTTTGGTCTCATTGGTATTCTATGGTGTTCTTTGAAGGGGAGGGTGAAGAATGAAGCTTATTTTAACCTTTTTTCTTAGTTTTATGACATGATATATTTATAAAATCCTATTATATGGTGGACATACTTTTTATTAGCTTCCAAAATTTCTCAAATAAGTTAAAGAATTTTTGTGGCGAAAAGAAAAGGAGAAAAGAGAGGTACGGAAAGAGGGAAAAAGAGGGGAAGAGGGCTATGACTCTGAGACTGGCTTCTATAACGATATATCTTAGTGAAATTTCTCCTGTCAGTGGATCTACTCTCTTTGTGTCAAAATTCCATAGCATGAATGTATCATGTTTTAACCATTGATCTGTTAATGGACAATGAACTATTCTTTCCCCCATAATTTTAAATAGTATCACAATGAATACTCTCCTGATGAATAAATGCATTCTTTTTGGTATCCCACTCAAAGTTTTTTCGTGCTTACAGCCACATCTTTACCAGCTTAATTTCCCTGATCATTTATACACACAAAATGTTCTGGTTAAACTGATTTAATAACCATCATTTTTCACATTCTACAATCTCAGTTCATTGCCTGCACCCAATATTCAATTGATTTGGGATTGCTTCATGTGCCTCTCTAATGTACTAAATTTTGTGCATTTGTCAGGTTTTATCTCTGTTTCTTTCAGCCAGCAGTAATTGCTGCCTCCTCTGTAACATATAGTTATGCATGGCTCAGTTATGTGAGATATCTTGGGTTAGTTACGTGCATAAATGGATTTTTTTCCTCTGAGCTATAGACCCTATAAAGACATCTGATTGTCCCTTGAGTTTCTAGCATAACTGCATAGTTTTCTACTCATGAGAAACACTCTAAATTAAAACTTGAGAGAGTATCAATTCCTAGATTTCCTTCTTAGTCAGAAGCAATATTAAAATTCTTAAAAAGTGAAACAATAGGACAGGCATCAACAAATCAGAATCGATGATGACTGGAGTGCTGGGGGAAATTCCTACAGCTCTCCTGCAGTATCAGATGTTTCTCTTTTAGTCGCTTGATTCTGTGGAGATCAGATGTTCCAAAGAAGTGCTTGGGCAGTTGTGGTCACTTAGAAGATACGTGAGGGCCCATGACGCTGATTACATAATTAGAAAAACAACATTTTAACAATAGGCCATACCTGTGATAGAGAAGGTCAACAACAGGACCTAGGTCACCAACAGGACGTGACCGCAGGTTAACCCTCACGCTGAAATTGGCAATCAAAGGCTCCTCCCCCTCTCTCCCATCCTCAGAACGCCTTTTCTGGCCTCGGTTTTTCTTAGCGGGAGCCTCTTGGAGACCGCAGCCTTGAGAGCCTAATGTGCTATTGAAATTCTTTGGAAGGTACTATGTGTGACTGAACCCCGTTAAGGCTTCTGTATAAACTCCGAAGATTCTGGAGGGCGGTATGCGGAAATCGGCTGTCTCGTGGCGCCGAAAACAGACCTCTCAGCAAGTTTGCTTGTAAAAACTGCCATCTACCCATCTGGTGTTCATCTCCTATCTCTCCCAGCCCTTTGTGAAGAGGAGCCAGTTTCGGATTTCATCGTAGAACTCCTGAAGTTTCGAACCAACAAGAGGTGAGTTATGTGTGAATGTTAGCTCTGTTAACCAAAATTTCAGAAACGGAGACCTAATTGAAATAGAGCGATGTTTATCAGGGGTTTGTTAGGGCTGCCTGGGAGATGCAGATTCAAGAGGCACTTGTGTTACCCAGGGCTGCAAATGAAAGAGCTTATAAAGGCAAAATAGTGGCAAGACCACAGTTAGTTGCATGAGTTGTTGGTCAAGAATTATAATTGGGGCAGGCAAGAAGTGAGGGTATTTGTTAAGCAAGGGTTGGTTGGTGCCCAGAATGGTTGCATACTTACAAGGGGACATCTTGAAACAATAAGGTTGCAGCTGACAGTATGGTCCTTGATTCTGGCACTTTAAACTGTAGTTCTTCGTAGTCCAGGAACGTGAATGAGTGAATGAGACCAGCTCCACATTGGCCACTTGACTCCATTTCTGTATGCCTGATCTGTGATCACTCCGTTGTGATTTCAAGTTGTGGGCTGCCCTGTTTTTGTTATGTAAAAATTTACCATTATCAGTAAGAACTGATGGAAGCAGGTAGAATAGAGTGAGAGGTATTTGGTTTATTGAAAGTCAAATGGGAGTTAACCATTAAACAAGGAGAAACGTAGTGCTGTGTATTATTCAAGTTGAAAACTCATGAATGAAATAGTCTGTGTTTCTTGAGAAATAGTATAAACTTCTGCTCAGTTGGTGGGCAGCAGGGAATGTTGGAAGTTATTGGAGGAAATTATGGATAGATTTGTATGTCATAAAGAGTAATTTGGACTTTAACCCATGAACGTGGAACTCTAGGAGTTTTGTAGGTCTGGGAATGAAATGAGTGGATTTGTGTTTTGTAAACGGGTCAGTAATGGCTGTGTGCAGGAAGTCATGGGAACCTTATGGGGGATAGAAATCTCAAGTTATCCTTTGCAGTTGATCAGATAGGAGGTGATGGGTAGTTGAACCAAGGCAATGAGGAAAATAAGGGAGACAAGTGTAAAGAATGTAATGGAGCCCGGAGATATTTAGAAGATAAAATCCACAGAATTCTATAAACAAATGAATGTGAAGCAGGTGAAAGAATGAGGTGAAAGAAATGGCAGATTCCTAGTTTTTAATGGATAATGATTTCATTAACAGAGATAAAAAGTATGGGAAGAGCAGATCTAAACCCAGTAGTATTTATTTATTTTGAAGGAGTAAGGAAAGAAAATTGATATGATCTAACTATAAAGTGACATAAATAAAAATATGAAAAATCATTGTTACTAGACAGTTGATCCTTTAACAACACAGGTTTGGATTGCACAGGTCCACTTACACACAGAGTTTTTTTCAATAGTAAATACTGTAGAACAGCACGATTCAGGGTTGGTTGAATCCGTGGGTGCAGAACTGTGGATACAGAGAATGACTATAAATTACATGTGGATTTTCCACTGCGTGGAGCAGGGTATCCTAACCCTGAAAACGTTCATTGATCAATTGTAATGTTCCTATGTAGGTTTTTATAGTTTGGGAATCTATTTCAATTTCAATTATTCATAGACTTTCTGTATAAAATAATATTCAGATTGTGACCGCAAAGCTGAAAGTACATTTATATTATTTTAGGTGTGGTCTCAACCATTTATTTGATAATATCTGTTTCTGACTCTTTCCTAATTAGAGTTAAAAAATAAAACAGTTGAGGCTAATTGACTATGCTTCAAATGATATGGGTGCAAAATATTTTTTCAAGAGATAACATATCTGTAAGATGAATAAAGTGTTCCCAGGTATGACTGACAAAGAGAAATTTATAGGTAAAACTTTCTTAGTGGGCTGAATGGTGGCCCTTCCCAAAGCATATCCATGTCCTGGTCCCTGGACCTTGTGAATGGAAAAGAGATCTTTGTACTTGTAATTAGGATGAGATGAGGATATAAGATCCTGGGTTATGCAGGTGAGCATATGACAATGACAAGAATCCTTAAAAGAGACACACTTCGAGGAGGAGGAGGCCATGTGATCACAGAAGCAAAGATAGGCATTAGGTGACCACAGCAAGGAATATGAACAGTCACCAGAAGCTGAAAGAGTCAAAGACAGGATCCTTTCCCCCATATCCTCCTGAGGGAATGCAGCCCTGCCAACACCTTGTTATTTTAGATTTTTGATGTCCTCAATTGTGAGAGAATAAAGCTGTGTTTTTTTAAGTGACCAAAGTTGTATTAATTTGTTACTGCAGACATAGGAAAGTAAAACCCTGAGCGTTTAGGGTAAAGGTCTAGAGTTCTATGGCCAAGATAACAGTTGAATAATTAGCCCATAGGCAGTAGAAAAACCAGTTATTTGAACAAATATTGATCCATTTACACATTATTTAAAGAATTACTATGACAAATGTAGAGTTGTCTTATAAGGTCCACTTTACTTAAGCTGCTGTGAGTGAGAGATGATTTCTGTTACTGGGGATTTTCCTTTTATGTTCCAGCAATGTGGCTTCTGCAATGTTGAGGGATGACTTAGGGATCCTGAGGGAATGTCAGGAGCAGGAGTTCTCTAAAAACAATAGATTATGCTGAACTATTTATGAAAGTTTGGCATGATAAAGCACATGAACAGATTATAAAAATAGGCCTAGCATTCAAAGTAAATAAAAATGCATTTTATACGTGATTTCATTTTTGTGAAATCATCTTTGCCAAAACAATAACATAGAGAATAGAACAGAGCCTAATGAGTTATACATGTTACCATTGGACCTGATCTTTTCAGATCCAAAGTAAGTACGCTTCATTTATTTTCTGAGTGCTGTTCAAAAGAGTCTATCATAATACTTCTCTTTTGGAACACTTTTTAAAATGAATTATATTGCTTTGCTAGGGCTGCTGTAACAAATTACCACAAAATGGATGGCTTAAAACAACAGCAGTATATTCTTTCACAGTCTGGGAGCTATAAGGCTGAAATCATGGTGTTGGCAGTGGTGTTTGTTTTCTGGAAGTTCTGATGGAGATCATCCTGTCTCTCTCCTGGCTTACAGTGGTTGCCAGCAATCCTTCATGTATCTTGGCTTATAGGTGCACCACTGCAGTCTCTGCGTCCATTGTCACATGATTTTCTTTCTGAGATGAGGACAAATCTGAAGCCCTTAGGACAGGGGTAAAAGTTGGGATATTCTCCCTTTATTTCTTTAAGATTTTATTGGGAAGTTTAGAGCATACGAAGAAGCATTACTTGATCTATGCCTTAAATATCTGTGCTTTAAAAATCCTAGCCTTTTGATAGAGATATTAAGGGGACAATAATGCATATGGATTCTTTCAAAGGTTTTTCATTAATTCAGGAATCTGCTGATGGTTTGAAATAGGGTAGTTACAGTAGAAATGTTTGGTCGTATTAAGAGAAAGAACTTTTCAGATCCAGGTAGGTGAAAGTAAGTCTCTTTCCCACAAGGAATTCTCTGTACATTTAATGACATATTGACTGTAAATCTTTTGAGAAGACTAATTACAGATTTGCTTAATTTATTGAAAAGCTGCAAGATCACCAGATGTTGGGGTTGATCATTTGCACATAAATGTGTGATGATTAAATGTCATTTACCAATATTCCAATATTTTAGGTTTGACTAAAAGTACACTTGGATTTGTTTTTCTAAGAGAAGAAAAAAAAAAACATAGTAAAATGTGTCATTTACCCTAAAGGGCAGACTTCAAATAATGCTTTTGTTTTTGAAGTGACAGTTTGAACAAGAATCAGCTATCTAAGATAGGGCCTAGTAGGTTGGGTACAAATAGCTTGAAATATAAAGGTGTTAATTAGTTCAGAAAATGTTAACTTTTATCAAATGTCCTTTTTGCTAATATGTTTTTTTTTAATCCATTTTCTCTGAGGGGCACTGACAGAATCAAGGGTTTCTCAGTAGAATGTAAATTTGGATGTGGGACACTCCATTAATATCTTTGAGTTAATAAATATTTCTCCCTTCCCTTCCACCAGCCAAACCCTAGTAGAGGATCATGAATGCAATGGAGGAATTTACAGTGATAATACTTATGAAAGACTATTAACTTGTATAGTTTTTAGCTTACTTGTTAATAGAGACTATTAATAAGCATTCTTTTATTCATTGATATGTGGGGTTAATAATCTATGGAAAAATTATTAGAACTTTGAATTGTTATCCCATGTGTTTCAGTTATCATTGCAATATAACAAATTACAGTTTTACAGTTTAAAACAACCTTATTGTTATGCTCATAGATTCAGTGGTCAGGAATTTGATCGGGGCCTAGCAGGAAAGACTTGTGTTTGCTTTACAATGTCTGGAGCTACGGAGACCCAGTGTCTGGCGTTGGATCTTTGGCCAAGAGTGGAATCGTCTGAAGACTTGCTCACTCACATGTTTATAGCCTGGGATGGGTAACTGGACATATAGGGCTAATGTCTAGACTGGAAATCTAGGCAGTATTTGGTTGGTTAAGTTAAAAATGCATATATCCTATGCCATAGAAATCTTACTTCAAGCTATATTTAGAATAATTTCTTTAAAGAATACACGAACAGGAGTGCTTGCTGCATCATTGCTTGTGATAGCCTGGAGCACTTCCAAGCAAGGCAAGAGGTCACATGAGCCAGCCTTGGAAAGTTGCACAGTATCATTCTTCATAACTGTATTGTAATGCCATTGTAAATCTTTCCAGATTCAAGGAGGAGGCAAGAAAACACTAACGCCCAATGGGGATTTACACTGCTATGTTGTTAAAGGTCATAAGGACATATGAGAAGAAAGATAACATGGTTGCTATCTGAAGAAAATGCAACCTGATATGACATGTAGGATGTTTAGCACAGTGTTTAACATGTTAGAAGGATGTTAGTATTACAAGATAATAGTAGTGATAAAATGTACTAAAAAAGCTAAAAAATTAGATTTTTAATTATTATGTCAATTATAACAAGCTTTGCAAGTTAAAAAGACAGATTTCAGAAGGAAGTCCACATAATAGACTTAGGTTTTCAGTTGGTGAGAAAAGTGAATTCATTTAATGAAGTGTAATAATTAGATTTAATTATTACTTAAATATTTTTCAGATATTTTCCATATTTCTTAAAGAAATAGTTATTGCTTTTAAAATAATTTTAAAAATATATAAACTCTACAATTTCTGGAGCAGCTTCCCTTTTGGACAAGTGAAGTTTCAAAAGCAGCAATGGAACAGTTTGACCACTGGAAAAATTTGACATAATCAACTTTACATGAAATTTATAGACTTAATATGTAAATGAAGGGGGCTTTCAAAATAACAGTTATTTGTTCTGTTAATAGTGATTAGGTCTTTTCCACATGAAAACATTAAAAATAAAATGGCACAATCTTTATAAAAAATAATGTTAAATGTATGAACTGATTGAAATAACTAAGATTAATGATTTTAAAAATTTATACTGCCAAATCACATAAATAAAAGCTTAAACATTGTGAATTAATGAATTGGCTCTTGACTGGGACAACCTTCAAATGTAGGTTGACTCCATAAAACAATCTGGCAATATTTGATTGGATTTAAAATGCACATATACCATGCCATAAGAAACACACTTCAAGATACATCGTGAGTAATTCTTGCAGAGAACACGTGTGTAGGGATGCTTACTGCATAGCTGTAAGATATTGGATTGTTTCCATTTTCTCTCTATTGCTATCAGTGAGGAAGATATTAAAAAATCACAGTCTATTCATTTGATATTAACTGGATTTTAAAATAAATACATTTGGGGAGTTCCTTGTGTGGCTCAGGGGAAATTAATCCAACTAGTATCCATGAAGATGCAGGTTCATCCCTGGCCTCACTCAGTGGATTAAGGATCCGGCATTGCCATGAGCTGTGGTGTAGGTCACAGATACTGCTCAAATCCTGTGTTGCTGTGGTTGTGACACAGGCCAGCAGCTGTAGCTCAGATTTGATCCCTAGCTTGGGACTTAAATACACCACAGGTGAGGTCCTAAAAAGAAAAGAAAAAAAGATTTGATAAATGTATGTCATCTTGAATATTCCAAAAAGAGACTGAATATAAAAGGCTATTGCAGAAGAATATTTATACTAAATTAAACATGTGAATTTTTCATCATCCAAAATATAGCATTATTTGTTGCTGTGGAAGCATACCTGTAACAAAATGTTCAAACCTATTTGCAGGCAAATTTAAATCTTGTTAGTGTTCACTGTTGGAGAAAGAGAAGGAATAGACTGGGGGTAAATTTAGGGATAAAACTGTAATTTTAAAAATATTTTGATTAAAGTATGACTAAAAGTAATCCTTATTTTGTCTAGCCAGAACATCACTACTTGTTATATTATCTACTATATGTTTCTTTATTAAAAGTTAAAAAAAGGTATTGGAGGGGAGAAATTATGCTTCAATCACTGCTATCTTAAAAATCTGACATCACTGTGATTACAACTATAGCTGGAGAATTTTCATTTGATATGATCAATTTCAGTCCTTTGTTTAAGGATATTGAATTTTAAATGAGTGTTTTAAGACTCTAAAAAAGAAATTGGAAAGGGGAAAACTAGCACTGTTTTATTTTCTTAATTTGCTGTCTAAAGAATTTCTTTGTAACCATATGTCAAAACTTTATACTTAATTCCTAAAAGGATAAAGTTATCCCTGGAGTAAACTCAGGTAAGAAAAATGTATCAGGAAAATCAAGAAAGATTATGTGAAATACTAAGCAGTAGCTATCATATGGGACATTGCGATTCTTTAGTTATTAGAAGTGTGAAATATTATTTCAACCTCTCTAGGTTCTTTTTGAGAGATACATGCATATGTAAGTTTTCTAATAACCCCAAACCAGCAAAGCAGAAATAGCTTTATGTCATCATACTCCCTGTGTGTGTGTGTGTGTGTGTGTGTGTGTGTGTGTGTGTATGTGTGTATGTGTATGTGAGGGGGGGGGACAAAAAGAGAGATGGAGAGAGAGAGAGAGGGAGACAAAAAGAGAGATGGAGAGAGAGAGGGAGGGAGACAAAAAGAGAGATGGAGAGAGAGAGAGAGGGAGGGAGACAAAAAGAGAGATGGAGAGAGAGAGAGAGTTTTCATCTTATGAAAGAGTGCTTTTCAAAGGGCAAAACACAGACCATTAACTAGTTGATAAATTATTTTTTACCAGTCCACAGCAGGCTTAGGCGCTTGTAACAGAGTGTAAATCAGTCATATCCTTGAGTGCACTGTTTATTTCAGTTGTTTTTAAAAAATATGTTTCTCAAGGAAACAGTGCATTTATTTCCATTCTGATACTAACAGGGACTAGCACTTGGAATAAACAGCAAGACAAATAAAAGCAGAAGCTGAGGCAAGGATAAAATACTCATATTTTATTTGGGAAAAGGATATCCAGGGTAGAAGAATAAGGGTAAAAGAGAAGGGAAGCAAAAAAGAAACAACCCAATGTGAGACATCACGCCATTTGGCACTGTTTCACAAGGATCCCCAAAGAGATGCGGCAGGTCACTCAGCAGTCATGTTCACTTTGTCCACAGCACTTTTCTGGAAGAGTTGCAAGGAAGTACTGCCCCTTGAAGTACTCTATTGGGGCAAGAATGGAAGAATTTATTTTCCCAGGTTGTTTCTATTGTACATTAACCAGAGTTCACTCCACAGAAAGCTAACTCTTCTTCCCTTCCATTTTATTTTATCCTCTCTCTTGGTGACCCTACAGGAAGCTCCAAAAGATTTATGTCCAAACCAGCTTGTGTGTATGTGTGCTTGTTTTGAATGTGTGTATATACATGCGTACATGCGTTTGATCTCGTGTAAAAAAAAAATCTGCTAAAAAGCTGAATTTGGATGTATACCTATAATTGTAATAAAATTCATTAAGCAATGGGAAAAAAACCCCAGAATTTGGAGAGTGGTTTGCCCTATATTGTGACCTCTTAAATGTCATTAAAAAGCTATTCATGGTTGTACTTGACATTTCTATACCTATTATTAGCATAGTGGAAAGATAGATTTTATAAATATTTATTGAACTTTGATTATGGAAAAACATTAGGACAAATGGCCTCTAAAATCATTCTTAATCTGAGAATTTTTTTCAACATCAGTGAGTGACAGAGTTTTGAGTCAAGTATATTATGTTGGGTTTATCCAAAAATTTTACTAGAGTATGGTAAGGGACCCTATTGGTGCCCCATCCAGATACACAATATCCAGTGGGCACTCCCATCCACTAGCTGTTAGGAGTGTAGGCTGCTGAGGATTCACAGGGCTGCCTTCTCTAGAGAACTGTTCTTGGAAGAATAAAAGCTTCCTTACCCGGGAGGTTAGGTCCCCTTCCATACCATCAGTGACTGACATGGAGATATAGAAGGCAGGGTCCTTATATCAAGATGGGGCCAATTCTGTGTAATAATTCATGCTCCAGAGGCACATGGCATCAGGTTGTAGCTGGACACCAGCTTAAAGCTCACTCTTGCTTCACTTCTTCCCAGCTATATCTGCTTCCTTTTTTCCCTTTCTCCTGAGAGTACAGCCGTCATAAATTGCATGTGCCTAAATTGCTGTCTCAGGTTCTGCTTGTAAGAAAATTCAGCCTAAGAAAGGTAGTTGAAAGAACTGGTTGAGAGAACTTTTAAAGAGGAATCACCAAAAATGGTTTATTGACTGGATAGTGATAAGTGGATTGAGTTACAAATGACCCTAAGATAACAAGAGACTGTTTATGAGGCTTCTATGAAGAAAAACATTAGAAAAGGGAGTCGATGACAATTTTAGATATCCTGCATTTGATATAATAAGGAATCAAATGGAAAAGACTGAAAGAATATTTAGCATTTAGATTTTCAGAGCTGCGATTTAGATCAGTAAATAGGCTTGAGACTCATTAACAAGGAAGTGACTTTTGAACAGATAAAAATGAACAATTCTAAAAGGAGAAGAGGTGTTCAAGAGAGGGCAAGTGAATGTTCTTTTACAAATAGAAAAGGGCAGATGTTTTTATTAACAAAATTCTTGTGAGATCCATATCTGTTCATTTGTGAGCTTTACTGAACTTTTGAATTGAAAATCCATGCACTTATATAAAGTCTACTTTCTGTTGGTAAAATAAGCTGCAGTCCAGCTTTGAAACCCATGTAAGAGCATGGGGCTAAGCCCTGTACTGATTATAGAGCCTCGAAGATATTTTAAACATAAGTTGTAAATCCTTTATAAGTTGTCCAATTTCAGCTTTTTTTTTCAAATTCAATGTTACTGCTTTTGATATTTAACTAAGATTGGATGAAAGACTAAGTAAGAGGTGAGTCTCCTTAGCCTCATCCATTTTATTCAGTAGTGCTCACAGCACAGCCCACTTCCACAAACATCGGAAAATTACCTCAAAATGTGCATGCTTCACAAAATGTTCTGATCTTTCTTCAAGGTATACTTGAATATTAAAAAAAAGCGTATATGTACATTTTCCTAAAATAGAAATAATGCTCTATCCTTTATGTCTCTTCTTCCTGAAACACTGGTCCATATCAGTCACCTCTTTAACTTCTTAAAATAGTTCTACCCAGGAGTTCCCTTCGTGGCTCAGTGGTTAACGAATCCGACTAAGAACCATGAGGTTGTGGGTTCGATCCCTGGCCTTGCTCAGTGGGTTAAGGATCTGGTGTTGCCGTAAGCTGTGGTGTAGGTCGCAGACGCGGCTCGGATCCCACGTTGCTGTGGCTGTGGCGAAGGCCGGCAGCTACAGCTCCTGTTAGACCCCCTAGCCTGGGAACCTCCATATGCCGCGGGTGCGGCTCTACATAAAGGCAAGAAGACAAAAAAAAAAAAAAAAATAGTTCTACCCAGATTTCACGTTTCTGTATCTCAGACATGGATAATAGTGCTTTTTAAATATAACATAGTAAAATGAACAAGTATAGCTTGTTAAAAGGATAAATATGAAATTAGGTATAATCATTGAATTCCTTTAAGGGAATGTCTGTCAACTGTATAAATTATTAAATTCAATAAATGCTTTGACAAAAATTTGCTGGGCACTGTACTATCAAGTCACATGCCATGGTGAACAAAAGAGTCATGGTAATAAAGCACTGTGGTCTTTACATGAATTTCTTATTAGATTTTAAAATAAATGAGTTACACTATAATTAAGAGTCAAATAAGGGAAATCTAATTAGAGAAAGTTCAGATTCAGAACCCTCATAATTTCCTTATACTTTGTTGATTCTTTGTTAATTAGTCCCACAAGGAAAATTCCCAGTAGCATAAAGTTCTTAGGTAAACAAATTATGTAAGTTCCTCTTCCCTTGTAGTAGCTGAACAGAAGGAAATCAGTTACAAGTTGTTGTTTTTGTGAGGACTAGGGGAACAGAGCAGCAGTTAGAATGAGGAATATGTGATGAACTCTTGGAAGTGGAAAAAAGAAAAATATAAATGTAGTATAATGCAGTATATAGTTTTTAGTCTTCTATGATCATTTTTTCACCTTATGTGAACTAATAAAATGGAAACCAAAAATTGTAATGTTAGGATGAAATATGTTCTGGAGCCACAATGTATCATTTCATCTACTCTCAGAGAAATAGACCTGGAAGGAGAAAAATGCTCAGTATGATTCCTGCAAGTCAACTTGGACATTGGCTTCTTTACTCGGATTACAGGGTAAAATATGTCAACAGGTTGGCACCATTGTAACTTTCCCTTTGGGAGGTATTTCTGTCTTTTATTCTGCCTCTTTACTAAAGAAGATTTATAGCTTAAGTATGCATAAGTGAAAACATTTGAAAAGAAATAACATACGTAAAAAACCTAATAATTTTCAGCAAATGTAATAAATTAGTTGTCAGATTTTTTTTTATTATAGCCCAAAACATGAGTAAATATTCAGTTGGGTCATAGACACATCTTTTGTTATGCATTGTTTCTCTATAGATTTAAAATTTTACTTTAAATCAATACTCAGTATTTTAGGCTAAATATAATTGTCTGCTTTTGAACTTAATTGAAAAACACATTCAAATATATATATATATATATATATATATATATATATATATACACACACACACACACACACAAGTACACCCTAGTCATTTTGTCAATATGCATTACTATATCTTCGTTAAAAAACAACTTCATATTTTATTTGTTTGCAATTGCTTTTTAGGGCCACACATGTAGCATATGGAAGGTCCCAGGCTAGGGGTAGAATCTGAGCTATAGCTGCTGGTCCACGCTATAGCTACAACAATGCAGGATCTGAGCTGCATCTGCAACCTACACCACAATTCATGATCCCTGACCCACTGAATAAGGCCAAAGATCGAAACCACATCCTCATGGATACTAGTCGGATTCATTTCTGCTGCACCACAATGGGAACTCTAAAAAAGCCATTTAGTATTGATTTTCAAATGAACTGTCTGAAGAACAAATTATTTTCATATATTAAGCTATTGCCGTCCTGAATTTGGTTTGTAAAAATGACAAATACTTCACAAATGATGTAACACATTATTCTATAATACTTTCATGTTAATTCCATAATTATGGAATGTTTTAAAAGTCATTTTTTGAGGTGATTATGTGTAATATAGCAATGATTAGGCAGGAAAAAATATTGAAACAGATTTATTGGTAAATATGATGAATAGAATGGATATCAAAGCTTTTCTTCATTGTGAAATTGCCATACAGTTTTCAAACTGGTGATTATTTGGTTTTGTAAAAAATAAAACAAACACAGCTGTCATGTGGGAAATAATATAGGAAAAAGATAAAATTTTCTGAAGTTAATCTGAACTTGGTTTCTATTGTTTTTTGCAAGATACTTTCCTTTTTAACTTTTTGGTATTTATTTTATAATGATTTTTATTTTGTCCATTTCTATTCTTAATTTTAACTGGCTGTGTGTCTTTATGTATATCACAGTGTCTTGTAGTTTCAGTTCAGTTATTTGCCAGATAAAGGACTTGGACTAAATGAGATCCACAGACATTTCTGTCTCTAAAATTTAGTGATTTTTTTACCATATTGACAAGCAGTTTTTTAGAAGTTCTTTGCAAATTTTCTTTGACATAATTTATTTTTTTCTTTTAGGGCCGCACCTGTGTCATATGGAAGTTATCAGGCTAGAGGTTGAATTGGAGCTGCAGCTGCTGGCCTACACCACAGCCACAGCAAACCGGGGTCCCACACATGTCTGCAACCTACGCCACAGCTCATGACAATACCAATCCTTAACCCACTGAGCAAGGCCAGGGACTGACCCACATCTTCGTGGATACTAGTTGGGCTCGTTACCGATGAGCCACAATGGGAACTTCTGACATAATATCTTTATGATGTGATAAAACCACATCGAGAGTATTCTGGAATTCCCTGATGGCTCATCAGGTTAAGGATCGTGTTGTCACTGCTGTGGCTCAAGTCACAGCTGTGGCACGGGTTCAGTCCCTGGCCTGGGAACTTCTGTATGCTGCAGGCAAGGCCAAAACAAAAAAAAGTAGTCAATAAGCAAACAGTAATGATAGCAAGGGGAAACCAACTCAAATTGACAGTAACCACTGGCAGTGGGACATGGTGGGATAGTGGAATGTTCTTCTCCCATAATCATTCACAATTTCAGAAATCATTTCAAGTCAATACAATAGGCATTTGAGTTCTGATATGCATGTGTGTTGAAGGTGCAAGAACTAGAAAGTGTAGACTATAGTCTTTACTACAGGAAGATTATGCAATCAGCTTTTAACTCCAGCTAGGGAGAGGCACGTGACTGATTACTTTTTTGAATTTATTTCCACATAATCTCCAGAGTACTTATTACTTGAAGGTTAAATTTTGCATGTCAGTATTTACAGAGATCAAGATGCTATTTCTCTCTGTGTTAAATATCTATGCATATTATCGAACACCGTGTTCAATAGATGACCTTGGGGTAGGATGCTCTTTTTCTAAGTTCCATTTTTCTAAATTAAAATGGTGATCTCATAATATATTGTTTCCAAAACAGGTTTTTCCCCAGAATAAATCTTTGTATATTAGTAAGTTAAATATATATACTAAATTTGGTCAGTGGTTTTTTGCGTCTGATTTTGCCTTCATGTTACAATTTTGTCAGTTTTCACTTGTAAGACAGAAAAGAAAGAATGTAAAATTTGTTGAGAAAGCTATTTTTATTAACTTGTTCTTTTGGTAATATATTTGCCTAAGTATGCGATTTAACCACTGAATTATCAAGTCACACAAGAAGACAATACTCATAGCATAAAGACCTTGGTTTCATTAGAGTCAAGTCAGGGATGACAGAAATAGTCAGGAAAACCTTGATCCATTGAGTCAGAGACATACATAGGACAAATGGGAACTTGGAAGCTGGTGACAATGAAGTATCCCTCCATTGATTCTAATTCCCAGCTCACTTTGTTGTCAAAGTTTGTCCTATTTGGATATCAGTAGAGAAGCAAATAAAAATCAAAGACCAGGATCTACCTCTTGACTGCATCTTTCCTTTTGAGATGACTTTGGCCTGACCAGAAACTCAACTGAGAGCTTTTAATGTGTGCTATGAGGTCAAGGCCAGCAATATTCTTGATGGTTGAAAGAATTGCATACTTCAAGAGTAAGTGCTCATCCTATACATTTAGGACTTTTGGTACAAATGGAAACACAGTACTGACCATGCAATCAACATAAATTGTTTCCTTGCTGAGAAAATGTGGTTTACCAAAGGACTGAAAAAATGAGTTTGCTAGCTACAGATGGCTGAAAGCTGTTTTTATTGTCTTGGGTGGGATGACCTATAGTTAGGACTTCCCTAATTAGATGGGAAAGTGGAAAGAATTTAAATGACTCATTGAAGAATTTTTAGGACAGAATTACAAGTTAACCAAGGTCATAACATGCATGCTGTAATTTTTTTTTTTTTTTTGGTTTAGATGAAAACCAAAGTTTAAAGTTCAAGGATTTTCTTTAAAAACAATAATTATTAACATTTTTGCTATCAGGAAAGCTGAATTTTAATATAATAAAATGTGAAGCCAAATTTCATTCATTATGCCTTTTCTATCCTCTAGGATGTCATGTAATGAATCAGTGGCCTAGTGTAACATATGAGGTTGTGAATATTTTTCCTCTACATGAAGAGCTATATATATATACATATATATATGTATATATATATATACCCATAAAAGAGATTTATTATACTTATTTTCTTTAGCATAATAGGCAGCGTTACCAAGCATATAACTGATAAGATACCACAACTGTTCTAGTTTCAGCTTTGAAAGTGCCAAGAACATACCAAATATCCAGGCAAATTAGATGAATATATTTCACTGTGTATTCTGTTTCAAGATTTAATTAGAAAATGTGGGAGTTCCCACTGTGGCACAGTGGAAATGAATTCAACTAGGAACGATGAGGTTGCAGGTTCCATCCTTGGCCTCGCTCAGTGGTTTAAGGATCTGGTATTGCTATGAGCTGTAGTGTAGGTCACAGACACGGCTCGGATCTGGCATTGCTGTGGCTGTGGTGTATACCAGCAGCTATAGTTCCAGCTGGACCCCTAACCTGGGAACCTCCATATGCCTCAGGTGCAGCCCTAAAAAACAAAATAAAATAAAATGTTATCTAAAAGGCAACTATCAGAAGTTTCCATTGTGGCTCAGTGGAAAACGAACCTGACTAGTATCCATGAGGATATGGGTTTAATCCCTGGCCTTGCTAGTGGATTAAGGATCTGGTGTTGCTGTGAGCTGTGGTGTAGGTCACAGACATAGCTCGGATCTGGCGATGCTGTGGCCGTGGTGTAGGCTGGTAACTGCAGCTCTGATTCAACATCTAGCCTGGGAACCTCCATGTGCTGCAGGTGCAGCACTGAAAAGCTAAAAAAAAAAAAAAAAAAAAAAATGGGGAGAACAACAATCAGTTTTGTGTGATGCTTTCTAAAGGGAATATATGTCATGTATAAAAATGGGATAGTAAGGGAAAATGATAGGCAAACTCATAGGTAGGCAAGGAGGAACTCTTGAAATTTCTACACTCAAAAAAGAAGTAAAAAATAATTTTTATAAGGACGTGATGACCTAATTCAGGCAGACATGAGTCTTAAAACATTTCCCATTGAAACTAAATGTGAGAAAGCTATCAAAGAAGGGCTCTTTGTCCATTTTGCCTTTTCCTGCTTTCCAACAATTTCATCTTTCTTTATATTTCTGAAGTGCCAGCTTGATTGAGGGCTCATGTATTTCAATGACGAAATCTTAGTTTCAGTAAGGACCAACCAGGAGTTTGTCCAGTAATCATTTATTCTCCTGCATTCAGGGGGAACATTCTTGTAAACCTTCAAAAATATCTTTTCCATTGCAATTGATATTAACACTTAAGAGAGAGACAATTGATTAAACAAATGTAAAATAGCAAATTGAGTGGCTAATGACTGTCCTTTCCCTTACTTTGGAAGTCTCTTGAATCTTGGTTCAGCTCTGTAGTCGCAAGGGGAGCTCACAATATTTTTTGCACTGATTCTAGCCAATCACTTATCTATAAGTCCCAATGAACCTGTGCGGTTCTGGTTTTGTATTTACAATTTATCAGTGCATTCTTATATGGGACTAAAGTAACAATAGCTCAAGGATTTTTTTTGGCTTTTTGAGGTGATGTTTGTAAGTTATTGGTTGCTTGGTTTAGTATAAGTATTCCCCCATCCAAACAAACAACTATTTGGATTCCAAAATTTATAATCATTCATATAAATGAATAACTAGTGCAGTATCAATGATAAAAGTAATTTTTTCCACCATGTCTATTTTTGAGCAACTGATGTATGTCAAACACTGTTACAGGCATAAGAGATAAATTAGTAAACA
The DNA here is from genome assembly GCA_004024745.2 of Catagonus wagneri. NCBI lineage: Eukaryota > Metazoa > Chordata > Mammalia > Artiodactyla > Tayassuidae > Catagonus > Catagonus wagneri. The sequence goes on from PVHT021183696.1 coordinate 14,644,895, forward strand.
AAACAGACCAAAAAATTTTACCATGTACACATGAAGCTTACAGTCAGAGTTAACATGTAGTATGGGGTATGCATGTATTACAGAGGAACCTGTCCAATCGTACCTCCCTCTAAAACATGCATCTTAGACTAGGGATCTTTCTTCCTGATCTCAAGGCCTCTTGGAATTTACTCATTGCACCTACTAAATTGGATTAAATTTGTTGATGTTTCCCATGTAAGACTTTGTAAGAATCATTTCCTACTCATTATGTCTCTACTGTTTAGGTAGCACCTAGAACAGAATGGAGGGTTCTATAGTTTTTTAATCGAATGAACAATTCCACTTGCTTTAAATGCTTATAGTTACTGTTCAATTTTATGACCTCCTAAGAATAACTGAAATTCTTATGCCTCCTTAAGGAACTTTTCCATTCCCAGTTATTGCTGCCATGTGAAGCAGTCTAATAATCATTCTTTTAACTGATGGAGAATTCCTGTTGTACAATTATGTTGTATTCTCTGCATGCAAGTAGAAAAAAGTTTTTCTAGATTTAGAGCAAGGTATAGAAAAGATAAGTTTATTGAGGCAAGAGACACTTTTAAACAGTAGGCCAACTTCCTGATAATCAGGGAGAGCAGACCCAGTGTGTGTGGTCATGTCTATTTTTATAGCCCAAAGACAATGGAGTGTGAGGAGTGATCTTACCATATATATGTTGACCTGCTGATTGACTGGGGAGGAATAGGGTCTTCTGATACACTTGCTGGTTGGTTGGGGGCATATGTTGCCTCTATAGGGGTGGGACAAGGAATGGGCCACCTACTATATTTTCTAGTAGGGGGCAGGAAGGAGTAGGCCAGGTTGATCAAGGGGAGGAAGTGAGGAGTGGGCCACATACCTTTCCTAGTGATACCTGAAAGATAATACCGGAATCTGGGTTCTTGTTTACCGCAGTTGAAGAATGAACTCCATGAACACACAGGCAGCAAGCAAGCAAAGTCTTTATTAAAGGAAAGCAAATAGCTCCCAGGGCTGCTGGGAGGGGGAGAAGAGCCCCCTTCTTTATTGTCCTAAAGGGATTTTTATCTCTTAAAGGTGGGGAAGGGCATCAACGTGGGGTCCAGAAGGATGTGTTTTTTCCCATTGGCCTTGCTCCATTACCTATATCAGACCTTATCCAATAGGTGTTTTAGGGTTGGAAATGTCCCTTAAATTTTATGACTTTTTTGTCCTTTTCTTTCATTAGATTAAGTCACCATTCCTCTCATTCCTTTTCTATCAGTTGAGGAGTGGGCTAGAGATTCACATTTCCTATATATAGTAAACAAAGTCTGTGGGGAAAGCACATTTCCTATAATAAAACAAAGCCTGTGGAGCCCTTAAACCACAAATATTAATATCCATATCAAAAGAATGTATTTGAGCCCATGTTCCTACCCGGACTACCTAAGGTAATATTCTGCCTCAATTCCCCCCTCTAGAGTTGGAAACACTAACTGGGAGTGGAAAAGGGGCGACAACAGTTCTGACTGCTGCCTGCTGAAAAGGGACATTGTTAGGGAAAAGCAGTTAGGTCTCCACTCATGGGACAGTCAAGTGGGCTTCGATACATTACATTGGGTACCCCTTCCATCACCATTTGAAGGTTGATAGCTTTTAATTGGGATCTAATAAAGTGAGAAATGCAATTAATTATACAGGGTCCAAATAAAAGGGTCAAGATTATGATGATGTTTATGGTGAAGAAATATTTCCACCAGGAGGAGGTCAACCAGTTCTAGAGGACAGCTCCAAAAGCTGAAGCTGGAGCTGACATCTTATGAGTCTGTTGCTGGAGAACTGGCAAGGAATCAGACACATTCTGTTAATAATCAAGAATACAGACACAACATTTAGACTTTATAATAGCACAGGTAACTTGTCCTTGTGAGGAGTATGATTTACGGCACCACCTTTTATTTTTTTTTCTTAATGGATTTTATTTCAATTATAGGTGTACATAAATCATCACAAGTCAATTTTATAGATTTTGTATCCCAAACCCACAGTGCATCCCCCCACCCCCCAGATTGTCTTATTTGAAAAACCAAGGTTTTCCAAAGTCTGTAAGTCATTGTCTGTTCTGCAAAGAAGTTCATTGTGTCTTTTTAGTTTCCACATGTAAGTGGTAGCATTGGATGTTGTTGTCTAATTGTTTGACTGGTTTCACTTCGCATGATAATTTCTAGGTCCATCCATGTTGCTATAAATGTTGGTAATTCGTTCCTTTTAATGGCTGAGTAATATTCCATTGTGTGTATGTACCATATCTTCCCTATCCACTCCTCTGTCGATGGGCATTTAGGTTGTTTCCATGACCTGCCTATTGCATAGAGTGCTGCAATGAACATTGGAGTACATGTGTCTTTTCGAGTCATGGTTTCCTCTGGATTGATGCCCAGGAATGGGATTGTTGGATCAAATGGTAATTCTATTTTGAGTTTTCTGAGGAATCTCCATACTGTTTTCCACAGTGGTTGCACCAATTTGCATTCCCATCAACAGTGTAATAGGGTTCCTTTTTCTCCACACCCTCTCCAGCACTTATTGTTTGTAGACTTTTTGATGGCACCACCTAACTTTTAAAGTTAACTTACTCAATAACTTAGTCCCCACCATGCACAATTTTTTTCTCAGTGTTCACTTCCCACATACCTTGTATCACTTTCCATATCCATATTAGTCTGCCTCTTATTTTTCCATCCAGAGCAACAAGCTAAAGACAGACTATCTTTCTTTTCCCTTAATAAAATATAATTTCATTCCTTCTTTATTGAAAGCACACACATTTTACTTTTTTAAAGCAACTATAGACTGTCTTTTATAATTTCTAAAAACACGTGTTTTTCTTATAGAGAACATCTCAGGGTGGCACTAAACATATTGATTAATCTTCCTAAATACCTTTAGTTTCTCTGTTTAGTAACTGATGTCTCAGTGTCTCATTTGACTTCCATTAAACCTAGGTACAATAAGATATTTAATGTTGATAACTGTAATATATATGTATTAATTAGATCAACAAACTTTAATTCTAATATATTAACACTGAATATTTCCTAGTTTACATGAACCTAAAATTAATTTTGGCCAGTTAGTTTCCTTTCATATTTTGCGAATTTATATGTGAAGCCTTATTTAGTCAAGGGAATGCAGAAAAACGTATCTTTTAAATCTAATGCAATAAACCAGGCTGCTGTTTCTGGAATCTGTGAGAGGAGAGTGTAGGGGTTGGCACCACTGGATGTAGTGGGACTGATACCAGAAAGATGATACCGGAATCCATGTTCTTGCTCACGGTGGTTGAAGATTGAACTCCGCAAACAAACAGGCAGCAAGCAAGCAAAGTTTTTATTAAAGAAAAGCAAAAAGCTTCCAGGGCTGCTGGGAGTGGGAGAAGAGCTCCCACTCTCTAATATCCTATAGGGATTTTTATCTCTTAAAGGTGGGGAGGGACACCAACGTGGGGTCCAGAAAGATGTGTTTTTTTCCATTGGCCTTGCTCAATTACCTATATCAGTTCTTGTCCAATAAGTGTTTTAGGGTTGGAAATGTCCCTTAAATTGTATGGCTTTTTTTGTCCTCTTCTTTCATTAGATTAAGTCACCATTCCTCTCATTCCTTTTCTATCAGATGAGGAGTGGGCTAGAGATTTGCATTTCTTATGATAGACAAAGTCTGTGAGGAATATACATTTCCTATAATAAAACAAGGCCTGTGGAGGTGTTACTCCCTGGAGCCCCCTAAGCCACGAATGTTAATCAATAGCCATATCAAAAGAATGCATCGAAGCCCATTCTCCTATACTGACTACCTGAGTTAATATTCTAACTGAGGAGCACTGCCTCATTTATTAGATGAAGGTCTTGCACTAGGCGCCAATTCCCATCAGGAATTTTTACTCCCAATATAGGAGTGTTACAGGGGCTGTTGCATTTGATTAATAATCCCTGTTCCTTTAGGTTTTTTATGATTGGGATAAACCCCTGTCTTGCCTCCGGTCTCAGAGGATGCTGTTTTTGGCAAGGAAATAAATTTTGGTCTTTAAGAGTTATTTCTATTGATTGAGAATTTTTTGCTCTTCCTATTTTTCCTCCTATGGCCCAGGCTTTTGGGTCAGTATCTACTTCCATCAGAGGCAGGCATAAACTTCAATTAGGCTCTATAGTCCTGTGAATCAGGGCTTTAACCTTTGACAAAATATCTCTTCCTAAAAGAGGAGTTGGACTCTCTGGAACAATCAGAAAAGCATGAGAGAAGAAAATGGACTCTCAGTCACAACTCAAAAGCTGTGTAAAAAATTTTGTAACTGGCTTGCCAGAAAGACCACAAATAATGGCAGATTTATTTCAGGGAGGCCCAGGGTTGGAGAGGAGAACCGAAAAGGTGGCTCACCTACCCAGGAGGAAGTTGATAGGCTGTTTAGAGTCCTCCGGGGCTCCTGAGTGGTGAAAAGGACAGGAGCCTTTCCATATCAGTGGAAAGCCCTGGGTCCCATCAGTCTTGATCCTGGGCCTGAGGGGTTGACCCCAGGGACTTTTGTCTTTGGGGGCAGTCTCTATTCCAGGGATCTCTCTGACATATGGGGCACGGCCTAAGTGCTGTGGTCTGAGCCTTGGGGCATTCCCATTTAAAGTGTCCCTATTTTCCACAGAGGAAACAGTCTCCAGGTTAGGTCTCTGCCCTAGTCCTCTCACCTTGGAAGCTCCCAGGTTGGCTGCCTATAGTGCCATAACTAGAACCTCAACCTTGTCTCTGTCTCTCTTCTTGTTCTCCTTTCATTCTTCCTGGTCCCGATTATAATATACTTGAGTTGCTACTCTAAGGAGATGCTCTAGGTCCTGGTCAGCGCCAAAAGCCAATTTTTGGAGCTTTCTCCATATATCTGGCACCGATTGAGTTATAAATTTGTCTTTAAGAATTATTTGGCCCTTCATTGATTCTTGGTCCATTGGTGTATGCTTTCTCAGTGCCTCTCTGAGTTTTTCTCAGAAAACTGATGGACTCTCTCATTCTCCTTGACAAACCTCTAATAGTTTGGAGTAGTTAACGGACTTTACTCGTGAGGCTTTTAATCCCTCAACTAATCAAGTAATAAATTGATTTCTATGCCAATTGTCTTTATATCCCTCATCAGCAGACCAATTAGGATCACTCCTAGGAACTGCCTGATCCCCTGTGGGGAATCTTGTTCATTCCTCTTCTGATCTGCCTCTGACATTTATAGCATATACCATTCATCTCCCCACCTTTGAGCTTTTTCTAAGACTTTATTTTTTTTTAACTTATAGTTAGTGTCTGCTTTAGTAATAACATAACATCCTTCCAGGCTAACTCAAAGGACTGCGTGAGACCCTGAGGCCTCAGTATTTCTGTGTGGTTCATCAGCAAATTTTCCCAAATCTGTTTTTATCTGCCTTAAGTCCTGAAGTGAAAAAGGCATATGGACCTGTATTGGTCCCCATTCTCTGTTTGCTACTTCTTGTAAAGGGAGTAAAGAGGGATATAACTTTGGCACTGGAGGGGAAGAGGAAAAGCCTTGGGCAGTATTGGAGAAGGCTGATTAACTTCTGGAGGGTCTGACCCAGTTGGACCAGGATATGGTGGGCACCTAGGTCCTGAGGGAGTTGGCATCATGCACTGGGGAAGTCCACAAGCTCTCCTCAGTGTAGTGTCTTCTTCCCTCATTGCAAAGAAGATCTGAACATGAGGCACCTCTGACCATTTCCCTTCTCGTCTATAAAATAGGTCTAATTGGAGAGAAGTATTATAATCTAGACAGCCTTCAGATGGCCATCACTCTCCATCCTACAGGTTATATAGTGGCCAGGTTTTCATGTTAAAAAAAAAAAAACAAAAAACTAAACGTTTCTTTCTGAGTCTCAGGGTCAAACTTTTTCCATTTCGTCAAGGTATATGCCAGAGGAGTTGCTATTGAGCCGTGAACCAGGCTCAAGAATGTGACTCCCATCTGAAAAAAAGAAAAGACCAGCGTTCAGTGCCTATTGTCCTTTCTTGGTTATGTGAGGGAATCCTCTCTCTTATATAGCAGCCAGACATTAGTGGTCAAATGTCCCATCTGATTTAGGCTGACTGGAATTAACCACTCTTTACCAGCGTAGCCTCTTTTCTCGTCGTCCCTGCCCTTTGCCTGTCTCTGGACAGAGGTGAAGAAAACCCAGGCATACAGGCCCTGTCCTGAGTTTTTGAATCCTAAGATGCTTGCTCTGACATGCCCTCTATTAATAGTAGGAAAGTTCCTAAGCCACAATTTACAGGTAAATTGGTTGAACCAGCTGTCCATTTCTCCAACCAGAGTGAAAGTAAATAGCAAAAAGCAGGTTGAGTCTAAACACTTGGCCTAACTCGGATGAATACTAGTTATCAAATCCTTCTCCCCCACAAGCATAATAACAGCTCATGGTGGTCTTAGCTTCTAGAGGTCTGTTTCCTTTGCCCCCGCAGCTCTACTTGAGGTAATAGCAAAGGAAATGATAAAGGATCAGACTAGTTTTACAGCCTAATTTCCAGAAAACACTTTTTGAAATCTTTGCATGGATTTCTGGGTTAGGTCCCACCCCGTGTGACCGCCCTGTGTCAGTGTCGCAGACAAAACAAGGGAGGGTGCCGCTTCTCATAAGGTGGCCTTTCAGATGTCTACCTGACCACCTCTCATTCAGGAGTTTAGGTGCCTCTTAGCAATTGGCTTATTTGTATAAGACCCAAACTTGGATTGAACTCTCAGGGAGGGAAGAGAAGCCTGAGTCTGATGCAGCCATAAGCTGTATGAGGTCACTGCAGAACTGCAGGTTAGGACCCACTCGGACTCCTTAGCCACTAAGGCCATGGAGCCAGACACTCGAACCTGAAGCACAAGTGAATCAGGCCACACTTTCACTCTTACACTCAGAGGTTATCGCAATGCCTCCCGCCACCTGAGAAGCTACTTTAAGCCCTTTATCACCCTTTAAAATTCATAGAAACAACATTTTTGTTTCTCACATGCTTTTCAACAATTGCCAACCTTCAGAAATAAAGTAACTATGATTTCCCAAATGCTTTACAAACGCTATGGTATAGAGCGAGGAGATTTTTGGAGTGGGGGGCGGGTGGGAAGGAAAGTTTGCCTCCTGACTCCCTTCTTTCATCTCCAGCCATGCACTCATTCACACAGTCATCTCCAGCCATACACTCATTCACACATCCACCCTCCTTTCAGAGGCAAAGGAAACTGAAAAAAAGTAGTAAGTGCAAGCTTGCTGCCCTGTTGGCCAACTCCTTCCTGCCCCCTTCTAGAGAGGTAGAATATTAATTCAGGTAGTCAGAGGAGGAACTTGGGCTCTGATACATTCTTTTGTTATGGATATTAATTAACATTTGTGCCTTAAGGGCTCCAAGGAGTAGCACCTCCACAGGCCTTGTTTTATTACAGGAAATGCACATTCCCCACAGACTTTGTTTACTATAGGAAATGTGAATCTCTAGCCCACTCCTCAACTGATAGATAAGAAATGAGAGGAGTGGTGAGAGGAATGGTGACTTAATCTAAGGAAAGAAAAGGAGAAAAAAGCCCTAAAATTTAAGGGACATTTCCAACCTTAAAACCCTTATTAGACAAGGACTGGGCAAGGCCAATTGGAAAAAAAAAAATCTTTCTGGACCCCAGGTTGGTGTCCTCCCCAGCTTTAAGAGATAAAAATTCTTATAGGACAATAAAGAAGGGGGCTTTTTTCCCCACTCCCAACAGCCATGGGGAGCTATTTGCTTTCCTTTAATAACGACTGCTTGCTTGCTGCCTGTGAGTTCTCGGAGTTCATTCTTCAACTGCCATGAACAAGAACCTGGATTCTGGTATCATATTTCTGGTATCAGAATTATATTCTGTATATGACTCAGGAATAAGAGATGAAAGCATAAAGCTAATTGTAGCTATCATTGGCTGGACCAGAACTAAGCCAATACCTAAAGTTTTTTTTTTTGTTAGAGATCCCTTTTTGTCTTCTATTTAGGTCCTATTTTTATTCATTTTCTATTGACACCTACCTCTTCCCTAGGAGGACTTGTGTTCATTAAGTTATCTTGATACCTTTAATGTTTACGAGTTTTAACTCTTATTGCCTCATTTAAAGGCATTAACAAACAAAGGCACACCAGAAGCCCAGTTCCTGAAGAATATGTGAGAAACACATTCTATGAGAATAATGGGGATGATTGCTCCATAGAGAGGACTTGAAAACTGCCTGCAAATAAATCGGAGTTTTCACAGAATAGGAAAGTTATTGTGCTCCAAAGTTGTCCCTAAGGATGAATTAGAATTGGAATAAACTGTGGCGGAGAAAGCCTGTAGGTAGACTCTATCATGACCTCATACTTGGTGAGATTTTAGAAAAAACCAGATCATTTCTTGGAATTTTATTTTTGATAATTTAAATAAAAATTATGAAGCTGGGAGTTCCCGTCGTGGCTCAGTGGTTAATGAATCTGACTAGGAACCATGAGGTTGTGGGTTCAATCCCTGGCCTTGCTCAGTGGGTTAAGGATGCGGCGTTGCCGTGAGCTGTGGTGTAGGTTGCAGACGCAGCTCCGATCCTGCGTTGCTGTGGCTGTGGCGTAGGCGGACGGCTACAGCTCCGATTAGACCCCTAGACTGGGAACCTCCATATGCCATGAGTGCAGCCCTAGAAAAGGCAAAAAGTCAAAAAAAAAATTACTAAGCCGAAGAGAATACTGTGTCTTCCATTTTGCCTTTCAGAGTTACTGTCTAGGTTTCTGCAATTGGACAAGATATTTAATCTTTAAAAGTCGCATTTCCTCATATATAAAAGGGTGTAGTAATAGCTATATTATAAGATCGATTTGAGTAATAAAAGATAATTTATACATACTACATTATATGGTATGTGATATAGAGTGACTACTCCATAAGTATTATATTTATAATTATAAAGTTCCTAAGGAAAAATTCTTTTATAGAGGTCTGAGATAGAGCTGAAACCTGATGCCTAAGATTCCTTTAGGCACCTCATTGTACAATGCTTATTAACATATGCCTTCTCGGTTTACTGGACCTAGAGACCAGAATTTTCAAAGATTTAATTTAAAACTTTTGTTCTCTAGATCCTAGTTTGAAAGGCTTGAGACATCTTTCTATACCTGTTTTTTTTCTTTTTAAGATTTTTAATCATAATCCCCCTAAACTCTTTTTGAAAAACTATTCCACTAAAATATTTTAAACTGACATCTAATTTTTTTCATTATAAGTTTAAGTGGTTAGCAAAGGATGTTGTTTATAGTTTCAATACAATTTAAATTTTCTAACATCCGATTGTGTCTAAATCTAGAAATTTATTTGAACGTTTTTACTATATTTTGAATCTTCTATTAAAATCAAATATTTTAATATATATGGAATTAAAAAGCTAACATATGCTATTGTTCATTAATTGTATTGCATATATATCAACAGCAAGGAAAAGTGAAGTAAATTAAAATTAATTAACTATAATTATATAGATACGAGGCAGAATATTAACTCAGGTGTCAATGTAGGAGAATGGTCTTGATGCATTCTTTTGATATGGCTGTTGATTAACATTTGTGTCTTAGGGGCTCCAGGGAGTATCTCCTCCACAGGCCTTGTTTTATTACAGGAAGTGCACATTCCCCACAGACTTTGTTTACCCTAGGACATGCAAATCTCTAGCCCACTCCTCAACTACTAGAAAAGAAATGTGAGGAATGGTGACTTAATCTAATGAAAGAAAAGGACAGAAAAGCCATAAAATTTAAGGGACATTTCCAACCCTAAAACCCCTATTGGACAAGGACTGATATAGGTAATTGAGGAAGGCCAATGGAAAAAAACACATCTTTCTGGACCCAAGGTTGGTGCCCCTCCCCATCTTTAAGAGATAAAAATCCCTATAGGACAGTAGAGAGTGGGAGCTCTTCTCCCCCCTCCCAGCAGCCCTGGGAGCTTTTTGCTTTTCTTTAATAAAAACTTTGCTTGCTTGCTGCCTGTGTGTTCATGGAGTTCATTCTTTGACTGCCGTGAGCAAGAACATGGATTCCGGTATCATCTTTCCGGTATCAGATATACATAAGTTTATCCTTAAGAATGGTGGAAATGTAAAAAGGGGATGATACAAAAACATAATATTGTTACTGTCACAATTTCCTCGGTCCCCATCTCACCATAAAAAAAAAAACATTGGAACGGCAGATGTTTAACAAATTTATTGAAGTGAAAATACATTTTCAGAGAGGGAGAGAACTTACTTGCACACAGTTAAATAAAAGAGGGCCTGACTCACTCTGCAACAGTCTTTATACCCCACAATGTGACCTGAGTGGAGACCCAATTTGATCTTCTGCTTGGTTTTGGGCAGGATACCTTATTTGCAAGGGGAACAGGTTATATGGTGGCCTTGTGAGGGATGGGCGACATTCCTCCTCTAGAAGGGAATGAGCAGTCCAGGCTGGCCAAAGTGGGGGAAGGGGCATTGCAATGAGATGGCCAGAGACTTTGGGATTTAATCTTCTTGAAGGGAACTTGAAGCCTGTAAAAATATGATATCTAAAGTTGTATGTATACAAGGAAACCCAAATCAAAGTAAATAATCCCAATATTATTGTTTGTTTTTTAGGAAGCATTTATTACTTTATAAATCATGGTGGTATTATATAAGGAAGACTCAATGAAACCTGAATCACTGCACACATACTATGGGCGGGGGGAGTGGGGTTGTCTCCTCTTAGGTGGGTCTATCTACAGCAGGCAAATAAATTAAAGGAAGAAATGCAATATACCAAGAAAGTTGTATATTTGAAAAAAGTCTCTTTTCACATTCAAATAATTTGTTCCCTAATTTCACTGTAGCTGATTTAAGTATTCATAGCATGAAAAGATCTCAAAATATTGGGGACAATTAAAAATATATTGGAAACATGTGATCTGAACCATTTCCCTTAAATGTGTATTAGTTTTCAAATAAAAGCTCTATCATCACTGAAAGATATTTATTTTTTTAATTGTGGTAAGAACATTTAACATGAGGTCTACCTTCCTAACATAATTATAACTGCACAGTATAGTGTTGTTAACTATAGACACTATGTGTACAGCAGATTTCTAGACTTTATTCATCTTGCATAATTGCTACTGTATATCTGTTAAACAGCACCTTCTCCTTTCCTCCCTCCCTACTTTCCCAGGGCCTGGCAATCATCATTCTACTGTTTCTGTGACTGAATATTTTAGATATCTCATAAGTGGAATCATGCAGAATCTAAATTGTCTACAACTCGCTTAGTTCACTTAGCATAATGTCCCCCAGGTTCATTCGTGTTTCACATTGCAGACTTCTGTTTTTTCTTAAGGCTGAATAATATTCAATTGTATGTATATGTCACATTTTCTTTATTACTTCATCTCTCAATAGACATTTAGGTGGTTTCTGTATCTTGGCTACTATGAACAATGCCACAGTGAACATGAGAGTAGATATATCTCTTTGAGATTCTGATTACAATTACTTTGGATATGTACCCTGAAGTGGGATTGCTGTATCATGTGGTAGTTATATACTTAATTTTTTGAGGAATTACCATATTGTTTTCCACTACAGACGCACCATTTTACATTCCCAGTAAAGTGTATAAAGGTTCTAATTTCTCCACATCTTCACCAGCAGGCATCCTTTAAAAAATAATATCCATCTGAACACATGTGAGGTGATCTCTCATTGTGGTTTTGATTTGTATTTCCCTGATGACAACTGAAGTTGAGCATTTTGTCTTAGGTTTGTTGGCCATTTATATATCTTACTTGGGGAAATGCCTGTTTAGCCTTTTCCAGTTTTTTAAACCTGGTTATTTTGTGCTTTTGCTATTGAGTTCCCAGAACTCTTATTATATATTGGATATCAATTACTTATCAGATGTATTGTTTGCAAATATTTTCTACTATTCTGTAGGTTGCCTTTTCAGTCTGTTGATTGTTACCTTTGATGTGCACAAGATCTTTAGTTTGGTGTAGACTCATATTTTGCTTTTGATGTCATATCCCAGAAATCATTGCCAAACCCAATGATATAAAAGTTTTCCTTTAAGTTTTTCTCTAGAAGTTTTATAGGTACAGGTCTTATTTTTAAGTCTTAGTTGATTTTTGTGTGCAGAGTAAGATAAAAGCCCAATTTCATTATTTTGCTTGTGGCTACCCAGTTTTTTCACCATTTATTAAAGAGACTGTTTTCCTCAATGTGTATTCTTGGTACTCTTGTTAAAGATCAGTTAACCATATATGTGTAGATTTATTTCTGGGCTCTCTATTCTGTCCATTTGACTATATATCTGTTTTTATGTCTGTACCATTCTGTTTCAACTTATAGCTTTGTAATATACTTTGAAATCTGGAAGTGTCATACCTCCAGCTTGGTTCTTCTTTCTCAACATTATTTTGGCTGTTTTGTGTGTGTGTGTGTGTGTGTGTGTGTGTTTCTATATGAATTTTAGTTTTTTTCTGTATTTCTATAAATAATGTCATTGGGATTTTGATAGAGATGGCATTGAATCTGCAGATTTCTTGAGAAGTATGGACATTTTAATAATGTCTTCCAATCCATGTACAGATGTCTTTTCAGTTATTTGTCTTCTTTAATTTCCTTCATCAATGACTAATAGTTTTTATTATATAATTATTTCACCTCCTTGAGTGAGTTTATTCCTAAGTATCTTATTATTTTTATGCTTTGTAAATGGAATTGTTTCCTTTATTTCCTTTTTGAATGGTTTGTTGTTAGCATAAGCTGGCCTATTTTAACATGTTATAAATGAAAATAACGTAATAAAAATTGAATTTATGCTTAATCAAAACTTTTCATGGCACTCATGGAACTTAGAAAACTCCTCAAGCATTGATAGAACATTTAAAATTAGGTGCCTTAAATTTGCTTGGGGTTGTTAATATTATTTCCTGAATTTTCCCGATATTTAATTTTTGATTGTTAAAATATAAAATTTACATACCAAATTTTAAGTTAAAGTTGTTTTGTTAAATAATCACCATTCTTATATGTCAGTTATAGAATGCAATAATCGACACTTGCTGCTCTGACAGTTCCAAAATTGTGATGGATTGATTACAACAATAAACATTTATTTACTGCTTAATGGTACATGAAGGATGTGGGCCAAGTGCAGCTCTAATCCTTGCATTTTCTTATTCTTAAGCCAAGGCTAAAGGATCATACTCTGTCCTGGGCACACTAGTCTTGTGGCAGAGAATAAAAATTCAAGAGGATGAGCCAAACTATTGCATTTAAACTACTGGCTGGGCACATGTAACCTCTTTTTACATATACTGGCCAAAGTGAGTCACATGGTTAAGCCTGAATATAAGTGGAAGGAAAGGGTAAATAAAATGTACCCTTTTATTTATACATACTCACTTTGCTCCTGCACACACACTTAGCACATGTAGGAATACACATACCAACAAATTAAAACTCCAGGATCCTTAAATCTGCTTCGGATCTGGATATGGCTTCCAACTTTCCTGGGATAAGTTATCTGGGTCCACATACCCAATAAATGCACTCAACAATGGTGAATCAAGAAATAGCAACTGCAGTAACTCTTTCCATTTCCGCAGGGGGATGAACGGGAACTCCACTGGATAAAACAGTGTAGGGGTTTTTTAGCCTGATGATGGCAGCTTTTCTTTGATTAGGCCAGATTCTTCTCTCCAAGAATAATTCCGTAGTTCGTTTTTGCCTATAGATCTTGGTTCCACTCTGAAAAGCATTCAATTATATTTTCTTTCTTGGCCCACATGTGATATGGACTTTAGGAATAAGCAACTTTCTCAGTCTGCTTCCTGCCTCAGAAGGCTGAGTGTCCAAAGATCACTTTGCCAGTCTAACTGTTTTTTTCTCCCAGGCTGATAATAAAGGAAATCTCTAATTTTCTTTTAATCTAATTGATTCCATCAAGCTGTGTGCACCAATAATTTTTTTGTTTTGTCTTGAGAATTGCTTTACTCTAAAGATATAGTATGTACTTTGAACTTATCCAACTTACCCCTCCCCCCTTTTTTTAGGGCCACACCCACGGCGTGTGGAGGTTCCCAGGCTAGCGGCTGAATCGGAGCTAGAGCTGCTGGCCTATGCCACAGCCACAGCAATGCCAGATCCCAACGTGTCTGCGACCTACACCACAGCTCCAGCAACCCAGTGAGAAAGGCCAGGGATCAAACCCTCAACCTCATGGTTCCTAGTCGGATTCGTTAACCACTGCACCACGATGGGAACACCCTGAATTTATCCAACTTCTAACTTTTGACTTTTGTGAGACAGGCCCTTTCCTTGAGCTACCTTATCCAATTGAAAAGCCTTACTGGGGGCCACTTTAAAACATTAAGGGAGTTCCTGGCTTGACTCAATGTTAACCAACCGGACTAGTATCCATGAGGACATGGGTTCAATCCCTGGCCCTGCTCAGTGGGTTAAGGATCTGGCATTGCTGTTAGCTGTGGTATAGGTTGCAGATGCAGCTCGGATCCCGCATTTCTGTGGCTGTGTTGTAGGCTGGCGGCTGTAGCTCTTTTCAACCCCTAGCCTGGGAACCTCCATATGTTGCGGGTGCGGTCTTAAAAAGACAAAAGACAAAAAAAAAAAAAAAAAAAAGAACATTTTGACAAAGGGTCTTTTTCCTAGCCTCAGTTTTACTTAGGATGAGTCTGAATTAACTTTAATAACCTAAAAAACATTTCTCTTTTTTACATTTTTCTCTGAGAGTAGAAAAACAGTTCCACTTTCAAACTTTTCTGGCCTCAGAATGTCTGGACTTGTAATTTTTTCTTTTGTATCTATTTGTAAATGGGTGATTCTTTTCTGTGTTTGTCAATTGTGGAAACTCCACTCCAAGCTAATAACATTCTGTTTCAGACTTCTTTGCCCAAAGTCAAAATTTCATCAAGTGCATTTTCTGCCTTCCAAATTATCATAGGAAAGTGTCATACTGCATTGTACGATAATGGTAATAGTTGCCATTTACCCCCACCCCCAACTCCAAATATAACCTGTAGCCCAGCATCAGTTTTGTGTGTGTGTGTGTGTGTGTGTGTATGCGTATGCGTGCAGGGGGTGTTTAATAGCAAAATTCCAGTGCTGGGTCTCAATTCTATGATTTTTGTTGTGATAACAACTTCACAATATCAATGGCTTGTAAGAATGACCATTTATTACTTATTTTCTCTATATGAGGATTGCCATCAGCTCCACACATCTTATTCAAGAACTCATGCTAAAGCAACTATGCTGTTCTCATGGAAGAGGACAGAACCTAAAGAGACTGAACTGAGCCGTTAAGTTCTATGAAAAGCTCCTGTTTGGAAGAATGTGGCATATGTTACTTGTTCACATTTCATTGGTCAAAGCAGTTTATGTGACCAAGTTTGACAGTGGGTAGGGAAGGTTTATGCAAATAAAATAGGGGATGTGAATATTTGGAAACAGTACTACAGTCTTACTCCATCATGTTAACATTCCTGTGTCATGAGAAATGTTTTTGTAGATCTCCAAATAGGAGTGTTGAAGAGAAATTAATAGAGTGTGAAGTGGGACAATGAAGTTTGTAAGATACAGGTTGAAATATTTTAAGTATCTGTGTGCTAAGTATTTTGGATAGATTGGGCATGACAAAGACCTGAGTACTATTTTAAACCACCTTTGTAAGATTGAGAGTAGAAAGATGGCTTTCTCTATAAGCAATTTTATTGGCTTCCAGGAGAGCCTGAGTAAATTAAGGTTTGTCTCATAAGGGTGCATGACTAGAGAATTTGTTTCTCTTTTTTTTTCACCCCCCTCAGGAGTTGAGAGGTATTTTAAAAAAGAGAAAAACCCAATTATATTCTTTCTGGAACAAAAACAAAAAATGGAGAAAGAGGATAGAGTAAAACATTTGAATAATAATTTTGAAGGGTCTGTGAAATGGACTGAATATTTTACTGCTGCTCTGTCAATAGCCATATGCATGTTACGCTAAGTGATGTTGGTTTTGTAAAGCAAAATGCTAGTCTTCTGGTGATTTGAAGAGAATTCTCTGAGACTATGAAAATGTTTATAGGAAAGAGAATATACTTGTACTTGATTCCTAGAGATTAATATTGGGAAGCTGAACTATCTCTGCAATGCTTATTGTTCCTTTCAAATCCTGGTTAGTACTGCTTCCATTCCATTCAAAGAATGACATTTTCCCGGTTTGATTTTAGGGACTATTAATGTTTAATGCTTTGTATGAAAACATTATTTCTACTCTGGAGGTTAATTAAGAAGATAGATAAGTTAAATATATACCTATAGTAAATCCAGTGATATTAAAAGTCTTTTCCTAGCAAAATGAATAAATGTGTTGCCTGCTTAGGAAGATTTTGATTGAAAAACATTTTAATCACCAATTATCTCTTGAGGTAGGTAAATTGACTTTGGTGTTAGGCGTTAAATGACACTTTATGCTTTCTATAGTTTTACTTTTTATACTACTTACATTGTCTTCTTCTACTCTGTTCTAACAATCATTTTTGAAATAATTCCTTGCTCTAATAATCAAGAAAACTTTAGAAACAAACAGTTGAACTTTCATGAACTGATTGGGAATCAGCTATTCCTTTACTAATTCTTGCTCCTTTCTTCTTTTGTTCTTGGAATAGGTGAATGGATTTTATCTGCTCTCTCCTGTGAGAAAGAGCTATAGATTTATAATCCTTTGAGATACATTTTAATTTTCTATTTTAAGCACTTTCTTTTGATAAAATGATATAATAATGAGAACAGAAATTTTACAAAATTATCTTTTCTGAAGACAAGCTGAGAGTATAACACCATGATTCTCCTTGGTTACTGGTTCAAGGTTGATTACTTTCCTGGCTCTTGGCAGTACAGATAAATGCTGCCCTATAATTATGTTACAGTTTGTTTCAATCATTAGGAAAACCCAAACACTGTAAATCAAGAGCTGATGTCAACATCTCTAGCAATAATTGAATAACCTTTTGATTTTCTTTAAAATGATAATATAGAAGTGAGATCTGAACCTCCCTAGATTAGAAATATCATTGTTAAAAGATATTATTTCCGGTGCATGTATGATTTCTGGTTGAAGATGTTTATGTCTTAAGAGAAAATTAAAGGAAATACGAAATATGATGCAAGTTCACAGAAAGCATGGATGTCGGATTTATTAAATAAAGATAAAAAAAATTAAAACCAAATGTAGACATGAGTTTAGAACTCAAATTAGATCACAGAAAATGTAATTATTCCTTAATGAGCTAGATTCTGTCAAACCATGGTTGCTCCCAGTAGAAAATATGAAGCTTATTAACCAACTGCAGTAATTCTGTCAGGCCTCTGAGAAGGCTTATTTTAAAAATCATGACTTGGGTTCAGTTCAGAAAACAACAGTATTAGGAATCTGGGACACCTGTTATTCAGTGTGAGCATGCCCTTTTCAGCTTCACTTCTTATAATGCCAGTGGGAACTCTAAATGCAATTTTATCTCTATGACTGACCAACTCCATAATTTATGTGGAACCAAGCTGGAGTTCTATATTTAACTTGCACTGACTTTATAAGAAACTACTTTGAAAACACTGTCTTCAGAATGTCACAATAATAGTCTCTGACATCATATACACAACTTATATTTACCCCATGCTTATTGTATCTCCACATATATAATGTTGCACAGAGATTTATGTGTGTGGGGAAACGTGTGGTGTTACTTAGCTTCTGTAAAAGCATTGTTTTTACCGGCATCGGTGAAGATAACCAAAAGGCAGAAACCCAAATAACATGTCCTCCAGATGAAGGTAGAAAGGGAAGACCTATGCAGAAAATTGGCTATAGAACTTTGGCATAATCAGATATGATCTAGTTAGGACAATGCACTCAGTTCCTTGAGTGTCCTTTGTCAGAGAAGAGACACATAGAAGCCATTATAGTGAGTATAATTTTGTTGATTAATTTTGTGACTATTAATGTAGTTATAAAATACTTCTAGGTTGTTGAGTACGTTCAAATAATTCTTATACCCTTCTTATGAGATAGTTCAGGTGATTGAGATTCCCACAAGTAGTATGTGAATGAGGCAGGATTTAAGCCCAAGGTAGTGAGGTTGAGAATCAGCCTTTTCCCTCTGTATTTCAGTTCATTTTTTTCATTGATTTATTCAATTCAGAATCCTGATACTCATGATATTCAAAATCACTAAATGATTGTTAGTACTCTGAATTTGCTCATGCTGTTTATTAACCTTTCATCCTCAGCTGCTCCAATCTTCTATATCTCTCCCTCCCACCTACTCCTCCCACCCTCGCCTCAAGGAAAGAAACCCAGCTCTCCAGCAGGACAGCTTCACTATTTTGAGTGAACTGGAGTCAGATTAGTCATGTTGAATCACATCCCACTTACTAGCTGTGGGGTCTTGGGACATTAGTAAACCGGTACTTGACTCAGTTTTTAATCTGTAGATTATCAATAATAGCTATTCTATGCTAAGGATGTGAAGGATGGGATAATAATTTAGTTAATATATGTAAAATATTCCTAACAGAGCTCAGCATACAGTAGGTGCTCCTACTAATAGAAACTATAATTATCATCACCAGTAGCTGAATCTTTGCTTTTATGTTCCTCTGTTGGAAAATACCTGCTAAACATGATAAACATCAGTCGCTCCTGTTGCTATTCTGCTCATGTAAAAGTAAATGATTTATTCTCCTGAATTTCAGTGGTTTATTTTCCTTATAATTTGTCTTGGAATGATGGTTTTTTTGTTGTGGTCCCGTACTTTTTTTTTTTTTTTAATCTTATTAGGTCCGTACCTGCAGCATATGGAAGTCCCCAGGCTAGGGGTCAAATCAAAGCTGTAGTTTTTGGCCTGTGCCATAGCCACAGCCACAGCATTGCAGGATCTGAGCTGTGTCTGCAGTCTACACTACAGATCACTGCAATGCTAGATCCTTAACCCACTGAGTGAGGCCAGGGATCGAACCTGCATCCTCATGGATACTAGTTGGGTTTGTAACCCGCTAAGCCACAATGGGAATGCCTACTATTTAAATATTTATTGCTGTCTAAATTTCAATATATTTGTTATATAAACATTCTTAATTAGATACAAATTTTTATTAACACATCTTAATATTTTAAAAAGAATTATATATCATTATAGTCCCCAAAGCCTAACATAATTCATTGCTTATTTCAAGTACTCAGCAACCATTTTCTTAAGACTGAATTACAGTTACAGCTTGGTTTTTAATAATATCTTAGAGGATTAAAATGAAAGTTGAAGAGAATTCACTAATTAATTTATTCATTCATTCTTTCAGCAAATCATATTGAGTTCCCTCTAGGTGATAGTCTAGTGTAAAAACAATGAATAGCTGAGAAAATTTTTTCTCATGAACTTTAGAATAAGGCTTTTTTAATGTGCTTATGAATCACCTGGGGAATCTTGTTAAAATCCAGATTCAGATTCAGTACTTCTGGGGTATTGAACTGTCTGTGTTTCCAACAAGCCCGGAAGAAGTGCCAATGCTTCTGGACCCAGGAACAGATAATGACCAGCAAGCGTTTAAACTCTCCCTTGCTAAATACCTTCTTGAGTATTTGGACCAATTCCCTCTCATTCAACCTCTCCTGAGACAGGGGGCGTCTTGATTTGAAGCACCTTTATATCCTTCCCAGCCCAGAATAAGTGAATACATCAGTGAGAAGAGCGGCCAAATGAGATGCGTGTGGAAAAGAGGCTTGCTTGTAGGATGACCCCAATTAATAAGAGACGTGATTCTCAAAGGACAGTTCTTTCTTATAAACTGTTAACAAATATGCTCACCCTATAGGATTTCAATGAGGAGAGCTTAGCCAGAGAGTACCACTGTATTGCCTCTCAACCCAGAGTTTTCTCCACTGATGAGTTTTATCTCTAGTCCTTGAATTATTGCATTATGCTTATGTGATAAAAACCTGTTCCACAGTAGTACCGCTTTCTGATGTGCTGGGACTTGGTGCTTGATGGAACATGGATAATGATGCTTCTACTGTCTCTCACCATTAAAAAGGTGCAAGAATGTTATAGGTTATAGGTAGGATTATAGGTAGAATTACACCAAGTGATTTTCCAATTATTTCTGAATTTGTACATTTCTACTTATCTCTAATTTAGATTGGCCATAGCAGCCCAGTAATTATATTAAATAATTTACATAATTCATACATAGAATCATATTTAATATGTATATAAGTATTCATAATCCTAATACTATATTAGAATGAAAGTGTTCTACCTTTCATTAGGAAGAGCCAGCTCTAATCTCATATTTATGCTCTGAAATTTCACATGTAGTTACAATTACACTCAATCTTCTTAATCCATTTCCAATTTTCCCATTTCCCATTTATGTTATTATTAGCTTTGGAATATTCCTTGCATTCTATTTTTTCAACCATTTCTCATATGGCAGCTTATCCATAAAACTTTGTAGTAATTCCTTTTTATCTTAATCAAATTTTTATTGTCCTGCCCTACCATGCCTTTGAAAAGTGACAGTTCTAGAATAGATTCTTCTTCATCTTTTTTTTTTTTTTTGCCAGTTTTATAGTATGCTACAAGTCAAGATTAAATGAAAAATTAACACTGCTTTCATAGTCTGAAGTTTTGGCAGCAAGCTTCTGGTGACTCATACACAGTTCCATCACTAAAATGGAGAATAAGAAATCGACAATGCCAGGTAAAGACACAAAGCCCACAGTAATGATAATTCTCTGAGTGGGATTCTGAGATATTGTGGTGAATATCCTCACGGGGGCTTGTGATTTACTAATTCAGGGGACAAAGAAGAGTATTATTGGATCTTCCTCTTGTTTTACAGATCCGTGCATAAACTCTATATGAGTAAACTAGAAAACTTATTAGTTATGTCTTCATCCTTTCTTTTCAGAGTTCCCTTTTCAAGTTAGTTGCTTTTTATTTTATTTTCCATTTATTAATTTTTCATACGGCCCCTTAAAAACAACTAGTCTTTTAAAAGTACCATTAACTTTAAGATTAAGAGTACATCACCCTTTTATTGTCTCTCATATTTCTCTAATGTTTCTTAGAAAAGTTTTATAATAGTCTTGGATTTAGTCATAGGAAAGCACCACTTATTAAAATTTACCCATAGACTTTAAAAAATCTTTAAGTGGAGGATGCAAATGAATTTAAACAGGAATGCTTTTTCCTAACCAGCCATCTTATTGAGATTTGTAATAGTCATAGTATGAGGGCACTTGTAGAACTTAAGGAAGATTCCTGGAGCCAGGGCTTACTTGCTATACATTTTTTTTTTAATAAGAAAAGTTTATTCCCCACCACTGTTTCACAGCAAAATATGTTTTTCCTAAATGCCTCTCTTGAGACTACCACAGAGGTGCATTAAGATACTAGGAGAATGGTTAACTGCCACTGCTCTAGGTTTTTCAATCAGTGGAAGCAATCTATTTAGATCTGTAGTCGTGGAATTCAACATATTTCTGCTCTCATTGCTCAGAACCAATGTAACGCCGTAATCTTCAGTAAATATTCTGCTCTGCAGAGACAAAATTCCTCTTGTTAAGGCCATTCCAGTCTACGTGGGAAACAGAGGACGTGGACTTTGGCTAGCTAGCAGACCTCAAATAGAAAGGTGATATTTTAACTTTCATCCATCTCTCCCTCTCTCTCTCACTTCCTCTCCTCTCTCCTCAACTCCAGGCAGATGTCAGGTGCTCACTAACACCCCTTAAACACCAATACACATCACTGTTTGATGATTTCTTACACCTTTACACCTACATTCTTGAGGCTATATGTTAGCCTCATTAATATAGATTTCTTTTCTTTAGATACTTAAGAATCAATCAGTTGTAAAGTTTTTGATCCCTATTTTTGTGTACTTTTCGAGCAGAGTTTGGTTCTTGAAGTTCTAAATCAAGGGACTTCTTTTTCATAAATTATTCCACAGAATAAAATATTCTGTGGAATATAAATTATTCTATATACTTATATATACACATATATACATAGACTCATCTATATGTATATAAATATGTATATTTACATATTTAAATATATATAGCACAGTGTGTTCATTGTATATACAATGTGTTTATAGAGACAGGAGGAATTTGACACTGAGTTTGGACTTTATGGATTGTCATGTTTAGAGACAGTGTATTTGAGTGTCAATAAATACATGGTAGGTAACTAAATCTATGGTGTCTACTATTGTAAATTTTGAATTGGAATTTGTATATTTTTCTGTCTATTGTATATTAACAAGTTTGTCTAGTAGGCAGTCATGTTAGCCCCCTTCATTCTCTTGGGAGTATGATGACTGCCTATCACTTTTGTATTCCTGCTGTCCCCCCAACTTCATTAAGAGAACTCTGTCTACAAACATTTAGTCTGACTAAACTAAATAAGCCATCAGAATTTTCGTGTCTATCTATTTTCGTATGTAATGTATGCAATTTTTTACACTTAGGTTCAAAAGGAAGATTGTATTATTACTTCTTTGCTGTCTTCTCCTTTGCCAGTAACCTTGAGATCAAGGTGACAGTAATTATTGAATTAAAAATAGAGCTTCCTACCTTATCTGGTAATTTGAGAATCAGTGTTACAATACAGTTGTTGGGAAAACCGGAAAGATTCTACCATTTTACAGTGCTTTCAAAAAAATGTATAAAACAGTATTTCCACTAAATGAATATTTGGTAAAATTCATTGATAAAATTAAATGTACCTGTTCATTTCTTTTAAAATGTCTTTTATATTTGTTGAGTTCCTTGAATTTTCTATTATGTATTAAGTCAATATTGGCAATTTTTATTTCAATAGAAAATTACCTTTTGCATCAAGTTTGACATTTTATTCTATAGCATTTACCTATCTACAGTTAGGTATCCCTTTTTATTTTATTTATTATTTATTTATTTGAAGTATAGTTGATGTACAGTGTTAGTTTCAGGTGTGCAGCAGTGATTCAGTTATACAAATACACACACAAACACAAAATATAATCTATATTCCTTTTCAGATTCTTTTCCATTATAAGTTATTACAAGATTTTGAATATAGTTTTCTGTGCTATACAGTAGGTTCTTGTTTATCTATTTTACAAATAGCAATGTGTGTATATCAATCCCAAACTCTTAATGTAGTCTTCCTCCAACCTTTTCCATTTTGGTAATCATAATTTTCTTTTCTATGTCTGTGAGTCTGTTTCTATCTTATAAATAAGTTCATTTATATACTTTTAAAAACTTTCCACATTATAAGTGCTTATATGCAGATGATATTATACTATATATTAAAACCTAAAGACTCTCCATGAAAACTGTTAGAACTGATAAATGATTTCAGTAAAGTAGCAGGATACAAGGTTAACATACAGAAATCTGTTGTATTTCTTTTTTTTTTCTTTTTAGGGCTGCCCACATCCATGGCATATGGAGGTTCCCAGGCTAGGGGTCAGATTGGAGCTACAGCTGCCAGCCTATGCCAGAGCTACAGCAATGCCAGATCTGAGCTGCGTCTGTGACCTACGCCACAGCTCATGGCAACGCCAGATCTTTAACCCACTGAGCAAGGCCAGGGATCGAACCTGCACCCTCATGGCTCCTAGTCAGATTCATTTCCACTGAGCCACAACGGGAACTCCAGAAATCTGTTGCATTTCTTTACACTAACAGTGAAATATCAGAAAGAGAAAGTGTAAAAAAAAAAAATCTCTTTTAAAATTGTGTCCAAAAAATACCTCGGAATAAACTTGACCAAGGAGGTAAAGGACTTACACACTGAGAGCAATAAAACACTGATAAAAGAAATTGAAGATAATTCAAAGAAATAGAAAGATATCTCCTGCTCTTATATTGGAAGAATTAATATTGTTAAAATGGCCATACTTTCCAAAGCATTAATGAGATTACTATTAAATTGTCGATAACATTTTTATAGAACTGGAACAAAAAATCTTAAAATTTATAAGAACCACAAAAGACTCAGAATTGTCAAAACAGTTCTTGGGAAAGAGAACAAAGCAGGAGGCATATCCCGCCCAGACTTTAGACAATACTACAAACCTAGTATTGCCAAAAATTATGCACATTATATATAATAGATTATAATAATATTTACAATAATATTTTCATAATTATAATGAAATATTCCTCTTTTATTAAGATCTTTTATTTAAGTTTTATAAGGTATAGTTGACTTATAATATTGTTAGTTTCAGATGTACATCAAGGCGATTCATTTGTACATATAGAATTTATAGGTATAATTTTTTTCATATTCTTTTCCATTATAGATTATTACAAGATATTGAATATAGTTCCCTGTGCTCTACAGTAAATCCTTGTTGTTCATCTATTTTATATATATCAGTGTATATATGTTAATCCCATACTCCTAATTTATCCCTGCTCTTGCCATTTTCCGTTTGGTAACCATAATTTTGTTTTCTATGTCTCTGAGTCTGTTTCTATTTGTATTTAGATTTGTGTTATTTTTTTAGATTCTACATATAAATGATATCATATAGCATTTGTCTTTATCTGACTTAAGTCACTAAGCATGATATTCTCTGAGTCTATCCCTATTGCTGCAAATAGCAATATTTCATTTTTTATGGCCAAGTAATGTTCTGTGTATGTGTGTGTGTGTATCACATCTTCTTTATCCAATCTGTTGATGGACACTTAGATTGTTTCCATATCTTGGCTGTCATAAATAGTGCTGCTGTGAACATTGGGGTGCATATATCTTTTTGAATATGAGTTTTCATCTTTTCCAGATATATGCCCAGGAGTGGGATTGCTGGATCATATGGTAACTCTACTTTTAGTTTTTTTAAAGAAACTTCATACTGTTCTTCATAGTGGCTGCACCAGTTTACATTCCCACCAATAGTGTAGGAGAGTTCCCTTTCCTCCCAACTCTCTTCAGCATTTATTATTTGTAGACTTTTTGATGAGAGCCATTCTGACTTGTGTGATATGGTACCTCATTGTAGTTCTGATTTGCATTTCTATAAAAATTAGTGATGATGTTCAGCATTTTTTTCACATGCCTGTAAGCCCTCTCTATATCTTCTTTAGAAAAATGCTATTTAGATCTCCTGCCCATTTTTCAGTGTTTTTTTTTTTTTTCCTGCTTTTTAGGGCTTCATCTGCACCATATGGAAGTATGGAAGTTCACAGGCTAGGGGGTTGAATCATAGATGTAGCTGCTGGCGTGCACCACAGCCATAGCAACAGGGGATCCGAGCTGCATCTGTGACTTACACCACAGCTTACAGCAACACGGGATCCTTAACCTACTGAATGAGGCCAGGGATCAAACCCACATCCTCATGGATACTAGTCTGGTTCATGACCTACTGAACCACAATGTGAAATCAAAATTGTTTTTTTTCTCCTCACTTTTTAGGGATTCACCCACAGCATA
Organism: Catagonus wagneri; assembly: GCA_004024745.2. Taxonomy (NCBI): domain Eukaryota; kingdom Metazoa; phylum Chordata; class Mammalia; order Artiodactyla; family Tayassuidae; genus Catagonus; species Catagonus wagneri. The sequence goes on from PVHT021183696.1 coordinate 14,670,453, forward strand.
TGGAAGTTCCCAGGCCAGGGGTCGAATCAGAGCTACAGCTGCGGTCTGCACCACAGCCACAGCAATATGGAATCCAAGCTGCATCTGCAACCTACACCACAGCTCACAGCAATGCTGGATCCTTAACCCAATTAGCGAAGGTAGAGATTGAACCCTCATCCTCATGGATACTGGTTAGATTCATTTCCTCTGTTCCACAATGGGAATTCCCAATCAGGTGGTTTTTTTGGTATTGACTTGTTTTTTTGATATTGAGTTGTTTGTATATCGTGGAAATTAAACCCTTGTTGGCCAACATCATTGGCAAATATTTTCTCCCATTCCATAGATTGTCTTTTCATTTTATTTATGGTTTCCTTTGTCGTGCAAAATTTTTAAGTTTGATTAGGTCCCATTTGTATTTTTGCTTTTTTTTTTATTTTGCCTTGGGCAACTGATAAAGATCCAGGTTCTAAATTTTACTTTTTAAATTGCTATTTAATTTTCTGCTTACAAAATTATTTTATACTTCTTTTAAAATACTTTTTTGGGCTTTTTTCTTTAGATATTAAAACTTTATTCTCCCCCCATAATCTTCTAATAAATGCACTAATTACAAAATCCATGTCTTTACATATATAAATTCTAAGGCCTGTTAGTGATGCTTTGGCAGTATTCTTCTAGGGTTTTATTTATGGTGTGCTCATTATCATTAATTTCTAGATAAGTGTTGCATTTGTTTTCTAGGGCTGCAGTATCTATGTACCACAAACTGGGTGGTTTATAAACAAGAGAAATTTGTTGTCTAACAGTTGCAGAGGCTAGAACTTCAAAATCAAGGTGTGGGCAGGATTGATTTCTTCTGATTGATTCTCTGAGTGAAGAATCTGTTTCATTCCTCTCTCCTTGGACCCTGTATTTACTCTACTTATGTGCATCTCCAGATTTCCCGTTTTTGCAAGGAATTTTGTTAGATTGAACTAGGAGCCTATTCTATTGCAGTATCTTTGCTTAACTGATTGTGTCTGTAATGATCTTATTTCAAAATAGGTTAAATTCTAAGATACTAGAGGTTAGGACTACAAATAAGAATTTGGGGGGGGATACAGTTCAATCTGTAACAACTGCTAATGCTAAATTGTTTAGAATAATATTTTTAATTTCCAGTGAGAAATACTTCTTGTTTTTGTTTTTGTGATCATTCTTGTAATCAGCAAAACACATTGCTTCTGTGATCAGCAAGTATGGTATGAACATTTATCTTTTTTTTTTGTCTTTTTGCCTTATCTAGGGCTGCACCCGCGGCATATGGAGTTTCCCAGGCTAGGAGTCTAACAGGAGCTGTAGCCGCCGGCCCACACCACAGCCACAGCAACGCGTCTGCAACCTACACCACAGCTCACGGCAATGCCGGATCCTTAACCCACTGAGCAAGGCCAGGGATCGAACCCGCAACCTCACAGTTCCTAGTCGGATTCGTTAACCACTGCGCCACAACGGGAACTCCAAACATTTATCCTTTTTGAAATTCATTGAAATTATTATTTCTTCTTAAAAATCTGATTGATTTATTGATTGACTTTTAAATCACATTATTTGATCCAGAAAATTTATGATTATTAAAACTTTTGATGAATTGCTTTCAGAAAGTGAATATTTTCATTTTTCTACAGATAGGGATTTCTGAGCAAAGAAAGCTAGAAAATATTTAAAGGAGATCCCTTGGAAGTTAAAAGGTAATTGAATAGCCAAAAGTCTCTTGAGAGATTTGACAGCATACCTCTAATGTGTTTACATTTCAAAGAGAGATGAAACCTGGGACAATCACTTCTGTTTAGAAGAATTGTAAACTACTGGGAGGGAGAGGGACAGCATGTTTATGAACCCCTAGATTCATAGTTTCCTCCTCTGTAATACAAGAACCCTGCTTTTGTGTATGTGCTTAAGTTGCATTACTCTAGAAAGAGAAATAGTTGGAGCGTGAGGAAGGAGTGTTGTTATTGTTGTAAGTAAATACTAAAAATCTGCCTTGACATAGGAATTTCATGTTTTCATTCAGAGTAATATAGATAAATACCCATTTAAAAACATATCAATTGTTTTATAAATGCTACTGTGAAGAAACAAAATCCTATTGAGTAAAGATCTAATTGGCTTTATTTAGTGCTTCATAAATTGGGTATCATCCATATAGCAAACAGTAAAGAGCTCCTAGGAGCTGCACAAATAGAAGACTTGTATAGGTAGAAATGGGTGAAGGACAAGGAAAGAGCAGATGGTATCAGGCAAAGTCACCTTTATTTGGAGAACAAAAGGGATCTATCAGGTGGATTACCTCATTTGTGTGGACTAGAAAATTCTAGACTGATTGGTTAAGATTACATTCCTGGGGGAGGTTGAAGCTGCAGTTTAGGCATCAAATTTTGGTTTAGCGATATAGATTTTGCAGAAGTGACTCCATTTGGGGTGTGTTGTCTCTTTTAATACCACTTTGTAGGGAGATTTCTTAGAATGAATAAGAGATCAATCAGGTTTTTAATATTCAAAAGCTGAAATTCCATTTTCTTGGGGGAAAAGAACTAGATGTTCTCAATTTTCCTTTTCAAAGTTTTATTTATTATCCTGCATTGTCCTATTAAGCACTTACCTACTGATATATTTTATTAAATTTAGTTTTTGCCCCTTTCATACCACTCTCTACTACCAAGTCTACATATATTCTGTCATAATTCTGTTAAAAGGCAAATATATTAATAATTTTTGCTTTTGACTATTGAGAGTCACTGCTTTAGATTCTGGTTTGACAAGAGAATCTACATCTTTTTTAATGCTATTTTTCTCCATGCCTAAGAGGTTGCAATATTGTAGATGAAGAGCAAATCTTAAATAAGTGCTTTTCTACAGCAGGTCAGGATAACACAGCCATTTCAGTATCCAAACCATTAACACTGTTTTGGCATCACTTTTAAGAGAAAGGGGAGCAAAAGAAAAATTGGTTACATGAATGAAACAACATGGAATAAACTCGGAGAGAATAATGAACTTCTGTTGGCGGATACTTACTTGAACAAATAAAAGTTACCTACAAAAATGGTTTGAAGATATTTGGAATGCTGCCCTTTTGTTTAGAAAAGACTCCCATCTGAAGCTTTTGATTCTTCTTTGCCTAGCAATTGGAGGCATCAAGCCTAAGTGCTGCTATTATACAGCATTACGTGTAGAATGGTATCAGTCACTGAGGTGACTCCAAGTTTCAGGTCTTGCAGTTTCCAAGAGCTGCTAATAGAAGACTTTCCAAACAAGTGGGTTCTCTTTTGCTGAGAATGGAAAGTGTTGGAGGTTAAAAGACTTCTGTGACTTGTACTTGTAGTTGGTTGTAGTTTTATATTCAAAATCAACTGTGTTACTTAGAATAAATGAGAAAGCATGAGGAATTAGTGAAATTGAAAGCCTCATATAGTTCCCTAAGTGTTTGCTTGCTTAAAGTATTAAGCATTAAAGTCATGGAGACGTTTTATAATAAACTTGATTATTATATATAACTAGAAATTTGACCTTATAATGCTAAAGTTAGTAGAAATTTTAGCATAGATCAGTAGACCAAGGTAGGAAAGAATGTAGTTCTTTGAAATGAGATGCAGTCCAATCTCAGCTTTTTAAATGAGATACAATCCAGTTTCTGTCATTTAACTTGTTCTGTGTCCTTGGACAAATCATTCAACCTTCCTAAACCTCAGTTTCTTCATGTTTAAAGTTGGAATATTATCTGTATTTGCCTTTAGGACATTTAAGTTTAAAGTTATACATGTAAATTATTTAGCCAGTGGCTGGCACCTATTAAGCATTCAATTAATTAACATTATTATTACTAACCTTATGCTGGAAAAGGTTTATCTTAAATATATAAAAATCCTCTATAAAGTTAGTCCATAAATATTTGTTTGGGGCAGGCATTGTTACAGGTGCTGGGGAGAAAGTGGTAAGTACAGAAGGCAGGCTCCTTGTCTTCAAGGAGTTTACATATTAATGGATATAAGGAAGTTGAGTATAGAAAAATAGACAATAAATATGTAAACCAATATAGAACAAAGTAAAACAATTTATATGATGAGAAAAACACAGTTGGGTAAAGAAGTAGGAAGGGACTAGAATGGTGTGTTAAGAGGTAGCATTTGAATTGAGAACAGCAAGAAGGGACAGTGCATGCAAAGTAAGATGCTAATAATCTTGGCATCACTTTAAGAGTCATAAGGTGAGTTACCTAGAGCAGAGTAATATACAAGGTGAGGGAGTCATGAAAGGTATATAATGACAGATAGATAGGGATGTATCATAGAAAATTTTATAGACTACAGCCAAGGAATTTGGAACTTGTTCATTGTATATGGGAAGTCATTGAAAGACTTGAAGGAAGAAAGTGACATGACCTGATTCACCTTTTAGATCTGTCCTTCTGAGTTTGTGGGGGATGGACTTAGGGTAACAAAAGTTAAAGCCAAAGCCAGTTGAACAATAAGAATGTTATTGAAGTAGTTATAATACTTTAATAGGAGATGAGGGTGACTTGAGCTGGGATTTTTCACTGAAGTTATTAAAGTATGGAATTTGGAATATATTTTTCAGTTAGAGGCAAGAGGATGAGTTCGATGGGAGATAGGAACCAAAGAGAGAAACAATAATGATCTTGGAGTTTGTTTAAGTAAACTTAGAGTTTTCTTTCTTGACTAAATAGAATATAGACTACAAATAAGGATATAGTAATGTGCAGAGGGAAAAAAAAAACAACCAAACTTTAAAATAAAACAAGAACCAACCAGCTTATTCTGAATTTAACATTTCAATGTAGAAATACTGCATTCTAAGAAACTTTTGAAATGTTTCCTTTGATGCTTTCTCCCTTACTATTTTGGGCGACTTTCTCAAGCAAATGCATCTCCATCTATTGGCATTCTAGATTGCGTTCCTGTCTCCTCTTGAAAAATGAAGAGGATGAAGGATATTCTTAGTTTATCTAAACTGCTCAGGAAATGCTTGCCTTAGTTATTTGTGTAACATATGTGAAAAATTGTTTAAAGTATAATGAAAAAGGAATGTGAGGTAGAAATATAACTTTATGGTGTTGAATTTTAGATTATTATAAAATCTCTCAGCCTATTTGATAATGTTTTTTCATTTCTGTTATGAACTTCCTCATAATTAAACATTAAAAAAAAATAGCTTCCTTCCTCAACAAAACAAAACAAAAGAGAAACCAAGATAGGTCTTGTAAATTTAAACAGAAAGCCTTTAACAAAAAGGCAGAAACTAAAAAGTACCATATTTCTTTTGGCTGGAGTCTGAGGGATCTGAAATATGAGAGCGTCTCAACTTACCATTGTTGGAGGGGTGGCCACGTGGAAAGTAAGAGAAAGACTTCAGGCAAACTCTAGGAGCAAGGACTACTCTCTGCTCCATCCGCATCCCCAATAGACAACCGACTGGCGAGGGAACAGGGCCTCAGTGACACAAAGGACTGGATAGAGAGAACAGCTTGAATGGACTTGGAGTTGGATATATTCTGATAGCTTCCAGCAAGAAAGCAACTTTGTGACATACTAATTTTGACTTTGTGAGATTTTAAACAGAAGACACAGTTAAGTTACATTGTGCTTGGATTTCGGATGAACAGAATTGTGAGATAATAAATAGGTGTTGATTTAAACTGTTACATTTGTGGAAATTTATTATGGAAGCAACAGAAGATTAATACAATTTGTGCCAAAAAGACAATAGGCCCCAAACTGAAGTACTTGTGCTAAACCCCGGGTCAGCAATTCAAGATTTAATACCTAATTGCAATTTCAACTTTGAGGAATATAGTCTTAACCTAGTCCATCTAGAATTTCGTGGTCAGCACCAGTGATGTAATCCATTTAGCAGACTCCTTCTTTCCCCCAAAAGAAAGATGAAATAATCTGCTCATTCCTTGTCCCTACCCCCTTCTGTCTACAAAAGTCTCCCATTTTTTGTATGGCTTTTCAGAGCTCCTTTCTATCTGCTAGATGGGATGCTGTCTGATCCATGAATTATTTGATAGACCCATGTAATCTTTAAATTTACTTGGTTGTATTTTGTTTTTTTAACAAACTAATGAACAGGGAAGGTAAAAAATAAGACACAAAAGAGGAAAGAATCCTTTAAAAATATTTGTTTATGTAAAATTGCTGTCCATAATATATGCTGCTGATTATGTGAAATGATTTGCCCTTCTCTGTGATTTTAAAAAGTTTGAAGTGAAGAAAAAAATTATTCTCATGGAAGAATTATGCTTTATTTAAAGACAGTAATTTTCACTTGAAAGCTTTTTTTAAAAATCTTTTTTTAGCTATACTATTTCATTAAATAAAGCTTAAGACTGGTAAAACTAAAAGATTCTTATTCCAAAGAAATACTGGAAATTATTTTATTGATCTTTGAAGATTGTGTTTTTTTTGTTTTTTTGTTTTTTTAATCTGAGCAAGTAGAAGACATTTCTGGAATATTTCAGCTACATTACTTTGTATGAACCTGGGCAAGTTGCTTAACCTCCCCGTGACATATCTTCCTTGTCTGATAGTAGAACCTACCTCATAAAGTTGTTAGGGTTAAGTGAATAGGGAATCAGGAATTAGGATTATAGACACAGAGAACAAAAGTTTTGTAATGTCTTATCTGAAGGCATTTCTGTATGAAAGGTGGGATATTAGATATGAATATAGAGCTATAGATGAATATCCCTAAAACCTGCTTATGTGAGAAGAACTCATCTGATTATTTTTAGTTTCTATTTCAGATAAATGATTTAACTTTCTCATCCTCTCCAGTTCTATCATTAGCCTCATGCATCTAGACCCCTAGCCTGGGAACCTCCATATGCCACGGGTGCGGCTCTAGAAAAGGCAAATGACAAAAAAAAAAAGTGTTTAACTTTCTTATTAGATTTTTCTGGTTCCTCTTCCTAGTTTTAACTAAGTATATAAATCTAGGTGCTATTTGTGGACTCTTGATACTTATGGTGTCCATCTCCTATTATGATGTTATTAACCTTCACAAAGCTACTGCTTTGTAAGAAAACCAACAGAAGTCCCTAAATGAAAATATTGTATTCCCTAGTTGTATTGCCTTACAGGCAAAATGCCTGCATTGAAATAAACTACCCTGTAAACTGGAGCGCAAGGACTATATCATATTCAGCTTGAAAAGATTTTGACAGCAGTTCCTGGGGCACAGATTAGGTACTTAATAGATGCTTGGTAAATATATCATGTTTGGCTTCCTTGACATTAAAATTCATTGTCATCAAGAACATTTAACTTTCTGGAGTTCCTGTTGTGGCTCAGTGGTTAATGAACCCACCTAGGAACCATGAGGTTGCGGGTTCAATCCCTGGCCTTGCTCAGTGGGTTAAGGATCCAGGTTGCTGTGAGCTGTGGTGTAGGTTGCAGACACAGCTCTGATCCCGTGTTGCTGTGGCTGTGGTGTAGGCTGGCGGCTACAGCTCCTATTAGACCCCTAGCCTTGGAACCTCCATATGCCGCGGGTGCGGCTCTAGAAAAGGCAAATGACAAAAAAAAAAAAAAGTGTTTAACTTCTTATTAGATATTTCTGGTTCCTCTTCCTAGTTTTAACTAAGTATATAAATCTAGGTGCTATTTGTGGACTCTTGATCCCAGGTCTCTGAATTCTGAATACTTCTTCCATTGACTAACTCTATTCTAAAATATCCAAACTGTTTTCTAGCTATATGCTTTCCTTGTAGCCTTGAAATGTCTTTCATAACTTTAAGCATTCCCTGCTTTGCAGTTTTTTTTTTTTTTTTTTTTTTGCTAGGATGAGAGAGCTCTTCCTCTTTCCTAAGATAGTTCATGATCCGCTTGAACTTCTAGCCTCTGCTCTAATTTCATCAGATCTGTCATTAGCCTTAAAATGATCTTTCTCCTATTAGAGGAGACAGGATTTGACTAATTCCTTTCCCTTCATCTAAAAGTGAATTGACTAGAGGAGAAAAATGGGCAAAGTAAAGACATGTGATGTTTTCAGCATCGTTGTCTATTTGAAGAGATACTACCTGAGTTACATGTCTTCTCAGATGTGACTCAAAGCTGAACATCTGTGTCAGGAAGTTCTCTATAACACTAACAAGTGTCTGCTTAAAGCACTAAATGCATTTCCTTCTGACAGACAAGGAAAGTTGAAACAGTTGACCCTGGTACCTCCAGACAATTACCATCTACATCTCTGTGATTCAGCAACTTTGAATCACTAAGTGAGTGCTAAATTACCAGTTTATGCAGCTGTCCTCCCTACTGATCTCATAGCAAGCTGATATGTAACCTCAGTTATTGCTCAGTAATCTTCTGAATCTATAATGTGAGTTAAGAATACTGCATAGAATAGCCAGTTCAAATTACAGTTATGGTTCATTAAAGTAGGCTGTATTTCCCACTTAAATCAATTTGCCTGCATAAACAGATGCCATTTATGATGTATTTGTTTTCTTTTCATTTTTTCTCATTCATCTTTCTTGGGGAGTTACGTATTCTTTAAACTTAGAATTTGAGTCTCTCAGGCAGCTAAAACTGGGCCACGACTCACCAAGATAATTTCACCAGATTTTTTACATCAAATATCTCATTGCTTTTGATAACTTTGTCCTTGCAACAACAGTTGTAACCTGTGTTCCTGATTTCTAACACCATGCAAACATAAATAATAATGGCTCAGCGAGACGGAGATGACTAAGTGCCTTTCTTCTTTCTTAACTGTAAGAACTACCCCTGGCCTGGGTAGAGTATGATCTGTCATCCAGCTGGAGACTCTGTTTTCCAGGCTTTCTTGCATCTTTATGTGCTTTATTAGGTTAAACCAATGGAAAATGAGCAGAAAACCAAAGTGATCTTTGCCAGTTCTTGGCCTTAAGATATTACGTAAGTGCTCTTCCAACTCTTTCCTCTTTCTGCAGACCAGAATAAAGAGGTGGCAGCCTCCCATTACTGCACACTTCAAGTAAGATCACACCGTGCTTGGCACAGTAAGAAGTTGAAGGAAACTGCGTTTCTATTGGGCAGAATATAGGCCTCCCCAGTAGCATGGACTCTTTCTTAAACTTGAAACTATTTATGAGAAATAAATAAATTTCTGTTTTAAACCATTGTCATTTGAAGGTATCTTTGTTACAGTGACTTCAAATTTACCTTCACCTATGCAGATTATTGCTGAATTGCTACCTTGAATAACAACTTCAGTTTAGGTCTATAAAAACTATAATTGAATGAGAGGTAGGGTGTAATTGTTGGTTAACATAATACCAGACTGAGACGCAGGAGTTCATGGCTCAAGTTCAGGTCTGAAACTGGTGTGAACTTGAGAAATTATTTACCTTATCTTATTCATAACAGTTATAGCTGTTAAATAATATCCTGAACATTTACTTGTTTGTTTGTTGTCAGTTTCCCTCCCGGAAGGTAGGCTGAACAGATACAATTAATTTAAATATTTTAAGACCAATTACTTATCACTAGCCCATAGAATAGGCTTTGAATAGTATAGTATGTATGCAATAAATATTTGTTGAATTACTTGAAATTTTCTGGCCCTCTATATAAAATATAAAAATTTGGTAAAATAATGTCTCAGGACCTTTCTAATTCTAACATTTTATGACAATTAGCTTTCATAAAAATATAGAAATCCTGCCACTTATTATGACCTTATTAGTTTCAAAATAAATTAAGCATTTACATTTACATTAACATTCAGCAAATAGCTAATATGTAATAGGCACACAATAAAGCCCCAGGGATAAAAAGGCCTGGGAAATAACACTGTTGGGATTAAAGGAATGAGTAGAATTAGGGAAAGGTCCTGATAGACAACAAAAGGATAACCCCATCACTTGGAGATAAGATGCATTGTACTGATAAAATATGACAAGTTCTTAGAGACATGTAAAGTGCTGTGAGAACACAAGGTGGGGATGGAATTTTTTTGCCTTCAGGGAATAGATGAGAAAGATCGGAGATATTTAAACTATCCTATGCCTTGAAAAAAGAATTCCCTAAACAAAGGCATTGAGAAAGTCATTTTGAGCGGAGAGATTGAGACAAATTAAGTATATTCCAAAATAATAAGTAACTTGTTTAGCCAGGGTGCACATTGAAAGGTGTAGAAATAGATGGATAGAAATGAAGAAGAGATTTTGATGACAAAGAAATCTGACTTCAGTTTGTACCAACCTGTTTTTCCTTCGCCCCCAAGCTAATGGCATGAAAGGTATTTTAGAAAAATTACTCTGTCAGCACTGGTTCTCTAAGTGGTAAAGGAGAGCAGGAGTGACACAGAGACTTAGGAGTGTGAAAAGGGTGTTTTAGGGAATTGGTTAGGCAGTGCTGGTCAAAGAAAAGCACATTATCACATACATGAAAATGGTCATAAGTTGATCACATTCTTGAAAATAGTCTGCAGAACTTCTGTCACATTCTAAAACTTCAAAATATCAGGCACTCAGATGCAGTTTATATTGACGTTGCTGTGTGACCTAAAGTATGTAGCCTTGGTATGATCAGATATACGTATAAGGAGGCTTGTATTAAGTAACTCACTTATTCCTTTCTACAATATATAATGTATTCTATTGGATTGCTCCTCTTCTGTCTTAAGATTCTATAATAGTATGTAATCCTCAAAATTTTTTTTCTTTTTTGTCTTTTTTGCCTTTTCTAGGGCCGTACTTGCGGCATATGGAGGTTCCCAGGCTAGGAGTCTAATCGGAGCTGTAGCTGCCTGCCTACACCACAGCTACAGCAATGCGGGATCTGAGCTGCATCTGTAACCTACACCACAGCTCACGGCAACGCCAGATCCTTAACCCACTGAGCAAGGCCAGGGATCGAACCCTCAACTTCATGGTTCCCAGCCGAATTCTTTTAACCACTGGGCCACAATGGGAACTCCTGTAATCCTCAAATTTAATGAAACTGTTTTCCCAACAATTGTATTGGATTATATAGTTGAAATTTGATATATAGGATTGGAAAAGTGCTCTATTTAGTAAAATGTACATATTAAATTATCTCAATTGAAAAGTAATTTAAATATATTAACCTGTTGGATATAGTTGGAATGAAGATAAGTGAAATATTATTTTATTAAAATATTTTCCTTTTGTATTTTTCTTTTCCCCTAATCTACCTAGGTTTTTAGAGGGAAATTTGTCCCCAAAACTTTTATTTTTCTTCCAGTGTGTCTAGACATGTCAAGAAACCTCAGAGAAAAATTGATTTGAGGAAGGCAAAATGAGAACAAGTTTTAATTTCTCAGGATCTTTTTCTCCAGACATCTAGAGTGGCACAGGAAGATTGCAGAATTCTTCTGAAGAGATGGCTACAGAGAAATGTCTTCCCATAGAGGGAAGAATAGTAAAATAAAGCTCTTGGTACATGGTAAACCAGAAACTATTAACAAAGTCATGATTTTTCCCAAGTAAAAAGTATGTAGAGCTTAAGACTATTCTTCCTTTAGAAATAGGTATTGTTGGAGTTCCCGTCGTGGCTCAGTGGTTAACGAATCCGACTAGGAACCATGAGGTTGTGGGTTCGATCCCTGGCCTTGCTCAGTGGGTTAAGGATCCGGCGTTGCCGTGAGCTGTGGTGTAGGCTGCAGGCGCGGCTCGGATCCCACGTTGCTGTGGCTCTGGCGTCGACTGCCAGCTACAGTTCCGATTAGACCTCTAGTCTGGGAACCTACATACGCCGTGGGTGTGGCCCTAGAGAAGGCAAAAAGACAAAAAAAAAAAAAAGTTAAGCTTTTATATTTTTAGCATTTTAAGCACTCAGAAAGGAATACTAGGGTAACAGGTAATTTTTATATCTTGATAATTGTAAAACACTGTTGCCATTTCATCAAATTGTAGAATCACAGAAACTTGATAATGTTAATGCACCTGTCAGTGGCCTAACCCTATCTCTACATAAATCGCTTCTATGGTTTCCCTATCAAGTATTTTTCAGCCTGTGCATAAATAACTCTGGTGATTAGTGATGGGGCCTCATTGAATTCTCAAATGCAGACTCTTAGAAGCTTTATTTTAGTTCACAGTATGACTTCTATAATTATATGTAGGTCTTTTTATGTCATTTTGATCACACAGTGTAATTCTCTTTCCACTTTTATTTCAACTTTTCCACATGTGGTGTGGTTGGTTACTCCCTGCTGGATTCATTTTGTTTGGTTACTATTATTTAACATGATGTGTGTTTACTAACAGAGTGAAGTATTTTTTAGAACTTAATGTAATACTATAAGTTTGATTTGGTAAGTAATGCATTGAGCAGAAACTTTACTTCAATTCTGGACATTTCTGTTAACACAGACTGAAACTGAATTCACTTGTATAGACTTTATATATGGACTTTTATGTATCTTTCTTTCAATCAAAAACTAACAAGTTTTCTCATTAATGTTTAAAAACTGACTCCCTCCCTTTACTCTACCTAAATTCCTTCTATACGTGTAATTCATTCTATACCTGTATACTTAATATAACCTAATTTCATTCTATACATACAGTTGTTTAGGGGATCTCAAAGTAGGGCCTTATTCTGTTCTTTTATTTTCCCTTCTCCAATTATCTCTTCTGATCTTTCTGAATTTATGTAAACTGAAATCTAACTCTCCAAAGTCCAAGATCCATTTTCATCATTTTTAAACTTAAGGTAGAAGACACTAAAAGGTCACTTGAAAATAATTCTGTCAGGGGTATAAATCGAAAGAGATGGCAAATCATTTAGAGGCACTTTAAAAGAAAATCGGTAAAAATGCTTCTTGGAGCTGCACTAAGTTGTAAAGATCATCCCCTGTGCTAATAATAGTGGTAAATACAGTGTGTGGGTGGTTAATGTTAGATCACTCAAATACCCTTTAGAAAGCTTCAAATATAAGAGAAGCCTGAAAGAAACAGATGAAAGGGGAAACTGTGTGATTGTTGTTAGACTAATGGGAGATGCTGGTTTGAATCTTTACCCTAGGAAACTAAATTACTATCATAGAAGCAATTATGTTTTGTCCCTGCATCTTTGCACGTGTTTCTTCCTCGAATAATTGAATACACCCCACAGCTGGAATTGGGATGGTAACCCAATTTCCATCCCCATTGTGTACAGAGCCTCTCTCCTGTCCTAGGCACGTTTGCAAAACACTCAAAAGGCATTTGACTCACGGGAGGACTAAAAATTTATACTCTTTAATTACACAATTAATTAAACCTGTGAGTAAATAATCTTGCTTAAATATTAAAGAAGTGTGGTTTTAAATATCTTCTCAATACCATTTCTCTTACAAAAAGTAAAAGAAAAAAATTGCAAAATTTAGAGCTGAATGGAGCATTATTTTACCTTTGTATCTTATGGCTGTGATTGGGACTCACCAAGGAAATGAATGTGCATTGGGATCACCTGCTGAATTAAAACATACCAGTCCCCAGCCCTTCCCCAGACTAAATCACACTATCCAGGACAGTGGATATCATCTTTGAAGGAGGGAGCTTTTAAAAAGTCCAATGCCAGGGCCACATTTCAAATCAGTTAAACCAATTAAGTTAGAATCTCCGTAGGTCAAGGTCTAGATATTACAATTTTTTCAAGTCTGCTGGAGGATTCCAGTGTCTAGACAAAACTGAGAACCAGGTTGTGTCTCAGATATGTGACTGTTTAAAAAAGCTCTCCAAAGCCTACTAAATTCAGGTCATTTTGTGAATCACTGATAAAAAGAATAACTGCCTTGGAGTTCTCATTGTGGCTCAGCAAGTAAAGGAACTGGTGTAGCTGCAAACTGTGGCATAGGTCACACAGATGGGGCTCCAATTTGGCGTTGCCATGGCTGTAATGTTGGCCTCAGCTGCAGTTCCAATTCTACCCCTGATCTGGGGACTTCCATATGCTGCAGGTGTGGTGGTAAAAGAGAAAAAGGAAAAAAGTTCTGTGAGGGAGGAAAATTTATTGTTTGTCCCTTTAAATAAATAAATCAATAGATAAAAAGAACAACTACCCCAAACAAGCAAATTGTCCAACCTAAGGCAAGTAGATAACCTAAAGGAGGACTAGGAAATCTGATTTCTGGGTTCAGTGTTCTTCCCACTCCACTGACTTAAGTCACACAATTTCGAAACCCTACCAATGTTCTATAATATCTGGCAAAGATATTTTTAGACCATTAAAGTAGAAGACCTTTAGTATTTATTAAGCTTTTCACCAAATTAAAACCTGAGAAAAACGCACCCGAGGATGATTCAAACACTTGCTGAAAGGGCGGAATTGTGAGTGTGCTTGTAGAAAGAGGAGGTCAGGTCCCTGGAGCTTTGCTCTCAATATTGCACTGTGGAGAGTCATCTGCTGGTTCAGTCTTCTGTCTCATATTCCAGTCACATCAAGGAGGCTAATCCCAACTCAGTCATTTACTTCTAAATGTGGTGGTGTATTAGTTCTGTAGAGCTGCCATCAAAAGGCATCACAGACTGGTGGCTTACACAAGAGAAATTTATTTTCTTACAGTCCTGGAGAGGCCAGAAGTCTGAGGTCAAGGTGTTGTCAGGGTGTTTAGATCTTTCTTTTTGGCTTGCAGTTGGCCCTCTTCTCCCTGTATCTTCACATAGCCTTTTCTCTGTATAGGTACCTGTCTGTCCTAATTTCTTAGAAGGACACCAGTCAGATTGGGTTAGAGCCAACCCTAATGACCTCTTTTTAACTCACTCAACTACCTCTTAAAGGCTCCATCTCCAAACGCGGTCTCATTCTAAGGTACAGGGGTTAGGACCTCAACATGTGAATTTGGGGAGGAGAACAAAACTCAGCCCATAAGAGGTGAAGAAATAGCATTTGAGCACATTCACACATCTGCTATTTAAAGTATAGAGGGGGAGTTCCCATTGTGGTTCAGTGGTTAATGAATCCAACTAGGAACCATGAGGTTGCGGGTTTGATCCCTGGCCTTGCTCAGTGGATTAAGGATCCGGCCTTGCCGTGAGCTGTGGTGTAGGTTGCAGACGCGGCTCGGATCCCGGTGGCTACAGCTCCTGTTAGACCCCTAGCCTGGGAACCTCCATATGCCGCGGGTGCGGCCCTAGTTAAGGCAAAAAAAAAAAATAATAATAATAATAAAAATAAAATATAAAAGGAACACTGCTGTTAGCTATATCTGGAGGATATTTTAATCACAGAATGATCACAAAAAAATGAGAAAACTTCAATGTTATGGTCCTCATTAATATAGGATAATTGTGCCATCTTTCTCCCTAAAAAGCTGTGCTCACACAAAAGTGTATCAAAATATGTTTCCAGAGATTTCCCATCGTGGCTCAGTAGAAATGAATCTTAGTGATACCCATGAGGCCACAGGATAGATCCCTGGCCTTGCTCAGTGGGTTAAGGATCCGGCATTTCTGTGAGCTGTGGTGTAGGTTGCAGACGTGGCTCTGATCTGGTGCTGTGGCTGTGGCTTAGGCCAGGAGCTACAGCTCTGATTCAACTCCTAGGCTGGGAACCCTAAAGAGACCCTAAAAAAAATTTCCAGGCCTAGATAACTGTCACGGACTTCACTACAAACCCCAACACTGAAGGTTTTTCTTTGGATATTTTTGACATGCCAGCCTCTTTAATTTTATGTGAAAAGCCCAGAAAGTTCTAACTCACTAGCCCAAACTTAAAAAACAAAGCATCAAATTTTGATTAAGAAGGTTTTTATGATTGGCTTTTGTTAACATGATTAACATGTATTTGTGGCAATACATGCATGAGCTTTCTTAGTGTTCCATCTTTAGAAACTATAGAAAAATATGAGTGAGTCAGGGAGGTTGATGGCACAGCATTGAGATAAATTAAAAATCTCTAATTATAAACTAGAGCTAGTGAGGATATTTATACTATTTGAAAACCATAACAATGGAAAATCCATAAGTAGTTTGTATTTTTACAACTTTTAAACTATAACACAAAGCAGTATTATGTATTAGAAAATCATTTTAAAAATCTTTTAAAATGTAATCTTTGATAAATTTTAAGGTATTTTTCTATTTTTTAAAAATTGAGTTTCAACTTATTTGCAACAAAAAGTACTGATGTTAAGTATATAAGTTTTTTTTTTTTTGGCTTTTTAGGGCTGCCCCCGTGACATATGGAAGTTTCCAGGCTAGGGGATTGGAGCTACAGCTGCCGACCTACAGCACAGCCACAGCAACACCAGAACCCAGCCAAGTCTGCAACTTATACCACAGTTCATGGCAACGCCGGATCTCTGACCCACTGAGCAAGGCCAGGGATCAAACCTGCATCTTCATGGATACTAGTTGTCTGATGCGTCACAATGAGAATACTCTAAGTATACAGTTTTAATGAATGTTTATACCAAAGTAACCATTGCTCTATGAAGATAGAAAATATTCATCCTAAAGAGCTCTCCATGTTTTTTCTAAGTGAATTAATCCCTTCCTATCACTGCCAAGGCAACCACTTTCTTTTTTATTTATTTATTTAGTCTTTTTAGTGTAGCACAGCCACAGCAGCTCTGGATCTGAGCTGCATCTGTAACTTACACACAGCTCAGAGCAACACCAGATCCTTAACCTAGTAAGGAGGGGCTGTGTCCTCATGGATAGTAGTCAGGTTCTTACCACTGAACCACATGGGGAACTCCCAAGGCAGCCATATTCTATGATTTGTATTATTTCAGGCCAGAGTTCTGCTAATCATTGTACCAATACCTTAACTGAATTATCTTTTCTCCTGTTTCCAGTAAAATTTTTCTCATTCTTTCCAACCTTCACTAACACTCTCTTCAAGATCTTCCTGCCTTCTGTCTGTTGCCCAGTGCCAAAACCTGTGACATATGTCTTAGTTTTCTTACATATTAGCGTCACACTTGCAGTAATGATTTTAAATTTAATCACTGGAGTTTTGCTTGCTTTTTAAAAAAAATCTATCAATAGAATGATGCAGTATGAATGCTATAGTGACTGGCTTCTTTTGCTCAACATAATATGTGGTATTTATCCAGTTTTTTCACATGTATCATTATTGTGTGGTGTTCTGCTCTATAACCTCAAATTTTCATTCTTATGATAAACATTTAGTGTGTTTTTAATTTTGAACAGTTATAAGTATAGTTTCTAGGAAGATCTTTGACTCATTTTTGGTAAAATTGTGCCCTTATTTCTCTTGGAGATATACTTAAGAGTGGAATATCTGGGTCATGGGTAGTCATATGTCTAATTCGGATAGCTACTGATAGATACATTTCCAAAGTGGCTGAACCTATTTCTATTTCTGCCAGCAATATATAAGAGTTACAGTTGATTCACCTCTAATTGACCATGTAGTCACACCAGAAGCCTAGACATTGGGTTTTAAACTGAAAAATATGTGGTACTTTAGCAAATGCAAGATTTGATGACTAAAGCATCAATTAAATCCTTTTAGGTAGAGGTAATAGAAAATATTCTTCAGGTATTCTGCCCTATTTAAATTGTGCTGTTTTCTCTTTTTTCATTTGTAATTATTATCACTAAATTTCTGTTGTGAAAATTTTCAGTAATATGGTGATACAGTAGTTTGTGACTCTTATCCTGGTATGTATGCCAGACTGGACTATTTTGCTAAAATTGTCTTAAGAACCACATTGATCAACCTCCCTCTTTATAGACCTTATAAATATAAACTAATAATGTATATTAAAAAAAGAATAGGGATTTAAATTCATGTATTGTTTTTCAACAGCCTTTTATACTCAAATTTAAACTTAACAATGCCCCTGAATATGATATTTCCTTTTGGCTATAAAGGGAACAAAACCCCCAGATTTTGTAGAGATTTAAGTTGCTAAAGTTCATAGCAATTTAATAATGTATGTGGAACTTCAATCTAGCTTTTCTGGCTACAAATCCAAAGTTCTCTAGTCTCTCTGTAAACAGTAAGCATATATTTAATGCATTAATTCAATTATTTTCAAAGCAGAATAGGGTAATTTCAGAATTTAAATGTCATGTTTTGACAGTACATTAAATATTTATATATGTTATATAATATAGCTTTACTCTTAAAATAAGATCCTTATATGAACTTAATATCATATTCTAAAACTCATTGTTTGAAATGCTAAGAATTTGTTTATAGTAACCTTAGCATCTTATTCTAAGAATAATTTTTAATCAATATTTTTAATTTGCAAGGATATTTCACATAGATTTTTTATTACACCTTGGTTGTCAATAAAATATATTGCGGATCAGGATAATTCTTCAGTCTGGTGCTCTGTGGGTTTAGGCATGCTCTCAAGTTCCTATGAAAGAATAATGAAGAATTTAGAGGAAATTTCTTCTTGTTATTATACTAAATTGCTTTGTCTTTCTAGAATGTACACTTGGTCTGCAGAAATGATGCTAGACTGGGAAATTCTCATCTTGCCTATGTGACTAACTAGCTATAGCACCTTAGGAAATTGATGTTTTCTTCCTTTTGCCTCACTCATCTTTTCTGAGAAAGTTGACTCATAAGAATTTCAGTTCTTCCCTATCTTAAATTCCATAGTTATTATGTTCTTACCAGTTGCTGCCTTCTACTTTTTTTTCTTTGGTACTCATTTTTCTTAATGCTTATTTTATAGATACAGTTCATATAACATAACCATTGTACTGCACTGTAGTAAAATAGAAAGAATTGCTTAATTTTTATTTGAAAATATTTACATTGAATCGGACTTCGAATTCAAGGTTTTCAGGATGGATGTTTGGGTATGTGGCTATGTTTAGAGATAGTCATGCCCATTTCTAAAGTAACAAGTTGTTATATTTCAGATTCACTTTATAAAGAGTTTTATTGTCTGGCATGATTTCTTGCTATCTTGATTTCTTGCTTTGATACTTTTTGGGCAGCATTTATCTTTTGTCAATAAAGGTGAGTGTTTGACATGTAAGAATTGTTGCAGGCAGTATAGTTACATTTAGATCAGCTTCACTATTTTAACTAACTTGATCTGTCCCAACATTTACAAAGTTGAGTAATATCTTATAGATAACCAAATTCATCATTCTGATTCTTTCAGATGAGTTAAGTGACATGCAGAGATTAAATGGCTCACCTAAATTCTCTCAGTGATAAAGATTGGAATAGAACTTTTTTGTCCTAACTCACAATACATTGTTGTTATTGTACTACATTGTGGCAAATAACAATATCTGGAAATTTTGAAAAAACAAAATACAAAATAAAAAAACAACAGTTACAAATAACTAAATAAAAAGTAATTTGATTTTTGGAGGGTTTGTTTTTCCCCCTAAGAAATCAAGCCAACTGGAGATTGAAACTTGGATGGGTAGATTACTAAATCATTAAGAAAATTTGGTCATATAAAAATATAATAGTTTATGACAATTTACTTCATAAAGCACTTTTTATTATAAAACTGTTCACCCAGGAAAAAAATATAACCATCTAGAGTAGAGGATTATTTGAAAGTTCTTCAAGTAAATTAATTTAATTAAAAAATTATACCCCTCTTTAGAATATATTTCAATGTAGGGCATAGCAATACTTGAGAAAAGAAACACCCAAACTCTAGTTTTTGAAGAGTCATTAGGCTATCCTTTACTAGAATAAAAGGGTATATGATGGTATGGTATGTTTTCCAATGAAATTTAACTTATTTTATATACTTTTGTTTATAGTTACAGATATTTAATGTGAAGGCTAAAACTATCACTTTTCAAAAAATGAGAAAGACACAAAAACATATAATGATGTATACTTCTAAACTAGATTGGGCTAATTAATAATTAAAAAAATTTTTAAATTGAAATATACAAGAAAAAGTACAAAGATAATAAGTGTGCAGATTGCTTCATTTTTATAAACTGAAGCTACTGACCAGATCAAAATAAATAAAATTAACACTCAAAAAACTAGTTATCATTCCCACTTTCAAAGCTAACTGCTATTCTGACTTCTTTGACCATATGTTCTTTTTGCCTCTTATAAACATTAAACACATGCAATCATACATATATACATTTTTTATTCTGACTTTTTACTATCTCTAAGATTTGTCCATATTGTTGAACGTATCATAATTCTTTATGTTACTGTGGACCATTCCATATATAAAATATAACAACATTTATCTTTACACATTACTGTTGCTGTACTTTTAGTGTTTCAAGTTTTAGACTATTAAAATAGTACTAGTGTGAAAATTCTTACACATATCAACTGATACACAAATGTACATCTCTATCTACTTACACATTCTAGCAATGGAATTGATAGCATATACTATATGTAGATATGATTTCATTGATACTGGCAAATGTTTTCCAAGTTGATTTTACTCTCAAGAGTATACTCTTGCCAGCAGTGGTTCAATTTTAGTCATTCTAGTAGATTTGTATTGGTGTCTCTTTAATTTGCAATTCCCTAATAGTTGTGATATTGAACAATTTTTCATGTGCTTGTCATCCATACTTCTTTTGTCAAATTGGATTTTTTTTGTCTTATTATTGGCATATTATAGTTCTTTTAAATATCCTAGGAATAGATATGTACTTTGTAACACTGCCATTTGTGGCTTGTCTTTTTATTTTTATAATAGTACTTTTTAAAAAGCAGAAGTTTTAGATTTTTATGAAGTCCAATTTATGACTTTTATAGTTTGTGAGATGCTTTTTCATAACCATCTAAGGCAATTTTGCCTCAAACAAGATTACAGAATTTTTTTTCTAGGTTTTATTCCAGAAGCTTTTCATTTAACTTTTAATTACCTGTTATCCATTGGAATTCTTTTTTTAATATCATACAAGGTAAAAATGAGGTTCTTTTCTTGTATGTAAATGTTCATTTGTTTTAGCACTATTTTTTGAAGAGGCTATCCTTTTCCTATTCAATTATCTATACTTTTTTGTTGAACATCATTTGACTGTATTTGTGTGAATATCTTCTGTGGAAAGTGCCACTTCCATTTTGTGTTTAATTATGTCCTTTATCTCTTATTGCTTTGTAGAAGTTCTTTACATATTAAGAATTTGAATCCTTTATTGGACAATATGAAGATGCTTTTTTCAAAGTGTGGTTTGATTTTTCATCGTTGATGTCTTTTGATGAATAAATTCTTAATTTTAATGCAGTCCAATTTATCACTTGTTTTCTTTGTGTTCAGTGCTTTTTGTGGTCTGTTTCCCTTGTATCTGCTTAACCCAAGGTTCTGAAGATGTCTTTTTATTTCTCTTAAAACTTTATTGTTTACTTTCACGTTTATGTCTATGATTCATCTAGAAATGCTTTCTATGTCATTTAGGCAACAACATTAATTTTTTCCTCCATATGAATATCCATTAGTACAAATAGAATTTCTTTTCTTTTTTTTTTGGCCTTTTAGGGCCTTACCCGCGGCATATGGAGGTTCCCAGGCCAGGGGTCCAAATGGAGCTGTTGCTGCCGGCCTATGCCAGAGCCATAGCATGCCAGATCCGAGCAGCGTCTGCGACCTACACCACAGCTCACGGCAACACTGGATCCTTAACCCACTGTGCGAGGCCAGTGTTCGATCCCGCAACTTCATGGTTCCTATTCAGATTCGTTTCCACTGCGCCACGACGGGAACTCCTATTTTCATTTTTAAAAAGTTTTCCAATTTCTTTTTAATAGAGGGGTTAAATTTGGTGTTTTGTTGATTTGCTTATTGTTTGAAACTGTTAACAACTGACTGTGAGTCCTTTCCCATCCATCCACACTTCTCTCAACTTCTAGATTAGACAAGGGTATAGAATTTATTCTTAAGATCATATTTCTCACTTGAATGTACTTGCATTTGTCATGATTCAGGTAAGCACATCTCTGAATCATTCTGGACCCTCAGTTGTTTCAGTTGTCTATTTGTCTATCCTTTTTTAAATTACTGTGGCATATACAAAGTTTTTTCTTTTTTGGCTGCTCTGTGGCATATGGAGTTCCAGAGTCCTTAACCCACTGTGCCAGGACAGTGATTGAACCTGCATCCTGGCAGAGATGCCACCAATCCTGAAATTCCAAGGGCTAGGAATGGCCAAGATAATCTTGAATAATAATATTGGAGGTTTACTAGATGTCAAGTAGGATAAGTCTCCAGTTTTATTATTCGAGATTGTCTTGGCCATTCCTGGCCCTTTGAATTTCTATGGAAATTTTGAAATCAAATTATATATTTTAACTATATCTTAATATTTTCATAGCAGTTAATCTGGATTTTTTAAATCTCCACACTAGATGGGTTGAAAAGTCTGCTATTTTGTGTGACTGATTGTTTTTAAATATCCAGGTGAAATTTTCCAATTATTTGAATATAAACAGTTTAAAAAAAAATCAGTCAAAGTGATTTTATGTTCTTTAGTCATTTGAAAATGGTACTAAATTTGCCAAACTTGTCTGACATCAAAGTGGTAAAAATAAAACATCAACAGTTGTGGAGCAGAAAGAGAATATATGTTAGGGAACATAAAATATCTCAGTGCTCTTGAGCATGGTCGCTGAAGTTCCAGCAGTGCTTGAGAGAAGTTACTCGGGTGTGGGTGTGTGGGGAGTGAAGGGCCATGTGCTTTCTAGAATGTGGTGCTGCTCCGGCCCATCTGTGAAAGACTCAAGGAGATGCCTCACTTGAGGTAATTGTATCAAGTTAACAAGATTGAGCCTTGTTGACAATTATACGTTTGTGGTCCTTCTTGGTGATAGAGTATTTTCATATTGCCTCCCACCATTTAACCTTTAGATAACTACTTTCAATTTTCTGTGATTAGCATTAACATTTTTTTTTAATGCATACAAAGCATTTTTCAAAGGAATCTGTGCCAAGCTTCTAGATAACACAGGCTTCACTATGGAAGACAGTGTATTCAGACAAACACAGTCTTATCAATCTTGTAAGGGGGTGAAGACTTTGAAATGATGATTTTAAAAAAAATCAGATTCTTACAAAGAATATTTAAGCGATTCCTGAATAATGAGAAATAGCCTGAGGAAATTCCATGTCTGACTGCTGCTTATTGCTATCAAAAGAAACTCTTGGTGCCCAAGGATTTTTAAATTCTATCAGATTTAAAATACACAGCTTATTTCAAATTTGAAGATGTTGAAGATTTTTGTATGAACTATTATTTAAAGTCCCTAGTGTTGTGTTTGGAATTGGTTTAATATGTTTTCTCTATCTTTAAAATATTAGTTGCACATATACAACATTATAATTCAGTATTTTTATAGACTATACTCATTAAAAGTTAATACAATATAATGGTTTTAATTCTCTTCACTATACACTGTATCCTTATTGCTTACCTCTTTTATATATAATAGTTTATATCTCTTAATCTCATACTCCTAATTTGCACTCCCCTCTCTTATTTTTTCAGTTTTATTTATTGACCTTTATTATTCTCCTTTTACTTGGTCTTGGTCTTCCTGTGTGGCTCGCAGCATAACTACTCAGTGTTGCTCCTTGTATTTGGTCTGCATTTCTGCTTCATTTAAAACTTGGTGATTCTTGATCTGGTCCATGACTGACTCTAGATCAAATATTATAAGGCTGCTTTGAATACGTTAAACAGTGGTTTCACTCCTGCAGTTAAATGTTTCTCCCATAAATAAGTGGGAGAGGAGTTCCTATTGTGGTGCAGTAGAAGTGAAATCTGACTACCATCCATGAGGATGCAGGTTCCTCCATCCCTGGCCTTGCTCAGGGGACTGGGAATCTGGTATTGCTCTGAGCTGTGGTGTAGATCACAGACGTGGCTGTGGCTATGGTGTAGGCCAGCAACTGTAGCTCTGATTTAACCCCTAGCCTGGGAACTTCTGCATGTGCCAGTGTGGCCCTAAAAGCAAAAAAAAAAGGGGGGGGTTATTCTTTACCCACTCTGGGATTATTATAACAATCTGGTCTGTTAGAGTATAAATAGATGGAAAATACCTATAAAAAGCACAAAATAAAAGAATGCTACAGTTTTATTTTTATTATGTCATCTTTTTTTGGACAAAATATATCAGAGCTATGATTATATGTGCTTAATTCTAGAGGTTCTAATAGTATCCAGTTGGCAACCCAGATGTTGTCCCCAAATATGCCTTTGATCAACTAGTTATAGTCTTTATTTTCTCCTTTCAAACATTCATACTTCGTTCCTCCTCAAAGCTTATATTGTTGTTTTGAGATACTGTCAGTTATTAATGAGGATGTATTCTTCTTTCAAATAAAAAATATTTTCTGTGATATAATTTGTATCTGATGAGTCATTAAGAATACCACACAAATCATTGTAGTTAATAATGTTCTTATTATTGTAAGGATTTTCCAAAAATGTTTCCATTCAGAGAATTTTGAAATAATTTTGTTTTAATTATTATGTAAATAGATGGTCAATAAACAAGGTACAGAATTTTTAAATATATATACTGACATTTGGTATCTTGTTACACATGTATGATAAAACAAAACAAAATATCCCAGCAACAAATGGACCTCTCTTTTTCCTGATTTCCTTTCCCAAACTGCAATAATTAGTTCATCCTAAGAAGAGAAATGATAATAAAAACTTATATAATGCATACCTCATAACGGGAACCGATTTAAGCATTTTAAATATATATAACCTCATTTAATTCTCACAGATGTGGTATCAAGTAGGTACTGTTGTTGTCTTCCTCTTGTAGATGGGGAAGCTGAGGCTGAAAGATATTAAGTAATTTGTCCAAAATTACACATCTAGTTATTATTGAGCCCAGATTTTGAATTAAGTCTGTTTCCAGAATCTATGATCTTAACTATTACATTGTATTAGTTCCCACTACAGTATATTGACTCTTTATTATAATGTGTTCAGGGAAACAAAATGAAATCTAAATACAAATCACCTTAATTTCTGGTGGCCTTCACCTCTTTTATTGGCAGCTGAACTGTTTCGATGTGTAGACTCCTATTTGTTATTAAGTCAGTTCTTCTCTAGTATAATTTCAAATTATACTAGAAATTCAAAGAAGTCTAAAAGGAAATTTTATTTAAAACTTGGAAATTTCACTTACAGATTATTTAGAAGAAAATAGTAGCTCAATTTTTGAAACAAAGTGGAATTTGCAATTCTTGATTAAAAATACATCATAGGCCAACAAAAATTGTATATTGTAAACACTGGAAGCCAATATATAAACAAATGATATATAAATACTTAAAGCCAATGAAAATGACTGTAGAGAAGAGAAACATACACAGGGGAAAGTTTATTATTTGAGTGTTCATAATTTGAGGCCTTGAAGTTATACATGTGCTTAGTGGACAGAAATTCACGATTACTGATCTCTTGTATTTCTCTTCACTTAACAATAATGTCTATTCCTTATTTCAATATAAACTTCTGTATCATTGACTATTTCAGAACTATAGGTTCGTGAAGACCTGATTGTAAAGTACAAATGGAATGCAAAATGATTGCAAAGTGAATTGAATATCTTGAATGAATTTCATGATGTTAAGTACAGGGATGTTTTGGGGTTCTTTGAATCATATCCACATGTATGGATAAATGAGTGGAATAAATTATCTTTATCTGTATTTTTTCAAAGAAATTAAGCATTACCTTGTGTTTGGATCAGATTCACTAGAGGTAATATTAATTTGTACAGCTAAAGGAAAGCACTTGGTAAAATTCTCTTGAGAAAATATTAAACAATGTTAGTAGGTTAAGAACACTAAACGAACTGGCAAATTTCTGCTCCTTATAGCTTAAAATACAATTTCCTACAATATGTTTTAAAACCCGTGCGACTAAGCTATCAGAAGTTTGTGGTTAAAAAACACATTTACAAGACTTGGTAGGCAAACATTTATATTCTTGATTCTTTTCATTAACTATGAGTAAATATAGAGTAACTATGAGTACTGTTTACTCACAGTATTAACTATGAGTAAATATAGAGAGAAGATCTGTAAACTTGACAACCAGCAGAAGAGCAAATGTTTCTCTACCTTTACTAACTCAACTGGCCAAAATCAAACAGCATCACCGGCTTCTTTTCCTTCATCAACACAAGGATGTAAATATTTCAAAAGCATTTGTTCTTTCACGAGGTGATTCTATAGGGCATTTTTTTTTTTTTTTGGAATTTTAGGGCCGCACCCATGGAATATGGAGGTTCCCAGACTAGGGGTCGAATTGGAGTTGTAGCTGCCGGCCTACGCCACAGCCACAGCAATGCCAGATCAGAGCCGTGTCTGCAACCTACACCACAGCTCATAGTAACGCAGGTTCATTAACCCACTGAGCAAGGCCAGGGATCAAACCCACAACCTTATGGTTCCTAGTTGGATTCGTTAACCGCTGCGCCACAATGGGAACTCCATCTATAGGACATTTAAATTCATTTACTCATGTCCATAAGGCTTCTTAATAAATGCGATTGAAATTTACATTTTATAACACAGCTTAATCATGATAAAGTCTAAAATCTACGATTCAACAAACAGGAAGAGAAAACTGGCAAGAATTATGACATCATGCATCCTTTAAAAGAGACATTTGAATATCAAATGATTCAATGAGGAGAAAATAGATGAAGGAATTGATTTTTTTGTGAAAAATTTTCTTTTTTAGTTCATGCTAAAAAAGTGAAAGCTGTTGAATCACAGTATCACACAGTTTTCCAGAATGCGAAACAGTCAACACTTGATTTATCCTTCATTCTTTCTAAGAATTAGCATGGTTGAAATCCTAACCCATTTTAATTAAATGCTATAAACTTACTTATATGAAATAGAAAAGATTATTATATGTATGTGTATATACATACAAAATCACAATTGAATTATTGAGTTATTAGGACTTAAAAGAAAAGAGATAGATGATTGGATAGTTAAGTTTTGTAACAGCTGGTCAGGAAATGCCATTCAAGCATTAATAATAAATTGAGAATCATAGTTCTTGAGAAAAAAAATCTCACCATTGCATATTATTAAGTACAAATGATATGTTTACAGGGGTTATGTTCCTGGTAATACAACTGGTTAGAGTATTCATGCTTTCGTACCTATTGAAAACAACTGAAAATTCTAGTGAAGAAATTTGCAAAATAGATTCGAAAAACATATGACACGACAAGATAGTGAGGAATTACCATTGAAAATTAAGTGGAGGAGTTCCCTTCGTGGCTCAGTGGTTAACGAATCTGACTAAGAACCATGAGGTTGCGGGTTTGATCCCTGGCCTTGCTCAGTGGGTTAAGGATCTAGCGCTGCCGTGAGCTTTGGTGGAGGTTGCAGACACGGCTCGGATCCTGCGTTGCTGTGGCTGTGGCGTAGGCCGGCAGCTACAACTCCAATTCGACCCCTAGTCTGGGAACCTCCATATGCCGCGGGTGCGGCCCTAGATAAGGCCAAAAGACAAAAAAGATAAAAAATTAAAAAATTAAAACATTAAAAAAAAAGAAAATTAAGTGGAAACAAGAGTGTGAATATTTAGAGAGTGCAAAAGCCATTTAACAAACTTGAGTATGTACAAACTGGCTCTAAAAGTTTGGATGAGACTAAATCCAAAGGTCAAAATTTGCCAAAAGTGGGAACCTAATAATTAATCCTTTGCCTATAAATTGGGACCACAAAGAGCTACACAACTATGATAATGGTGAATCAAAAATACACTGAACCAACTGTCAGGCCAAACTTATACCTAAAAGTCAAAGACCTTTCACTTAAAATCAGGAATGAGATGATCTGTTTTAATAATACTTTTATTAAATACTTTGAGGTTCTAGCCAGCACAGTAAGACCAAAATAAATAAAATTTGCTAACAGTGACACAAGTAGTCATTATCAACTGTTTATGAGATTGCTCAAAATCTGAGAGAACTGACATTTACATATTCAGGGACTTCTGTTCCAAGTAATGACAGTATAGTTTATTTGGACCAATCCCACAGCTTAGAAACAAAATCTGGATGAAATTAAAAAAAAAAAAAAAAGCCTTCCTAAAAACATTGATAAAGTAACAATATAGGAAAGAATTATCAGGCCAAAAATGTAAATGGAGAAAGAAACCTCAAATAAATAGATAGTTCAAAACCAATATCAGTAAAACTAATGTGTGAAACTGAGCTGTGAGTTTAATGGCTGCTTTTTTAGAGAAAAGCTTTTAAAATAATTTTTACTTCCTAAACTTCCATTTACTCCCAGGCAATTGCAGTCTGATTTCCACTCAGTGTCACCGGAATTACTCTTAAGCAACCCAGTCTGTGTCTAATTGCCTGTTAGAATACACCCTTATCTTTTTTCTTTTTGTTTTTTCTTTTCTTGTTCTCTTCCCTCCTTTTCTTTTCTTTCCTTCCTATTTTTGTGAGTAAAAACAACCAATAATAACTTTGTATTCAAAGGCAGACAGAGAAAATATCAAGGAATATACTTTCTTTCTTGAAATAATAACTTGAAGTGTCTATTTTAGTTGCATAGATAAGCAAGTCAGAACAAATTATCTTTATATGACCTCATCTAGAATTTAACTTTGATCCTGATACTTTTATTGAGTTAATAACTGAACATTTTAAAATCAGAATTATGCTAATAAACTTTTTAATCAATGAAATATTTTCTGAAATACGCTGTATTGAACAAATTATTTACTTGCTTCATTTCCTATATGGTAAATTCAAACTACTCCCCATTTTTTACTTTAATTTTATTGCAATTATTTTCATAAAATAAATAATTTCTGTACAAATGTTTTAAGGAATACTTGTTATCTATGAATTTTGTCTATTCATGTTCATGAGCATGTTATTGCTCATGTTTCTGTTATTGGGAACTTTATATTTGCTCATTTCTTCCAAAGTTCAAAGTTCTTGGGTCAGTCGGGCAAAGATAATATAAGCCAAGAATTAGATTTTTCTTCAGTTTTTAGGCAGTTGCAAATTTTGCCGGGGACAACTTTAGATGTTGTCTACTTCATATGTCATCGACTTTTTATATAAGATACAAGTTGTAAAAATCTCTTTTAACAGATTTATGTAAACAATAAATATTACTTTTTCTTCCATAAATCAAATTGCCTTCTAATTGCAATACCCATTCCTAGGCCAGGAGAA
Source organism: Catagonus wagneri (assembly GCA_004024745.2). Lineage (NCBI taxonomy): Eukaryota > Metazoa > Chordata > Mammalia > Artiodactyla > Tayassuidae > Catagonus > Catagonus wagneri. Next base: position 14,699,570 of record PVHT021183696.1, read on the forward strand.
ACTTCCTCTCAGTTCTTTCGGAGACTCAGACCTCCTCTGTAAATTATATCTCCTCCTTATAGCAGAACACCATTGCACTGAGTTTATCTTTTTCTCAGTTTCAAGTTCACTGAAGTTGATACAGTGCATGATTCCTGTCTGCATGCTCCTTCAGAACCAATGCATTTCTTTTGATTTTCCAATAAAAGAAACTATCAGTGAGGCCTCACACCTTTGTTTCCACCTGTTTATACACCGTACAAACATTATTCTCAGGGATCTACCTCCTCATCTTCCTTGGGGTGCTGATGGCAAGCAGGGCACAGGTTCCCTTGCTCTCATGGTGTAGGGACATCTCTTGGCTCCACTGCTTGAAGTTTTCTTTTTAATCTTTGGCACAAGGATATCATTTTCTTTCCTGCTTTGCTAGAGCACAGTCTTTATCCAGATACAACTTTCTTTCCCTTATTATTATTACTTTTTACCTCTAAATTTTTCATAGTGGTTAGGATGTGTAAAAACAAAAACTTTAGACTGCTTCTATATTCTATGCTCCTACAGATTTCCTTGAGGCACTCCAATAAAGAATAGGCTGCTTGCTTGAGTGAGATCCAAATGAAAACAACACACCAGAAAAGCCAAGAAGAGAATAGGAGGAAAACTATTTCAAAACATTATAAAGCCATTTAGCATGATTTTTATGTGATCAGTTGCCACATTTCCAAATGCTTTCAATAGAACGTGATTCTTTAGTCAGTTGCTTTTCAAATATATAACAAATTTTTCACTTGGGGTGTTTTAGCTGCTGTGAGCTTTAGTTTATGTTCATTTTTTTTCTAGCAGTAGTATTAACTGCTGTAACATGTTCAAAGTGTATTTTTCTTTTCGTAAGAAGCTAGAGGCATTCATAGGACAGAGGTGTGTTAGATAAGTTTTAGGCATGTTGAAAACTTGGTCTCTGGCAAGCATTTACTCACTGTAACAGGAAAAAGATATATAGAAGGACAAGTTTTGGCTCGATAAAAATCTCTCCCCACTTTCCTTCTTGTTTTGTGTTTTAATTTTTGCTTGAGAGGAAAAAAAACAAATTTACAGATGTGTGAAGGGATCTTCTAAGACGGAGGAGGTGCAAAATAAAATCCTTTATTTATTTTCCTTTGAAATTCACTGAAACAGGAACGACTATAATGCCCTGATGTTGCTCTGACTCATTCAACACAACCTCCACCTACCCAGCGCTACTAGAGGTGAAATTCACCAGGTATTTGGGTTCAATACAAGGTTCTAGGCGATCTAGAAAGCTAATGTGCTAACAGTTTGTGTGTACCTGATCCAAGGACTGGCTAGATCAGCTTCTCCTGGCTGGATCTGAGTGTGTTTTGTAGTGAGAGTTCAGTGGGAACTGCTATATAGACTCCTATGTGTATTAAATAATCTGTGTCATCTGGGGCTTAAGGCCAAGATATCAAGACTTGGCAATGATTGAGCATAACCCAGGGAGATATAATTCTCTTCCTACTCACTGACAAATCAGTGTTAGGCTAGTGTGGAGGCATGTCACAACAGTGGATGGTGGAGACAATGGAATTTCAGTAATGTGGTAACAAAAGCCACAACAGAGCAAATAACTGGCCTGCTGAAAGTGAGCAGACTTTTCAGTTTTCTTTCCCAGAGATGATTGGAATCGATTGTGATTCTTGTTTTAGACAACTGAAGCCTTATAAAGTTTTTGGATTTTTCCCAATAGTAGAACATTCCGCCACAGAGATAAGGACAGAGGGAAATGGGACTTACAGTATTTGATTTCTTGACCTTAAAATTAGATAGCCATTTATTTTACCAGCATCATGTGTTTATTTGGAAATGGCACATTGGCTGAGTTGTGGCAGTTTCTAATTGGCATGGCTGTTCATGGGCATGGAAAGTCCTCCTTCCTCCTTCTGGCTTAGTATAGTAAGCTTCTTCCTGCCCAGAACTGTAAAATAACTGCAATGGGTGGTATGTGCGCGTAAGAGAGAGCTCCCTCTTAGGACTTCCAGACTTCATTTTAAATGTGGTTTTCCTTTAATGATTTTCACAAATTTAAATACTGAAAATAAATTTTAGCCAAATAGTACTGAAGAACAAAATCAGAGGAATGATACCACTACTCGATGTCATGATCTGCTTACTGTAAACTACACTAATCACGCCTGTGGCACTGGTGAAAGAACAGACAAATTGATCAATGAAACAAGACAAAGCACGTAGACATTGCCCTACAAAAATGTAGTCAACTGATCTTTGACAAAGAAGCAAAGGCAGTGCAATGGAGAAGGGATTGTCTTTTCAATAAACAGTGTTAGAACAAATTGATGTCCTTATATGAAAAAATAAATCTAAACATAGACCTTTCACCTTTCACAAAAAAATAACTCAAAATTGATCACAGACATCAGTGTAAAAGACAAAACTATAAAACTTATAGAAAAGTATGTAGGAAAAAAAAATCTAGGGGGCCTGGTTTGGCAATGGGTTTTTAGATACACTGAAAGTACAAACCATGAAAGAAAAAGTTTTACTTCATCAAAATTTAAATTTTCTTATGTGTAAAAGATACTGTTCAGAGAATGAATAGGTAAGTCACAGACTGAGAGAAAATATTTGCAAAAAACACGTCTGATGAAGCACTAAAAAATACAAAGATCTCTTAAAAGTGAACAAAAAGAAAATAAACCTCCCAGTTTAAAAATGGGCAAACAGTCTGAATCCTTGACAAAGAAGATATTTACAGATGGAAGATAAGCAAATGAAAAGATGCTCCACATTATTTATGTCATTAAGGGATGTAAAATTAAAAAACCTTGGGATATCACTGCATACTTATTAGAATGACTAAAATCCTGAACACCAACACCTGACAGGAATTCTGAAAGGAATCTCAAGTAACAGGAACTCTCATTTATTGCTGGTGGGAATGCCAAATAGTTTTGCTATTTTGGAATTCTTTGTATTTTATGATTAATTTTTATGTAAATATAAAACTGCTCTAGAAAAGAAAGTTTATTAATTAAAAAACTTAAATCTACTCTGTAAAACAAACTAGTAAAACTAGATATATAGCTTATGTATGGGTAAGAACATGAATGTACAGAAGGATTAGGTAACTTGTCAGCAGTCGTTTCTTTGAGACCAGACTGGCCCTAGAGACTTTGTTCTGGTTCGGATAATTAGATATCATTGTTATTCCATCACTTGCCTCCACACACATAATCTCTGCTTTATACTATAGCAGTCTGTTTTTTTCATACTACCACTTTCTCATTAAAAAAGAAAAAGCGGGAGCTCCTGCTGTGGTCCAATAAGATTGGCAGTGTCTTGGGAGTTCTTGGACTCAAGTTTGATCCTTGGCCCAGCACATCTGGTGTTGCTGCAGCTGCGGCTTAGGTTGCAACTGTGGCTCAGATCCGATCCCTGGTCAGAGAGCTCCATGTACTACAGTGAGGTCAAAAATGAAAAAAATTAAACAAAACAAAAAACTCTCAAACATGTATAAGCATCATAGTCTTTACCAAAGACTGAAAAGTCATAGAGAAAGGCAAAATATCAAATATAAAACATAAAATAGCATACCCAATTTCCATATTTTTAAAAGTCTCAAATAACTTGCCATTGGGATGTCTTATTGTCCCATTACCCTTGGAAGAATCCAGTTTTATGTCATTTTTCTGGCTATTCACTTGCCCTTCAGTCATTTCTCTCCTTTTCTTTTGCCTCAAAATTCCTTCTAATGAAAAAAAAATAATGAGTGATAAATAGTACTTGTTACTTCTCTCATGTTATCCTGCCAAAGATCCCAATTATTTCTTTTCCATTCTTATGGCTTTCTGTACCAAGTAATGTCAGAATGCCACCCACTAGCCCAAGTCGTTCACCAATTTATTACTACTCCACTAAAGAAGAGTTACTTTCCAAAGACAGATATTGATGGTTTTCTTGAGCCACACTGTAGAGATAATTACGGTTTTCATTTCCATAATCATCTCAAAATTAATGCCAGCATTTATAGTGTAATTTCTGTTTAGATATGTTGAATACAAAAACTACTTCTTAATAGCTATGTAACTTTGGGCACATTACGTAAGTTTTAGCAATTCCCCTTCTTTACCTATAAAATGGGTATGATAATGGTGCTTAATAAGGTAATTGTGAAAAGTAAATGCATTAATATTTGAAAATAAACTAGAGCAATGTCTCAATTTAATACATTGTAGCTATTATTATATTTATTAGCAGACAGCTAAAAATCTATTTAAAATAAGCTTAGTGTTATAGTTATTTCATGGCATTCTCTCATTTTGAGCCTATTGCCTTAAATATCCAAGTTATCCATGTATCAGCAAATTACAGCCTTTTACCTATGATGCTAATACAGTTGCCTATCACAAAAGATTACTGCAAATGATGATGATCAAAACTAATGAATGCTACTTTAGAGTACAAAAATAATCACATAGAATCCAAAGTAAGTCCCATTCCAAACAAATACGTAAAATAATGAGACAAGGATGCTAATTGTGCCAGGAAAAGTATGATAGGAGCTGAGAAATAAAATGGAATAGAATTTGATTATGTTTTTTAGGAAATCCCAGGCTATCCTAAGTCATCTCCCTCTCCCCTCATGCCCCCTCTCTATATATTGTCTGAGATCCTCTTGGAGTATTGGGAAAAGAGAAAATATAAACATAAATTTTGTTCATAGAAATGTTTTCGTGAGGTCAAGTACTTTCCACAGGAGAGAGGATTTTTAAAGTCCCAAAGTCATTGTAAAGGTCATGTTGACTTGTATTTAAACAGTCCACAAAAGAAAACCCTTTCTTATTAGTGCTCAACAGGATAGGAGGATTTTGGCATCTTATATATTTGTGACACCTGTAGTAAAAAGCACCTCTGGATGTTTGCTAATGGTTTAATACTTTTAGAACTAAGAGATCATTTTGTTTCTGAGGATCCCAAATATCGAATGTCATATATACAACAATCTGGCTTTTCCCCAAAAGCCATAACATATAAGCACCACAGGAGAAAAGGGTAGTAAACTTGCAGGAATGCGCTAAAATATTTAGTTAGATCAGCATCAGACCTGGGATGCATCTAAATCACTTGCGGAAACTTGTTAAAATACAGATGACAGGACTCCATCTGTTGAGATTCTATTTCAGTAGGTCTGTGATGGGCCAGATATTCATGTTTGAGCTCTTCTGATGATCCTAAAGCACACTGAAATTTGAGCTCCACTGAATAAGACTCATGAAAGGGACAAAAGGAAGGTTTAGATGTAGTCCTGTGGGCAATCAGTCCTTAAACTCAAATCCCTAGTTATGAATGATGGGAGGGGAGAGTCTATTTTTCCTTCTTTGTTTAGATTACTTGATTTTAATATTAGTTTTTAAAATATTATGTGTATTAACATTTTGGTTAATGAAAGGCTATTAAGATTGGTTTTATCAAAGTGACCAATGATAATTTATCTACTTATCTATGTATTATCTAGGCATATCTACAAATATGTAGATACCCTCAACCCTTTGTCTAAAAAATTAGGAAAATAAAAAAGTATCAATAACTATCCAAGGTAAATATTTATCTTATTTCCAGAGACACTGATTATTTTTTATTGTTTGTACTGATTCTGATCATACTATGTAATGGAAAAAACAAACAACAAACAGAATAAAAAAATAAAGAAAAAGTAAAAGAGAAGTACTGACTTCTATGGAAACTAACCTAAATCATTATAAAGCAAGCTTTTCAAAACAAGATAACAATAAACACAGTTAACAATTATAGAAGTGTTTATCATAAATTATTTCACTATATCTCTTATACTATATACTGATATAAAATCTAGATATGTTAAACAGCTACAATATTTTAAAATTATAAAATATCTAACAGACTGTTTTATCAGTTGATGAATATCTTTATTTGAAGAAAGAATAAATGGCAAAGAAAAAATGGATAGATAGGTACATATATATTAAAATATCTGTGCAATAATACACAGCACTAAAAAATGAAGTACTATAACAACTTAGATAATAAATTATATTTCCATTTCCACACAATGACTAAATGGCTCTAATAAAGAAGCTAAATCAGATTTATAAGAAAAAACTCAGGATTCTGATAGATGTGTGAGCTAAGGATATGAAAAGAAATTTACACAACAGAGAACACAAAAATCAGTTTTATGCATTTATGTTCTTTTTTTTTTTTTTGTCTTTTTGCCTTTTATCTAGAGCTGCATTTGCGGCATATGGAGGTTCCCAGGCTAGGGGTCTAACAGGAGCTGTAGCTGCCGGCCTACACCACAGCCACAGCCACAGCAACGCAGGATCCAAGCCGCGTCTGCAACCTACACCACAGGTCACGGCAACGCCGGATCCTTAACCCACTGAGCAAGGCCAGGGATCGAACCTGCAACCTCACGGTTCTTAGTCTGGTTCGTTAACCACTGAGCCACGAAGGGAACTCCTGTTCTTTTGTTTTTATACTACCCTGTTCTGAAGAAGATTTGTAGAAGAGAAAAATAGCATATATTCATTCTCCTTAGTAATCAAATAATTGAGTTAAGTTAGTTTTAATCATACTAAATTGCATAAAATATTTTCTCAAAAAAATCTCGCCAAGTTTACAATTAATGGATATAACCTGTAGGGGTAATGGTATTATAGTTGATGCAGTCTTTTGGAAAGCCACATGACAATAGATAGATAGATAGACAGCATGAACCATAAGCATAGGCATACAGTTTGCATGAATAGTAATTCTGGCACTTAATTAGTAATATAATTTCAAAAAAGCAAAATACTGTTAAATGGAGGATTTTCATCATAGTATAATCTTTACTTTCTGCTAAGAGAACTTAGATAAATAAAATAATGTTCTGAAGTGTCTCATAAAATAACTATTGAAACTATGGAGAAACATAAAAATTATGAAACAATATCAAACATAGTATAAATTAGGATGTCTACTTATTGCATTTCTTGAAAAATTACTCATTGAGAGCAGATTGGACAACACTTTTGAGATTCATCCATGTTGCCATGTGTATCAGTAGTTCATTCCTTCTTATACTGAGGAGTATTGACTTGTGTAGGTGTACCAGTGATTGTTTGTATATTCATCAGTTGCTGGACATTTGGGTACAGGTTTTTGTGTGGTGAAAATAAACTCAAAAGACTACACATTGTGTGATTCTATGTGTAACATCTGGGAAAGAGATAAAACTGTAGTGACAGAAAACAGATTTGTAGCTGACAGGAATCAGAGGTAGAGAGAAGAATGGATTCTGAAGGGATATGCATTCATTTCCCTGATACTCTAAAAACTTAACACAAACTAGGTTATTCAAAACATATGAATATAAAAAGTGCTTTTGGTGAGTTTCTCAGAAATTTGAAATATGTTATTGGATGCTGGATAAAGGATGATTATTTTTATAAAGGGACAGAAAACTTGACTGAATTGTGTTCTAATTTGGGGTGGAAAGTAGAAATTGTAAGTGATGAATTTGGGTAAATTTAGATAAGAAGATATATAAGCTAAGGGTTGAAAGCGTGGCCTAGTTTCTCCTTGCTGCTTATGATAGAATGAAAGAGAAATGACATAAGGTGAGGAAGAAGCTATTAAACTAAAAGGAATCAGAAATTGATGACTTGGAAAATCCTCAGCCTAAGCCAGATGAGAAGCTTTTTCTAGAGAGGAATTTTCCTCAGGATGGACCACATCCATAATCTCACCTATATTGTATTTAGATGAATTAGAAAGTAAGATTTAGGACTTCTTAAGTTGATCGCATTTTGATGAGATTTTTGCATTTACAGTTTGCTGGAATGAGACAAAACTTTCAGGAATGTTGGGATTGGGTGAATACATTTTGTACATAAGAAAGACATGAATTTGGGGCAGCAGAGAGCAGACCATTGTTTGTTGAACCGTGTCCTCCAACAAGGTATATTCAAGTTCCAATCCCTGGTGTCTATGAATGTGACCTTTTTTGGAAATACGCTCTTGGCCAATGTCATCAATTTCTGATAAGATCATTCTGGGTTACAGTAGCTCCTAAATCCAATGACTGATATCTTTATGGCAGAGTAGGAGATTTTAGATTCACAGACACACATGAGGAGAACCCCATATGAAGATAGAGGCAGAGATTATATAGTGATGTATCCACAAAAGAGTGCCAAGGATTGCTAGCAACTATGAGAAGCTAGGAGAGAAGCGTGACTGCTTCTTCCTCAGAGCTTTCAGAGGAACCAATTTTACTGACACATTCGTTTTGGATGTCTTGCCTCCAGACCTGTGGGAGAATAAATTCCTGTTATTTTCAGCTACCAAATTTATGATATTTTTATAGTTTATGGTAATTTGGCATCATCTCAGGAAGATAATACAGAGATGAGAAAAAACTTGGAAGTGATAGTCCTCTTCTAACCTTGAGTACAGTGTTCATTACACAATTGCATCCAGGTATCAGAACTCATAGAATCATATACAAAAAATGGTGACTATTCCAGATATAAATTTAAAAAATTAATTTTAAAAACATATTGAAAGATAAAATACAATAAATTAATGTATGAGTATAGAAGAATTATTTGCAGTTTTTACTAACTGAAAAAGAATGAAAGGACCACGCAAAGCTACAAGGAGAGTTGGAACATTAAATATGTAATATGGAACAGAACCTTACTGCCAGAAAGTAGGAATAAAGAAGCAGAAGTGAAGAAAGCTATGAACATTCTTTTTGGTTCCTTTTATATGACTGTGTAAAGCACGGTTATTAGTTGGTGGCTATAACAAAAATGGACGTGGAAGAGGTCAGTGGAAAATGTGCTAGAAGGGCTGATGTAGGCAACTTTATACTTCTAGTGTGGGAAATAAGGAGAATACTTTGGAGAAGATTTCAAAGAAAAGAATTTTCCTGTTGACAAACTAGGATGGGCTGTAAAGAAACAGTGGGAAAGCATTACGAAAGGAAATTAGATATGGGATTGCACATGAACTTGGGATAACTTGAGTAGTCTGTGTCTAGTTATTGGCAAAGTATATCTATGGCTTATTTTGTCATATTAATAATTATTCTGGCCATCTGTTATAGCCCTGTTCTAATGGGATAATGTACGTACAAGCTGTATGTGTATATCAGCCTCAAACTACTTTAAGAAATTCAAACTAATATGCAAATTATGAATAAAGCATAAAATGATGCATGAACTTAATATTAGTTTCATCTTTATTTCTTTTCAGTTTTTAAAAATATTGTGAGGGAATAAGTAAATATGTATCAACTGAAGCTAGTAGTACAGTTTTTAAATATTTTTTTCTATTTTGGAGAAAACTGTTTTATAGGACATAAGCAGAAAGACAGAAAATATAGAGTAAGTCATTGATTGTGGTTGTATTAATAAGACTATGACTTAATAATACTTTGCCTTTCCATTTAAATGTCTACTAGGTCCAGAAAATCCATTTGTTCACTAAAGCACAATGCCAATGAAGGCACCCACCTGCAAGAAATCATTTAGAGAATTCTCTCTTACTTATCCGTGAAAAATATTTCAAATAATTTGCACCCTCTTTTGAGCATGGTAGAAAGTTGGAATCTTTGAGGATGAAATGTACTTTATTCACAAATACCTCCTGGTCCTGTTGGCTTGGTCCCATCTGCTTGAAACAGATGCTTGATTCATTAAGGAGACATTGCAGAAATAGTGGGCTTGTGTTTACATATTTCATTGGTTCTGGAATAGTTGCTATGCGGTCTAGATATGCTATGTGACTACTGTACATCCGGCCAGTGAAAGCATTGGTTCTCTGCTCTTTGTCTATACTCTTTTTTTTTTTTTTGATAGGCAAGAAACAGATTTATTAAGATAGGACGCTTGTGAGAGATGCATGTGGACAGGCAAGGAAGCTCTGCCTTTCTATACTCTTTTACAGATTACTCACTGGCCCTTAGGTAGATGATTCACTTTATTAAGATTAACTGGTGAGATTGCTTTTAGCCCATATCTCTTCTGAGTTCAAATATCTTAATTGCATTTCAAACGAATCCCTATTCATTTCAGACTCAGTATGTCTAAGTTAGAAACATTAATTTATGATTTTATATGTCTCCGTCCTCTACAAAGGTATCAGTTTCAACTCCTCCCTTTTCTTCTTTTATATACAGTTATAGAGAATCCATCTTTTAATTTTATCAGTAATATCCTCACACTTCTATAATTCATTGCTTTCTTTCTCTCCATACTGGAACCAGACTAATTCTATTCCTTACACACTGTTATACAATAACAAATATGCATCTTTGCTCCTATTTTAACCTATTCCCACTTATTTATTTTCTCCAATCCGTTATATACATTGGAAAATTTATTTGAATTAGATAGTCATCAAAATGTAATTAATAGCCATACTAATTAGAAGTATTATTAATAAATAAAATATATTTGAGTTTATAATAATAACTCAAGGTTACTAAAAGTTAAATAGATATCTATTTTTAAATAGTAACATATTTAAAAATTCTTCAAACATGATTCTCTTACTCTTTGGGGCAATTTTTTTTTTGCCTTTTATGTAGAGCTGCGCCCGCGGCATATGGAGGTTCCCAACTAGGGGTCTAACAGGAGCTGCAGCTGCCGGCCTATGCCACAGCCACAGCAACGCGGGATCCGAGCCACGTCTGCATCCTACACCACAGCTCACGGCAATGCCGGATCCTTAACCCACTGAGCAAGGCCAGGGATTGAACCTGCAACCTCATGGTTCTTAGTCAGATTCATTAACCACTGAGCCACGAAGGGAACTCCTGGGCAATTTTTTTTTTTTTTCATGCGGCAAGGTAGGAAAAAATTCTTACTATAATAGTGGACTTGTTTCATAGTTTTTAATAAGTAAATGGGAAAATTCCATGACGACATTTAGTAGAGAGATGGCACTGGAAGAGCTATGGGGAAGTGGAACATGAGTAATGTCTATTTTTTCAGTCTCCATACTTTAGTTCTACCTTCATTTATAAACGTTTAAATGTGTGGCCATCCCAGATCTTCCACAGTGTATTTGCTGTGAGTTTTTGCTAATTAAAATGAGAGTGATCTATTGTGATTTTGGAAAGGGATTACTTTTAACTAACAATTCAATTTCTCTAGTTGCTCTTTTTATTTTTATAAATTTTATCTTGGGTCAATGGTAGCCAATTTTTTTTTTGAAAATTGTCCAATGAACTCATTATTTGAATGTATTTATAGAAAATTTTAGTTATCATTGTAAAATATTAAAATATCTATTTTTCCTTTCAAATTCGCCCCTTTTTTATCCTACTTTTGAACTTCTTGTCTTTTTAATTATTTTATAAATTTTGATTGGTTTTTAGAGATTAATTCTATTATTAGCTTATTTAAAAAACTATCTTCTTTGTCTATGTTGTTGAGATTGTTTGATTTTCTTAAATCTTCAATCAGTAATGTCTGCTTTTATTTTTATTATTTCCTCCATTCTGTTTTAGTTGAATTTATTCCACTATTGATTTACATTCTGATTTGAATATTTGTCCTTTATTTCAACATTTCTTGGGTTTTTAATACCCTGGATACACTCATTTTTTTAAATACAACTTTAAATTCATCACATTTTCTTGTTATTTTGATTGGCACTTAATCCCCCAAATCTTGTAATTTACATTTGGGGTTTTCTTTTTATCAATGAGATACCTAGAATGGAAGCCACCATGTATAGGGGCGCAGAGGCTGGGCACTGGCATCACACTGCTGTATTAAATCCAGTCTATGCACTTCCTAAATCTGAGAACATAGGCAAAGTAATTATCAGCTGTGTGTCCAGTTCTCTCATCTAGAAAAAGACATAAAACCATACCTCACATGGTTGTTATGAGGACTAAGTGAAGAGTTATCTGACCAGCATTTTGAACATGGCCAGTGAGAAGGGAACTCCTGTTTTTCTCTGCCTGCTTCCAGCCCATTTATCCACCCCAATATCCTTTGTCTTTGCCTTTTTGTCTTTTTCTCTTTCATGGTGACATACTTTATTTTAAAACACATGTGCACGCGTGTGTATGTGTGCACACACACTGTTAAAACTGTGTATTCATAACTTCTGTTTTTGGAACAGAGAAGGTCCTTAAAGCATAATTGAAAAAAAAAAATTCTTATCCAAGTCCATAAAAGGGACTCTTAGAATCCTTTCCTAATTTTGGATTCCTGAGAATTTTCTGACTCCGCAGAAAAATGGCAGGTGATGACCAGGAAAATTTGATAACTGTGTTTGAAGAAATTAGTAATACTTTTATAGAAAAAAATAACTTTACCTATTTCCCAAGCCAAAATTTATCAGTATACATTAGGAATGGTTGCATTAAAAATTAGGTACAGGTTCCATCTGACATTTTATTTTGTAAGAAAAAGATCAGACATTTCATTTCAAATAAACAGCTGTATTTCTTGCATTTTATCTTCAAAGGGAGAAAACCATGGTTGCTATTTACAGACATACAAATCTTTAAAAATATTTTTAACAAGAGATAAATATTCATGGCATTTAGGTTGAAATGAAGATATACCCATATGACTGGAAGAAAAAAACCTCAATATGAAAATACCTAAAAGTGATACTTGGCAGGTTTATTATCAGTTATAAAAACAGTGTTATTTTGTTTTCTTACATCAGAACCAGGGTGATGGCATTGTGTATTTTTAAAATGAAAGGTGGAAAGCTTATGAAAGCAAAAAACTATTATACCAAAACCCAAAAATGAATGCTGTCTGTTTTAAGATCTATTCTATTGTGTGAGTGATAGAACTAATTCTAGAATCAGCACACTTTTTTAGAAAAATCAAAATTGCAAAGGGATGATATATTTGTAGTTCATCTTTTGATACATAGGAAAGTTAATTTTTTTTGTTTTAAAAATATTGCTCTCCAAAATGCTACCTATGAATAAATAAAAAGTTTGGAAAAGAGCTGTTTCCATCCTGAGACTAACAGGGTGCTAGAGTTTAAGCAGCAGGTTAATGAGGCGTAGTAGATGGGATAGTTCTCCTTTGATCCTTTCTTCCCAGTCCTGGAAAGGTCAGGATTTGGTGGGGAAATAAGGACCTTAGCCTGAACTTGGAAGGAAAAAAATTAAAATCTGATATCTTAAAAAAGTTTAGCTGAATTATGTGGGATGTAGGTGTGGAATGGAGCAAAGTATAGATAGAATTGCTCTCCTTCACAAATGGTCCCTTTTTAAAGTGTTTAGAAGTCGTTATATATTGATGGTGAACCGTATGATTATTATATATTGATGGTAAAACGTGATGAAAAAATTCAGGGCAGCAATGTGAATATTTAATCAAAACAACAGAGGTCAGATGGTGAAACATGTAAGTAGTGAGGATGTGATGACATTTTATCTGCTCATTCCCCTGTCCACCAAAAATTCAGATCCATCCCACAGCAGATTCTTTCTATAGCCAGTATTAGAATATGTGTAGGACACTCATTCCCAAATTGATTGCCATTGAGGTCCTGAGCTAATATACTTCCTTATTATCTTCCTCCCACCTCTTTCTGAGTTTGTCATTTCTAGTTTCCTCTTTTTCATTGACCCACCTCCAATCTCAATAAGCATCTCAACACACTAACATTTAGCTTTTGGCTCAATTCCTCTAACCCTGCCGAGATATACCCTCTCACTCTGAGTTTTCTTTTGCCTCCTTAGGCCCTGGTTAATACCCTTAGCCTCTGGGTTTGAGTAGAGCTGAACCCTAATTTAATTCTCCCTAGCAGTCTGCAAGATGATTCAATTCATTGAAGGCTGTGCATTCAAAAGGGAGTATTATCACATCAAATTATGGACAGACATTGAGAGGTACTTATGAAATATGTATAATGAATTTATGAAATCAACCGCACCCCTCTCCTCACTCTTCATCTGCAAACGCAGAACTCACGACAGGTCTCAGTAAAATGAAATTTTGTGAAATAGAAATTGAGAATCACAATTTCATAAATGTTTATGAACTGTAATTCAGAATTTATTCCAACTCATCAAATAAATTATCAGGTTATAAATTCTTTGCTAAAATAATACATTTCAAACTAAAGTAGGTCATTTTTGTTTTTAAATAAATTCTTACTTATAAAATAATCTGTAGAGAACAAGCATTCACTAAGTTTAAAAAAAAAGTTCTTGGAATTCCCATTGTGGTTCAGCACTAATGAACCTGACTAGGATCCATGAAGATGCTGGTTCCATCCCTGGTCCTGCTCAGGGAGTTAAGGATCTGGCATTGCTGTGAGCTGCAGTGTAGGTCTCAGACACAGCTTGGGTCCTGTGTTACTCTGGCTGTAGTGTAGGCTGGCAGCAGCAGCTCCAATTTGACTGCTAGCCTGGGAACTTCCATATGCCAGCAGATGCACCCTGAAAAGCAAAGACTGAAATAACTAACTAAATAAAATAAAATAAAATAAAACAAAACAAAACAAAAAGTTCTTTTTTTAATGGTTCAAAATATACTACAATCATGCCTAACTGCTTTTGAAACATGACTGAAAATCTCAAAAGGCACCAAAACCAATTGGACTCAAAGAAACTCAAACTCCAACACTGTATAATAGTTCTGCCTAATTACATTATGTTAAAGAGAAGAAAGAATCTGATCTAAAAGTAGTGTTGACCTAGGAGAATGTGTTTTCCTCTTAAGTTGGAGAAAAGTTTGAGGAAAAGTTTAAGAAGTGTTAAGAAGCTTGTGGAGATAAGGATGTCTTGACTTCACTATCTTCACTTTTTATTTGTATTTTAGAAAGCAAACAAGGCCCAGCATGTGTGTAATAATAATTTGTAGTTCAAGGAACAAAAGCCTCGTGGGAATAAAATAAAGGAAAAGAAGGAAATTATTCATGATAATAGTGTTAAGAAAATTTACTGTACTATGCTATTGAAATGTGACAGTGTAGCCAGCTGACTATGTTAATCTCTCCCAACCACAGTTTTTTAATTTTTGGAGACATCTTTATGTTGTAAGAGTGACAAGTTTGATAGATGTCTATTTAAATTCTTTAGAATCTTAAAATAGACATAGAATGATTGAAGTGAAAAGGCACTTAATTAGGAGTCAGAATCCCTGGCTTCTTGTCAAGAAACTTAATGTTCCATAAGCTCTGAACCTTTGGAATAGCTTGATGTTTCTTTAATTACAGTGATACTTCTCAAACAATGAGTTTCCCTTAGGTATTCAGGTCTACTGTAGTATATTCTGATTTCCTTCTGTATATCTTTTCCACAACTATGAAAATATTTATTGGCAAGCAAACAAGTTTATAGGCATGACTCATTAGCTGCAATCAAAAAGAGAAAAATAGAACTAGGAATTAGAAGAAGAAAATACCAGAAAAGCAGAAGAATGAGTAGAATTAGAGGATTTTATAGTGAAATAATTTTAAAAGAATAAGAGATGACGAAAACATGAATGTGGGCCTTAGAACTGCATTCATATAGCTGTTGGTAGAGCCAGACCAGAGTTCTCAAATGCTTGGTGTATGTCGATATGAAGTCACTGTGGGTGACATATTGAATGGGAATACAGTTTTGACAGTACATATGCAATGATGTCTGTCTGACTGGCTTTGTAGAAGACTACTTAGAGATTTGTCTTCTGAAGCACTCCAATTATTATTTACCTCTTGAGAGGATGGTTGAATGCTAGAGTTTGGCAAAAATCCCAAGTCTTCTATTAGGAAAGCACTGAAAATGTGGACAGATTTTTCTCTCTCTTACTTTCTCTTTCTCTTCCAACTTCACACTCTGACTTTCTCTCATATACACAAGTAATTACTTACATAATTCTTAATGTTTCAATTGTTAGCAAAAAAGCAAGACATTATAAACATCTTATGGAAAATGGAAAAAATTAAGTTTCTTTCCAGTAAACGTGAATTCCATTATTATAAAGTAAAGCTTTTATTAATTTGCTTATTTATTTATAACTCATCTATTCTTCAAAGGGATGGATGTGGCTAATTTAGGATGTGTTGATTGTTCCATTATTATGTACTATAGTCATTGTTTTATTTTGTTGAAGTTTTTAGAAGCATAATATTCTAATAGCTTCACTCGTCAGATTCCAAACCTTATTTTTTTTTTTTACAAGATCTGAAGTATTTTAATTGCATGAGGATTAGAAATGTATCCCAAGTTAGTGATAGGATATTTTATGTGGCAGTGCCTCTCCCAAAGTAGCTGGCAAATCAAGGACTGTGATGTAGTGTCACTTAGAACTGAAAATAGAAATTCCTACATAAAATCTGTATTTCTTGAGAAGAAGAAGACTCATGCTACACAACTCAGACTTCTTATCCCAATGTGGAGAGTATTTGGAGCAGATCTCCTTTGCCATCGGTGGGCAGCACAGTACTGTGACAAGAAGCACTGGAGAAGGAGGCAGAAAGCCAATAAAGCACAGTATGGATATGGCAGATAATAGTACCTAGAAAAGGCATGTAATTCTAAAGCTTTCAAATACCTGTTCTTACATGAATTTAGAAGCTGAATATAAAATAGGAAGGAAAAAATGACTGTAGGAGTTGGTCATTTTCTTGGTTGACAGTGCTTTTAAGATTTGTATTATAGCCTTTACTGAGTCTTTTTTTGTCTAAGCGACTAACAGGGAGATCATTTGAAAATAGCTTGGGTTAATAATCCAAGAGTTTTGATGGAAAGTAAAAATTTTCCACTTCTCAAATTCCTAATCAAAAAAGCTGTGACTATTTTGTACTTTATAAAAAAAAAAGCAGTGCCATCAAGTGCCCATATTGAGCCTAAATACAGTTTCCCAATAAGAAGAACCAGGCTTCCTTTGGAGAAAGTCCTGATTTCAGGGCTGAGCAGAACATGTGTAAGATGGGATGGTAACATGGCTCACCAAAGGAGTTTCCGTTGTGGCTCAGTGGTTAATGAATACGACTAGGAACCATGAGGTTGAGAGTTCGATCCCTGGCATCGCTAAGTTGGTTAAGGATCCGGCGTTGCCATGAGCTGTGGTGGCTGTGGTGTAGGTTGCAGACGCGGCTTGGATCCCGTGTGCTGCGGCATAGGCTGGCAGCTGTAGCTCCGATTAGACCCCTAGCCTGGGAACCTCCATATGCTGCGAGTGCGGCCCTAGAAAAGGCAAAAAGACAAAAAAAAAAAAAAAGTCTCACCAAAAGCAAGTGTTTGTGCTTAAATGATCACATGAAGAGGCTCTCACTGCTAAAAAATCAGACAATTAGATCATCAGAAAAGATTATAACCACAAAAGGTTATATCACTTCCCTATATTTAGATTTGCGGGTTTATAATGATATGGAAATGTTAACTAATAGCTCACTTACTAGACCATGGCGGTAAACTAAATCATTACTCTGAAAAAAAACAGAAAAAAAGAGGAGGAATCAAGAGTAGAGGAATGGCCACTAATATCACAAAAAGAGAGAAAATCAGATATTAAGTGTCTCAAGGTGGAAGAAGATAACACTACCGTGGAAGTAGACTTATTAAAATGAAGAAAATAACTGAACAAAAATTTAATGCAATCAGCAAAATCCAGACTGGGCAATTTCATAGGGTATACTTCTCTTTCTTCAACAAATTAACTTCATGAGGGAGAAAGGAGCGAATAAGCCACTAGATTAAGAGAGAATTAATCAATTGCATTACTTGGACCTTTTAGGCTTATGCAATTACATGAAATAGCATAAATAAAGACATCCCCCACTGTCCCTGGCACGTAGAAAATGGTCTACAGTTATTATTTTTTCATAGACTATATGAAGGTAATATTTTTAACTTTTAGAAGTACTAACTACACAGTGTAAAGTATTTTGAACTAATTGGGTGGAACATTATTTTGATGGAGCTGAGTAGTTTTTGACATTTCTGTAAAATCTGCTTTTAGTTGCTAACACTTGTGGAGTACTAATAATATTACAGGTAGACACCTTCCTGATAGCAGTAGAGAAGGTCATTTTTTTTTCTGAAGGGGTTTGAGGATGGATAATATCTGACTTTCCCGACTTGTTTATTATGACATTTACTGAAGAAACTCTGTTTTAGATCCTAGAATTTTCCCAGTGTCACTTTCTGTTTTGTTATTATATCCATCTTCCTACAAACAACATCTTTCAATATTATCTCTTGGTGACATGCATTATTTTTGCCAGAGCTTTGGTATTTGCTTTTCTCTTTTTAATGTGTTCATAATTGATTTCTCTTGAATGTTGGGAAGGATTTTTCACTGTAAATGTTAACATCTATGAAAGTGTTTCCCAAAAGAATAGGGAAAAAGTTTTATGCTAGAGTCACAGTATAGTTCAATTAATAGGAAATGAAACTCACGATGACATCCTTAGAATATATGTGGTCTTCCAAGTAGAATATAATTAGTCAAAATGGGTTAGGGAACAGAGACAGACAAATTTTAATTCTGAAAGTATTATTTTTTAGCAAGGCTGGTATGAAAATTCCTTCAGATGCTTCTTGGTCATCTAACTATTCTAAACACATATTTGAAATGTAGTATAAATGTGTGTTGCATATACATATATATAACATATACCACACACACATGTACACACACATAATACATACACAGGTATGAAAATACATACACACACTCACATACGCACAGGTATGAAAAGACTTTTACCAGGTGCTCTGAAAATAACTATAACTTTTGAAAGATTATATTATGCTTTATTAGATCAATCATTAGACCAATAATATCATACCAATCAGGCAGTAACTAAAGCAATAAAAGGAATCGAATGTTCGTGCTAATGTGATTTTAGTGACAGCTAAGACAAATATGCATTCATTTTTTTGAACATTTTAACATATTTTGCTTTGTGAGTCACTAAGTTTCCATTTTCTTTGAAAACTGAAAATAAATCTATAGAGACATTACTTAGTTTTGCCAGAAATCCAGTTCTGATACTAATTACGAACATACTTAAACACATTTAAAGAATTCAGCATTGTTTTAGAAGAGACCATTTTCCAGCATAGAATTTGTTACCAGCTCCAGACAAAGCTTTCAAAATCATTCAAGTTTTAAACTATAGCATTTTAAAAATCAAGTACTTTGGGGGGTTTATATGATTTCCGGAAGGATATCTGAGGTTTCTGGTTCATAAAACAGAAACAAGAGAGAATGCATCCTAATCAAATCACAATGACAGTTTTATTTTTATAGAACTTAGTAACCCACAAAAATTTTAACAGCCCTTTATTAATATTTTTATTTTTAAAAATAAGAGCTTAAAGGAGTAAATTAAAATACAGCAATAAAGTTATCTTAGAGAAAACTTTACTAATTGGAAAAGCAAAATATCTGTAAATCTGTATCCCTACACTAAAGCAGATATTTAATTTTATCAAGATAGAAATGCTAATGAGGTAGAATAACTATCATTACAATAAAGTTATTTCATAATTCATCATGCCAATAAAAAATAAAATCTGCATGTTAGATCAGTAAGAGTTATTTGTTTCCCCAAAACATTAAAATTTCATTACTTGGTACTTAGCTTAATACTATTAAAAAAGTGAGCAGTAGTGAGTAAAAATATTGTCACTTATTTTATTCACACATTTTCTTTTTAACATACTTTGTGTCCTGAGATGTTTTTGAATTGTGTCATCAGATTTATTTCACTCCTTTTAAAAATCCTAATATAGTTCATTACTTTAATATAACCAGAATCTCATGTGTTAATTTTATCAGTGCTAGGAATTATCATTGGAATTGGAAATAACTAGATTTCCTTTGTCTGAAAATTAGAGATCTCACTTTTCAATCAAAAATAGAGTGTGTGAAAATTTTGTGTAAAATGTAAACTCCAAAAAGTAATGTAAATTTTAATTAGTGTTAATAGGATTAAGGACAAAAACAAAAAAAATTAAAACGGTAATATTAGCTAAACTTTGAGCTATAACCTTTTTTATTCTTTATTTTTTACTACTAAACTTGAATCGTTTTACCCATTCTGAAACAGTCATTTAAAAAATTACTAAATATCTGCTGTGATCAAGGCACTGTTCTCATTACATTTAAGAAAACTATAGTTTCTTTTAAGTTCATCAAGATAAGTAAAATTTCATGTTGCAAATGAACTGATTTACAAGACAGAAATACACCCACAGACATAGAAAACAAACTTATGATTACCAAAGGGGAAAGCAGAGGAGGGATAAATTAGGGGTTTGCGATTAACATATATGCATTGCTATATATTAAATAATCAACAAAGACCTACTATATAGCACAGGGAATTGTAGTCACTGCTTTATAATTACCTATAAGGGAAAAGAATCTGAAAGAGAATACACACTCACACACGTATATATGTGTCTGAATCATTGTGCTGTATAGTTGAAATTAACACATTATAAATCACCTAATTAACTATACTTCAATGAAAAAAAGTAAAATGTCATGCTACCTAACTTCTATTGAGTGATGTCGTTTAAATGATGTCAAACAGTTACTATATCCATTTTGCTTAACATCTTAAATATAATTATTTATAGAAAAGTTGAGTTTGGAGCAATTTCAAATTTAAATATGATCAAATTTATCAGTCTATATTCCCACCTTAATGCTTTAAACCCCTCTCTTACAATGCTTTTGTATTTTACGATTATTTTATCTTCCTTATTATTTTTACTATTTTTCTTTCATCTTGATTTTTTAATCAAGTCCCCAAATTCATAATTGGTATTTTTTCATTATCATTTAAATATTATTGTTATTACTTTTATTGTCAATGTTTATTTAGGTGTGTTGGGGAAAAGTGACTCTGGCTCAGATTGTCAGTGTCAGAAAGTAAGGCACATGAACACGGGGAAATCTTGACAAGGCTTTTTACTTCTGCAGAAGGGCACAGGTACTCAAAAAGCACATGCAAAAGAGGGAAGCCGTCCCCTATTTATCCCTAATGCAGGTGGTATACCCGTCCCCTTTTCATTGGTCAGGTCAGGGCACACATTCTTCTTGGTTGGATAATTTGATACAAATTGTTACTGGGAGAAGAGCAAAAGAGGGGCGGGGTGGAGAAGGGTATCTCAGAGGAAACAGGAAAAAAATGGAGTAACCGAGACTTCCTTTGATAGAAAAGACATATGTTAATTCTCACATGTGTACATAAATATTTATTTCTTTATTCATCATCATTTCTTCCCTTCTAGGAATTTATTCTATGCTGAAATATATACCTCCATTATTCCTTTAGTAATAATCATTACACTTAAACTTTGTTAAAAATTACCTTATTTCCATTATTCTTTAATCATATTTAAGCTGAATGTAAACTATTAGGCTGAACTATTTTTCCCATCCATTTTGAAGGTATTATCTCATAGTCTTACACAAATTATTAATGTTGTTGGTCTGCTGTTTCTATCTTCTCTTTTCTCTGCAATAGATTGTAAAGTTTTTTCTTTGTCTGTGGTATTCTGCAGTTTACGTATCATTCTTCTGGTATGGATTTGCTTTATTTTTCTGCTTAGGACTTGTTTTTCAAGCTAAATATTTATCTTCTTTTCAAGTCTAGAAAATTCTCTATTTTTTCTACACGCTTTTCTTTATTCTTCTTCTGTAACTTCCATAAACTGTACTTTCAGATTCTCATATCTTCCAAGTGTTTGAATAGCTCTTTCACATACTCTTTTCTCTTTTTGCTGCATTCTGGATAATTTTCTCAGATTTATCACCCATTTCAGTAATTCTCTCTCTAATAATATAAAACTTCCAGTTCCTCATAGGCATATGACAGGAACCTACTTAATAAGCAGGCTTTTAATATACTAATACAAGATATTGATAAAGACATTAATCCTGTGGAAGCCCAGAACAAGTCAAATTTTAATGTTATACTTCTTGAAATTTATCTATAGTTTATTATGATTTCATTAAAATTTCACCTTTTCTGTACATTGTCATTCAGCATATTTAATCTATATAATTGTATCACTTATCCAGTCTATATTTCTGTTAACCAAAATAAACAATAATGAATGGTATAATTAATGAAGAAGTTCTGTCAAATGCCTTTAAATTCAGATAACCCATATCTTCTGCACCTCTTTGATCAGCTATGAAACTGATCAAAAGAGAAAACAGAATCTGTCTTATTTATTTGGTTCAATGGATACATGTTAATTTCTACTAATTGCAAACTGTTTTGCAATTTTTTAAGAAACTGTGTTTATTATCCATTTTAAGTTTCTAAAGATTTTTACCCTGTAATTTGCAAAATGTATTTTAAAAATAAAAACTTATTTTAAATTTATCAACATCTTCATTCATCATCATTCTAAATGAGACTCAATTTGGTTATCTAATTTCCATATTTTTAATATAGATGTGGTAGTATGTCCAGACCTCAGTATAGACATTTAAGAGATCGAGGTAAATTCAATTTTTATTCTCCACCTTTTACCTCTTTAAATGTTTTGGTGAAAAGAGAATTGTGTCAATATGAACACGAAATATGTAAAGAAATTGAAGTGCTATGCCTGGTGAGTTACATTAAGATTTGATTACTTGATTCGAAGAATCACAGGGGGCCACTTAAGTTAGGCAAGGAAGTTGCATAATCATATTTGGCTTTGGAAAGATCATTTAGAATTCTGTGTGTAAAATGGGTGGTAAAGTTTGATGACTAGAGGTGGGAAAAGTTTTTTGATTCAAGTTTTACATAGGAAGTAATTTTATGGACTTCTTGATCGATTAGTTGTGGATGCTGGATGAGTCAAGACTCATGGCATTGGTAACAGAAGACTAGGGTCAAGTCTGGACAAGAAAACATCCAGACGTAAGCAAGGTAAACATGGGCTGTCAGTGGGATAACTGAGTGGAGAAGTCTAGTTACAGGTCTGAAGTTCAGGAGAAAGCCTTGGCCTACTTGTAATAGAAGTCAGGAAAAGATATGTAGTCATCCAAAGGAAGGATAAAAACGAGAAGACAGAAAGGGGGCTGGAGAAACCTGGGAAATAGTGGTGCCAAGAAAGTGAAGTATGTTTCATGAAAGAGATTGGTTAGTGCTATGTCAGGATGCTACAGGTAAAGCAAAGATTGAGGGATATAAAAGAGGGTAGGAACAAGATCATGTTGTGAGAGCATTTTTAGGAAAGAAACAAATAAATTATGGCATATACATTAAATGGAATACAATATGAAACTTTTGAAATGTATAACCTTCATGTATCAAGCTAGAAACAAAATATTGAAAGAAAAAGTGACATGTACAGTAAGATGTTATTCATATGAACTGTGAAATACAAAGTACACGCTATTTTACAAACACACAGACATAGAAACAGACACACATATATGAGAAGTTTAAAAAAAGATTGATAGGTTACATATCAACTTCAAGGTATTAGGTCTTTCTGCAAAGAAATTAACAATAATGGATGAATTAGATGTAACTTTTAACTGCATTAGTAAAATTTTACTTCTTTTAAACAAACAAAAGTGATCTAGAGCAAAGAATGACAAAGTAGAAGCATATCAGAGTTCCCCTCATGGCTCAGTGGAAATATATCTGACTAGCATTCATGAGGATGCAGTTTTGACCCCAGGCCTGCTCAATGTGTTAAGGATCCGGCATTGCCATGAGCTGTGGTGTAGACTGCAGACATGGCTCAGATTCCTTATTGCTGTGGCTTTGGCATAGGCCAGCAGCTCCGATTGAACCACTAGCCTGGGAGCCTCCATATGCCCCAGGGTGCCGCCCTAAAAAGACAAAAGACAAAAGACAAAAATATGTATATATAAACATACGTTAAACCTTGGTGATAATGAAGTCATTCTTTAAACTCTTTGTGTTTTTAATATTTCATAGTTTTCTAAAATAATTAGACTTATGCTGGATACCCAAAATATATAGATAGGAAATGTGGTCAGATTTTACTAGGGGTCAAATTTTCTGGATATTTAAGAAACTCACATTTAACTGAGTGTGGGGGTAGATCAATAGAAGTGGTATAGTTGCAGTTGTTTCAACTAGTGGTTATATTAGACAAATGATCAATTAATACTTGTTTCAAATATAAGGAAAATATAATACAATTTTCATTCAGCCATAGTATGTTACTCTTTACCAAACAAGCTGGCATAAGTAGTTATTGTTATAATTAATCACAGCCTATTAAAAATTTCTGAAATAGGAAAATAAGAATGTATGTATTAATTTAAATCTTCTGCTTAGTATTCTTCTTTAACATTGATAATTAATTATGGACTCGCATTCTCCTACCATTAACAGTGTGCATAGTTACATTAGACATGTCATTTCTTATATAAAAAGGTTTGATCATTTAAATTGATGGAATATTCAAACAAAGCCTGAGTTTAAAAATAAATAAATTTTGACAGTGGAAAAATGTAAACTCTCTTAACATTTCTAATTTTACTTTAAATAGTTATAGAGTTATGCATTTTTCCAAACAGGTATAACAAATTAATTTTTCTTTATTCATAGTGCATACTTTAATAAACCTTCCTTTTCTATTACGTGTTTTTAAACCATGCCTAGTTGCCATTCATGCAGTTTATTAAAAGCTAAAAAGATTTGTCAAAAAATGAAAAAAATTCTAAATATTTCCCAGATAGGGAAATCATAATCCTTGGTTACTCTGTCTCAAAAGAAAAATAATACAATGCACCATAATAAATAATAAAGAACTGGAGAACTTAACCCTAGACTCTCTAAGAATTACTTGTATCACCATCCATTGACCACATTTAATAGCCAGATTATGTCATTATAAAACCTGCAAATGATCTATACTGATTTACAACAAGCTTTGACTGAAGTTATAATAGTGATAACTTAAAATGATAGCAGGACTGAAAATCTCACACAGAGAACTCAAGTCTCCCTGTATAAGACTGTAAGAGTAATTATAGATATTTTTAAATTTTGAATTCTTATCTCCCAGTGTTAGGTACTTACCTGCTTTGAATCCTGGTATACTATGAAATTTGATATGTTGCAGTGTGAAAACAATAAAGTCAAGTTTAAGGTCACAAACAAGCATTGTTACTTACAGAAAATAGCAACAGCTTGTTCTGACTGAGGAATGATCAAATGAGGCAAAACATTCTCATAGCTTTTCTGTAAGTTGGGACACAGCTTTATAAAGAATATTTATATTCATCTCAGGCAGGCCCCTCAGATTTGAAACCGTGATGTTTTTAATCAACTGTTCCCCATGTGATATTAATCTTGCAAAATCTTAAAACTTGAGGTCATATTTTTCCCATCTGCTGTGAATTGCCAGAGATCACTTTCATCTTAGAAATTTCACTCTCCAAAATAAACCCTCTTTCTATGACACACAATCTCTATTTGGAAAACAAACTTAATTGCAAAGACCAATTTGTCTTTAATATTCATTATCTATGAGTGTTTATTACTGTCCTAGAATTGTACTACAATTTCCTTTTAATTATTTTCCTGAGGATGCACCTCATTTCCTGATGACGACTGGAAGATACCCAAATGACTACCAGCCATAATTATGACATGTTACTTATTCAGAAGCTTCAGTAACCATTCATAGTCATTGAATGTTTATTAACTTCGGTTTCAAAATGTGACATTTACCTAACCTGGGCCATAAACTATTCAATTATATCATATATATGTGAAAATTAATCCATTTGCCTTGGCACCTTCATATAAAATTATCTTGTTTTGGGAAATTGTCTTAACTGGCTTCTGAACTGTCTGAATAATTTCTCTATAAATGAAATATATATATATATATATATAGAGAGAGAGAGAGAGAGAGAGAGAGAGAGAGAGAGTGTCAGGCTACAGAATTTCAATTATTATGAGAGATGTTATAGGCAATAAATCATATAATTGGTTAAGAAAAGGTTTCTGTGGGACCCTAAAGTCTTCTCTGTATGAAAGAAAAGAATTATTAAAGAATTGGTACAGAAAGAAGAAAACTGATAAACATTTAGAGAAAGAATATAAGGATTTATCCCTTTGAGAAAGCAGAGATTCTGCAAGTGATTGCAAATTTTGAGAGTAGTGGAATATATGGCTATATATTTGAGGTAGACCAGAGGCCAAAAGATTACTTTTTGAATATTGGAATATCCAACCATATTATTCCATCGGCTTGAGTGTGTTATTACATGTGTTGAGGAATCATAGACACATCTTCAGAAGTCATAAGGAAAATTTATGCATGCACATGAGGAAAGTGCTATTTTATTATCACTTCCACATACCAAACCCATTTATTTGGCAAACATTCAATAAAGGTTGGCTGTTACTATGGGCTGGTGATGATGTGATTGCAGTTTTTGGAGTAAGTGCAACTACTGGATGCTTCCAGCAAGGGGAAGCAGACCTCTTCAGAGTGAGGGTGGCTAATCTCAAAGGGGTCCACTGGCAACTAGCAATTACCAGGGCGTTAGTTTGATGGCACATCAAAGTTTTCTTTACTCATCTTCTTAATCTTCCCTCTTCTGTAGGATTTATTCCTTTAACCTGCATTTCTTTAGTTAAAGCTGATGGAGGCAGTACATATCATAGGAGCAGCACATGAAGGAACATGATCTACTTTATATGTTAATAAATTACTCTAATGCAGTCTATATCAAATCTCTATTAATGATATATACCCCTACTGAGTTTGGAATCTAGAACCACAGACTACCTGCAGGATCTCCCAAATTTTTAGCATAGACAAGTTGGAGGTGCAAACACAATTTTGAGACCCTCACAACTGTGCCACTCCAGCTAGTCTATGACTATATCCTTGACTTCTCTTTGTCATGCCAGTTACAAGAAGGAGGGTCATCTAATAATTATTTATTCAGAATTCTAAACTTCCACCTGGACAGGTAGAACTTCTGGTATCCACATGTCCCTGTCTTGTTTCACTTGAAGTTTCTCAGCCAGGATTGCTGAGTTTCTTCCAGAAACTCAATCTCATCACCCCAAGTCTGACACGTCAACTTGGACTTGACAATACACTTAGAATTCTGGATAAATTAATAGTATTAGCACCTTTTGGAATCGTGATAGACTCATAACACTCAACCTTTACCTTTGAACTTATAGTTTTAGAGTTTCCCAGTCCTTTTCTGGAAACAATGTTTACCATAAATTATTTATTATATGATTGATAATGTTACTGTAATTGTTTTGTTTGCTGATTTGTAGCTTTTAGTCTATAAGACTGAA
Organism: Catagonus wagneri; assembly: GCA_004024745.2. Lineage (NCBI taxonomy): Eukaryota > Metazoa > Chordata > Mammalia > Artiodactyla > Tayassuidae > Catagonus > Catagonus wagneri. The sequence continues at coordinate 14,726,852 of PVHT021183696.1, forward strand.
ACTTTAGTCTCATAATCTTATTTGGAAAGCAAACCAAAAATCATCAGCTCTTTAGGAACATTGGGCAGTGGGCATGCTATGGAGTATGGAGTTTTAAGTCGTGTGTGTTTGTGTGTGTGTGTGTGTGTGTCTGTGTGTGTGTGTGTGTGTGAGAGAGAGAGAGAGAGAGAGAGAGAGAGTCCTTTTGATATGATCAAGTTCAAGATTATTTTAAAGACTGTAAGCAATAGTTAGTGGCACCTAGAAGACTGAAGAGAAGTAGCATGTCCACATTGGGCAGAAAGTCAACCAAACAAACCTGCTGCTGCAGGGATGTTACCTGGCAGTACAGGCAGAGGGGATCCAGTGAAGCTGCACAGGTTTGAGATGAGAGAAGCAGGACCACTGTGTATGGTTATTCACAATACTCACAGTGAATATTGCTCAGCATGGGACTTTGTGAGTAGTGCCCTTGGACTTGTGTAGTAGAGGATCCTCTGGACCACAGACGGTAACATTGGACATGATGAATGTCAAAAAGCAATTCGAGAACATCCTAAAAAATACTTAATAAGGTCACTGGATTACATGATGTAATGTGGGATAAGGGTCTAAAGTATTCAGTTTGGATAATAACAGAAAGGATGACCACAGAAAACTAGAAATTTAATAGTGGTGAGACAACCTTTTAGTTTAACAAAAATTCTGTTAAAAACTACCCAATGCTTGCTTTGCTCTTATCCTAGCAACTAAGCTTTTTCTTTTGTATGCTTACCTTGTGATTTTACAACCAGGAATGATCTCGATTTCCCTTAATAAAAAATTATTAGTTTTATTTATAGTTTTCCTACTGTCTCCGGCCTTCTGTGCCATATTTCTTTCACTGTTCTCTTGAAATAGTTCTTACCTTTTCCTTTCTTATTCCCTCCTGGCTGAGCCCCCTTCAAGCTAGCCTTGTACTTGATCCCATAGTTTAAATCTCATTAAATATAGAAGATATATTATAATGAAGATGCATAAAGAAATATGTGTTTTCAATGACCGTTAGTGTCTACTTATCACTAGGAGTGGTAGGAAAGCCACTCTTCCCTAAATGGTTATCTCTTCAGTGTAAATTTTATTCTTTTCCTTATTAAACAATAAAATCAGGACCAGTTCTTCCCTATTGACTTTATTTAAGAGTAGTATGCTTTTGCTTCTCAAAGATTCAGTCTGTGTTATATGATTGGAAAGGAACTGGAAGTGCCCAAATCTGCATAAGATGATTTGCATATTTATTTATTTTATTTTTTGGCTGCTCCTCCAGCATGTGGAAATTGCTGGGCCAGGTATCAAACCCTTGCCACAGCAGTGACCACCCCATGTTCTTAACCTGTTGTACCACAAGGGACCTCCCACTTGCATTTTTATAGTTGACAATAGTTGATAGGCTGTCTGTTTTACCACCTCTCTTGCACTTAGTTACCTAGAAGGGACAATACATTATCAGATTACTTATTCCTGATATGGCGTTATATTCCTGAATTGTTGAATTCGTACTTAACTTTCAAGCCATTGCAGAGGTACCCTCTCATCCATGAAGGCAAAAGATTGATTACTTCCTTCCTTGGTAAGTGACCTCTGTGCTTATGTGTCCTCTCCTGGCTTCTAGCACCTCTTTGGGAAATATTTCCTGTACCTCTATAAATATCCTGAGGGCAGTGACCTGAGGTTACTCACCACAATGCCCAGCAAACACCTGGCAAGTAGAAGGTAGACAATAACTATTTTCTGAGTTGAACTGAGTAGGGAAAAAGCTAAGGGAGAAGCAGTTAAGGAGCATTTTCTCTGTGCTAGCTCTTTACTTCTGCATGTGGTTGTCTTTTAAACTTTCCCATAATTCTCTAACAATTCTAGGAGAATACAATTCAGGATGATTCAGGGGAAGAACAATTGACATTTGTGTTTTTCATTACCCAGCACATCTTATTTTATAATATATTCAAAATGATTCCTCTGCTGAAATAAATGAGTATTTGTATCTCAGCTGACTCACTTAAAACAAATATCATTACAAGTAGACAGAGAAATGGTTCAGGCATTTTAGAGTTTATCGGAAAAGATTATTGCTACTTTTTGTTCAAAATAAAAGCAAACACTGGCAATATTTACATTGATATTTTCTCACCAGACTAGGAATGATAAAAAGTGATTACTTTAAAAAATACTCAGAAACTTGTTCTGTTATTTGGCTTAAGCTATTTTGGAAGCACCATGAACACTGATTGGTGAGAGGAAGATTGTACTGTAGCTAAATTTAAAGATAATACTACTCAAGAGTTAGCAATAGAAAAAGTATTTTATGGCCTTCTCTATAGAATAGCCTCTACTGCCATCCCCCAGGACCCTGTACTTTCTTAAAACCACAGTGAATAATTATAAAAATTTTCTAATGTATGTCTATATATGTATATATTTGTGTGTATATATGACTATAGTGAAAGTATTTAGAAAAATAAAATCTGGCAATGCTAATGAAACAGAAGTTGGTTGCCTAGAAATAGACACTTGCCATTTATGGATACTCAAAAATTTTTAATACTTTTTTTGTATTTTGATTGTTCTTCATATTCTCACATTGTTATTAGTTGTTAATTACCTTTTCTAAGACAATAAAATAAAATGAAAGATATGTAACTTAGATCTCACAGAATAAACAGACCCATACAAGTGTCTGAATTGATTGAGCTTCATGGGGCATCAGTGGGACTTGCTTCTTGCTGCTGACATGGGTGGAGGCAGAGGCTGAGTACATCTATGATCCGCAGCATTGTCTCCTTTAGCGGAACAGTTCTGCAGTGATATCTGTGAAGTTATTTATGGAAGTTTAACCATCAGTCTTTCTACAGTATTATGAGGTTTCAAACATCCTTTAATAAATCCATTGGAGGTCAAACTAGGTAGAATACTCTGTTGATTACAAATAAGAAACATGTCTTATTTTAAAACATTATATCTGATACTTCCATATACCCAAAAACTCATACTTCGCTTCACTATGATGAGTCTTTGGAAAACATTTTTTGATAATGACAATGATAACAGTGTTTACCAAAACATAATTTAATGGGCTTCCTTGCCCATATTTGATGTGCTTTATTGCTCAAAATGTGTGTTTACTTTTTTTCTCAATAAGAATGTAAGGAGTTCCCATTGCAGCTCAACACTAAACTTAACTAGTATCCATGAGGATGCAGGTTCGATCCCTGGCCTTGCTCAATTGGTTAAGGATCTGGTGTTGTTAGGAGCTGTGGTGTAGGTTGCAAGTGTAGCTCGGATCATGTGTTGCTGTGGCTGTGGTGTAGTCTGGCAGCTGCAGCTCCAATTTTACCCCTAGCCTGGGAACCTATGCCGCAGGTGTGGCCCTAAAAAGCAGAGAAAAAAAAAAAAAGACAAAAAAGAAGGCAAAGTCTCTGTCCTTAAATAGAGTAGATATTCAAGTGTTAAAAAAGTAGATGCACTCATCATGAGGGAATTTTTTTTATCTTAACTTGAAACCCTAACTTAGCTATGCCAAGAAATGTGTTTTCTGAAACTCTTGTAAGGATGAATATACATATTTAAGCCAAACCTTTCCTTATTTCTTTTGGAACTAGTTCAGAAATATTTCTGCAGCCAAATACATCTGTCAGTTTCTTCACTATTAAAGGCAAAATTTATGGATTTCACCAATTCATCGCACAATAAAATTAAAGAAGATTGAGTAATATGAAGTATAAAAATGGGCTTTTATCAATTCAGTGCTCCAAGTATTCTTTATATTCAATTTTGTATATATACATTAAAAAAGTTTACCGTTCAAACTTTTCTTTATAACATCTAAAAGTGAAAGGTGATATGACAGAATCGATATTTAATATAAAATCATTCATCTTGCTTTCCGACAGCTTAAAATATTTCCTTTGCTGTTTTATTAGAATCATAAGGAGTTTATTTTGTTGGTTTATAAGTAAGCTTGAAACAACTCCCTGATATTCTTTTCCCTTTATACCTCAGGGCACATAATTGAATTGATCGTAAGCCTTGCTTATGACACATTCTCATCATTGACTTATGTTTGACCTTCTTTTAATTATTCATTTGCTTTTATAATAATGAAGACCTATGCCATTTACTGGCTGTAGTTTATATTTATCATATTTACACACTCTTTGCAGAATACCAAACTGCTAAGGGAGATGAAATAGAAACAGAGGTCTTACTTTAGTAAGTGACTCAGAGTCTTTTATTGGGAAATAACACATTCACCATTAAACAGGAATCTTTCATAAAAAAACACCAGTTAGTGTAGCATTTCTGGTACAGTTATAGATTTTACAAATTAGAGCTGCTAGAAGGTTTTAGAAGAATATTGAATTAGCAACTGAGTTATTGGAAACCAAGGCTAAACTATATTGTATAGGTCATGGGTGCTCTTTTATCTGTATTTTAGCATGATGTGCTTTTTATAGATGAAACATAAATCCAAACCAGCAGAAGAATGGGAGATGGACAACCTGCTTCTTAAGTATGATGAAGGTGTAGATTGAGCTTTTGAACCCTTAGCTGGTATAGCAGGTAGGGGAGCTTCATCAAGAACAAAGCTAGGAGTTCCCGTCGTGGCTCAGTGGTTAGCGAATCCGACTAGGAACCATGAGGTTGCAGGTTTGATCCCTGGTCTTGCTCACCTAGTTAAGGATCTGGCATTGCCGTGAGCTGTGGTGTAGGTTGCAGACCTGGCTCGGATCCTGCATTGCTGTGGCTGTGGTGTAGGGCCGGCGTCTACAGCTCCGATTAGACCCCTAGCCCGGAACCTCCATATGCCCTGAGTGCAGCCCTAGAAAAGACAAAAAGACAAAAAAAAAAAAAAAAAAGAACAAAACTAAACCTCCTTCAAACAAATACATTATAAGGAATTCTTATAACCTCACACTTTCCTTCTGGAATTAAGCATTGTGCCATATAATTATATAAATATGTTGTCCATATACTTAGCTTCATACATGTCCCACTAGCTCATCTTCATCATCTGTAAATATGTGTGAGCTTTTCTTGAGCTAGAAGATTTTTATGGGATACTTCATGTAATTGAAGTGATGCTAGATTTAGATGTCTTTAATGTTTGGAGTCCTGTTATGAGTAAAAATAGAGTGGCAGAATAACAGATAACAACAAGGAGCAGGTGTTGGAGGTTTTCATTGGTAATAACCAGCTGAGATGTAGAGTAATGGCAAATGTTTTAGAAGAAAGTATAAACGTGTGTGATGGCTTTCAAGGCTAATTGAAGGCAAACAGTTATTATTCTTAACTTTTCTGTTACATTCCCCTATTAGTATCCTAGAGTTGCCATAACGAAACACCCCAGACTGTATAGCTTAAACAACAGAAATTTATTTTCTCTCAGTTTTGGAGGCTGGAAGTCCAAGATAAGAGATTAGATGGTTTGATTTCTCCCAAGGCACCCTCGTTCGCTTCCTATGGCTGCCTTCTTCCTGCTTCTTCATATGACCTTCTCTCTGAGCTTGTGCACACTTGGTGTCTCTTCTGTGTGCTTTAATCCCCTCTTTTATAAAGACATTGGTAGGATTGAACGAGCTCTTAGGATCAAGTCTAATGGCCTGATTTTTACTTATCACTTTTATACCATCTCCAAAAATACATAGTCACATTCTGAGGTACTAGGGTTTGGACTTCAGCATAGAATTTTAGAGAGACACAGTTCAGCCCATAACAATCCCCTTACTTGAAATATAATCATCACCTAGCCCTGTTAGGAACACTGTATTCCAAGCAAATTAGACAACCTCTCTTTTCCTGAACAAACCAATATATCATTGCCTTCTCACTCTTTTAAACTATACTCTCATTTTTCTCTGTCATAATTTTATTCATCCTCCAATGCTTCTGGGGCATTTTTAATCAGTCTGGCTAGACATGATCTCTGACCTTGGGCTCTGTTAGTCTTTTGTTTATCACACTCTATTAGAACTTTTATCAAGTGATATCGTATACCAATAATGATGTGTGCCTTATTTCTTCTCTACACTATGTTTTATAGAAGTCTTTCCTATTTATTTTCAAATGCCTGCATTACATGGTGCAATGCCTTATATATAGTGGATGCTAAATATGTTTTGTTGACTCTTTAAGACTTAATGATATGAAAAGGTTGGCTATATTTTTTCCTTCAGACTGTTAGCATTTTTTTTCCTAATGTTTTCAACTTTATTCCAATAGAATTTTCCACAAAAATCCCCTAAAACTCACACTGCACTTTTAATGACTGCCTTGTTTAGCATATTTCATTCATCTTTGAGTAAATTTGGTCAGCATTTGATTGACAGGCAGACAAAAAAGAGTAGCAAAGATAAAGAAGATTAGCAAACAATCTAATTAGGTGATAGAAAATACAAATGATTACTTATTGGAAATAATATAAAGACAATGTCCCTTTTTTGATGACATTCTTAGAATGGGAAGAGAATACCATGGAATAAACACATAGGAAAAAGGAAGATTTATTAAGAATTTACTTTAGGAGAATAAGAGTGGTGAGTGGTGAGTGAAATAAGAGGGTTTCATTGCCTGTTTTGGAGAGACTAAACAGCTATAGACCAGGAGCCACATAAAATGTGTAGCATTTATTCCAATTCCAATTGGAATTTCTTATTTCCCAATAGAGATTTATAGCAACATCATTAAAATGAGAAAAGCCTATGTCTTTGGGAACAGCTGTAAATGGAGTTGTCAGGTGATGGTGACATTGTTTTGGAAAGTACAGCCATTTCTACAGGCTGGAGTTGGGAGAAAGGGGTAATCTCACCTCTTGAGAAGTAAAATAAGTAAAATCAGAGAGGTGGGAGCTCACTCTACGATACAAAGAAGATAAGAAGAGAGGTTCCTAGAGTGGTAATACTCTGTAATGCCACATACAAGGTTCCCACAGATGGGATTTTTGATTCTGTTTTGTTTTCCCTTATGCTGTGTAAAAGATGGAGCTTTTCTTTATTTCCTAGTTTTCGACAACTCTTCCAGGAGGCCGGTCTTTGAACTCCTACACATCCATTCCCACAGATGCTAAATTTATCTCAAGCACACTTTGGCTTTAAACTCAGAACAGATGGAGAAAGATGCTAAGAAAAGCAGAAATTACAGAATTACATTCTGATTTGAATTTTCTTCATTAAGATAACTTACTGTGTTGATGCTATGACTGCATCATCCTACTCCAAGGATAGGTGACTGTCGGCCTAAGTATGGCCAGAAGAGATGAGCAATATTATGTCCTTTCTTTTTTTCTGGTCAGCAATAAAGTAAAAGATAAACATGGAAAGAGAATAAAAAGCAGGGGGATGAAAGAAAAGTCTTTCCCTGAAGAGTCATTTAGTATTTTAGGCAGGGCCACAAGTGATCTGGGAAAGTACATATAAGAATATATGTATTTAAACTCAGGTAGAACTTATGAGCAGACCAGTGGAAAGAGCATTGCCAACATTTTCTTTCCTTCTCTTGAGTTCATGGTGATTAAAAAATAAAGTCATACCAAAAACACAGGAGTAAGTGTAGAAATGGTAATTAACCTGTATTGAATTAAGCAAAAAAAGAAAAGAAAAAATGCTAAGGAATACTGTAAGGAAATTCTCAAGGATGTATCCAGGCTATATCAGAATTTAATTCTGAAATTGAAATCTACCAGTGATAAATGTAGTTGGTGGGTGAGTTCTGATGAATTCAAGGAAGGATGTGAAAACTCTTGAATGTGTAAGTCCCTGGATAGCTGTCATAGATTCCAAATTCCTAGACCATCCTGTGAATCCACTGAATTCCTTCTTAGTATTTATGAACATGGTATAGTGAAATTAATTCAGTGTGCGAATTAATGTATATGTATATGTGCAATGTAAACATATATGCACTTTCAGTACAGACACTTAAGCCATTAAGTGAAAACTCAAACTCACATAATCTACTCATATGATTTTTTAACATATGGCTGACATTTGATTAAGGCTAAATTCTAATTCACATGTACACTATGGATTATCTTTCTGAATGTAAACGCCAAAATAAATCCAATGCAGTTTTCAAGTAGTGCTTTGAAGACCATATTTTTTCCCACATAGAAAAGGAAATCATATACACTGTTAAAAAAAAAATTCTAAGAGTATTAAGTACTGTAAGGTAAGAGAGAGAAAAATTCACCCTTACTAGGATGGCCTTGAATTATCTCTGATTCTTCACCAATCTGAAGAAGATACTAAGAAGGACTTATTCCTGTAATGGTCTTTGGGGATTAATACTCAGTGTTGTAGTTCCCATCATGGCTCAGTGGTTAACGAATCCGACTAGGAATCATGAGGTTGCAGGTTCGATCCCTGGCCTCGCTCAGTGGGTTAAGGATCCTGCATTGCTGTGGCTGTGGTGTCGGTGGCAGCTACAGCCAGATTAGACCCCTAGCCTAGGAATCTGTATGCTGTGAGTGTGGCCCTGAAAAGACACACACACAAAAAAATTTACTCAGTGTAAAAATGTCTCAAATGTTAAGAACAGGGATTATAAAAGATCCCACAGCACGGTGTCAATTGGAAGAGTCATCATACCTAATAAAACTGAATGGCAAAATGCTTTAACGCACTATTATAATCTAAATTCTAGATAGGTGTAGAGAATAAAAGAGACTTCAGGTAATATTAACTAACTAAATACGTAAGATGAATGGTCAAAATATATGTCTATATATTAATTCAACAATCATAAGTATACATAAATGATAAAGTTGTTTCAAGAGTCTCAATAAAAATTAGCAAAAGAAGTTGGTGAGATAATAGTGTACATTATTTTGTCCAGGGCTATATATAAAGACGATAAAATATGCTATTCCTATTGATTAGTAGATAACTCTTAAAACGTGAAGAATAAGTATTAAAATTAACTGCTAATCTAAAATATTAAAACATTTACAATATGTTATCAATATTATTAGTGATTTTTTTTTAACATTTCACATTACGTTATACTTTTTATAGCCAAACACCTTCAAAATGTGTTTATGGAGATAGTGTGACTTCTGGTGGATTATTTCAGGTTATACAATGCAAACATAGTTTTCTCTAGCTTTCAGTGAACTCAAAATTCCACTAATGCTTTCATTTTGTTTACTAATCTTTGACCCAGTTCCACTTTGGATTTTCCTCTTGAGAAGCTTCATAGGATTTTAGAAATTAAATGATATGCCATCTAATTTAGTTGACTATATCTAATGTCTGGTCTTTAGCAAAACTCTAATAACAATTACTGTGCTCACACAATTAGGTATGAAAGGGAGCCTAGAGTGTTCTCACAATGGAGGCAAATAAAAATCTTCTGAAAATCAGGATTAATAAGGTTTGCAAGAACCTAAGATGGATTATCTAAATAATTTACTTATATGTTGCAGGAATAAGTAAGAACTTTAGTGTTTGTAAATACTTTTGCCATCTGTTTGACTAAAAACATTCTGTTCCCAATTTCATTTTTACTGTTTCACCTTGAGGACGGTACAATTTTAGTGATAGGACTTTGGTTTATTAAAATACAAACTAAAATTTTCTTTTTGATTTAATTAATCTACAGATATAAATTGGAATAATTCTTTATGGTACTCTGATGGTTAAATTTCCATTTTACTAATCATGTTGGGAATGTGGAAATGTTTGGATTATGAAAATTAAACGAAGTTTTTATCTTCTGTTGTTCTATTTGAAAGTCAGGGAGGAAAACAATGCATACATAAGGTTTTTACAGTGAACTTTTAATGATTCATTTATGAAACAGTCATCTGTCTCAAAGAGTATTGCTAGTTTTATTTTATTTTTTCTCTTTCTTCTGAAAGGGAAGAATTTCCCAAGGGTAGATAAGACAAGAAACTAAACTTCTCTTGTAGTCAGGATTACACAGATTTGAGCTATTGAGAAACATAGTTGCGGGTGAGATGGGGGTTTGAATTTCAATGTTCCAACATAACTGGCCTTGTTTGGAAGGATACTTTATGGGTGTGAAGTATGTTAGTCGGTTGCAGGATGACTGGTGTTTCTAATGAAAATCCACCCCCACTCTAAGGATGGCCTCTTCATGGTTAAGTTCTGGAAGATCTCACATGGAGTTCTCAGATCCAGGAATGCTCTGGAAGTCCATACCCTTCTCCCCAAACTTTTCAACCCTTCTTCAAGTTACTGATAGATTGTTGAGTTAGTATAAGCTTAATAAAAAGCTTCCAATAATAATTAGAATAGATACGGTTTACTGATTTCTGATGCTAAATAGGTGATTCTCTCCAGAGTTGCCTATCTCATTGATACCTGGAATCATGTCAGCAGGGTAGGAGTACCTTTTATTTCATGACTCAGATAACATTTTAAGAGACACTATTTCAAAGAGAACATTCTATGTTTCGTATAAATACGTTTGTAGCTGATCAATATTAGCTCCCTTCCTTAGAGCAGCTTTGACAGTAAGAGGAGGAAGAGATAAAGATGTGTCAGGGAGGGGGAGGAGCAGGGAAGCATCCCCTGGATGTTTGTGTGAGAAAAAAGTGGCAGAAATCTCTCTGATGGACTCCTCAAACCATAAGATACTCTACTTAGCACCCTAATAACAGAGTTAACACAATGATGAATTTAAAAATGATGATATTTTAATGATATTTCATGGAGAGGCAATAGTAAGAGGTCACTACATACCCAAGAGCAAAACTTAATATGCTCTCTCAGGACCATGGAATTTTGTCCCAAGTTCACCAACCATCTCATCTCTCATTCCTCTGGTTCTGAGTCATTCTGCTTTGCCCTCCCCTTACCTCGTCCACTCAGTAAGTCACATGCTATTAGCATCCTTTCCTACTAGGGAATCATCAATTATCATTTTTTCAGGGGTCATCAATTTTCATTTAATAATACCTTTTTTTTAAAAAAAAATAATTCATGGAAGTATAGTTGATTTACAATGTTGTGTTAGTTTCTGGTATACAATAAAGTGATTCAGTTATACATATACAAATAATTTGCATTTGTTAATCCCAGACTCTCAGTCCATCCCTCCTCCACCCTCCCTCCTCCTTGCAACTGTAACTCTGTTCTCTATGTCTGTGAGTCTGTTTCTATTTTGTAGATAAGACTGCCTTTGGATCTTGGACATCCAACTCTACGTTTTATCAAAATTTCTGTTTAACAGAAATGGCATCTTTCTATATGAAAGCTGGAGGTTGGGTAAAATGAGAAAGGCTATTGCTGAAAAAAAAGATAGTTATGTGTGTTTTTCCTTATTGTTAAGCCTTCATCCCTTTCTTTCCCAGTCTGGTGACCAGGATTGGACAAACAAAGAAAATCCAAAGGACTCTTTTGTCTCATTCCTTTGGGCATAGGATACTTCCAGCCAACCTCCTGCTTCTTCAAGTTTCATCCCCTCTCATGCCAAATAAAAGGAACTGCCCAAATTCAGAGTCCCATCCCAAATCATTCCCTGTACCATGTCCCATGGCTCTCCATGATTTTAACCTACTTTTTCTCTTCACTTGGGGTTTCATTCCTAGTCTAAAGATGACTGCTTCTAAGTGGGAGGTACAGAAAGAAAGGGATCAACATTTCTGCTTTGCAAGAGTGGAATGGCAGTCCATATTCTTTGAGTCATTGCCTATTAATGTTTAAATACATAGTATTTTGAGGCTCAGAAATATCGCATTTCGTAGTGATCATGGTAGTTAGCTTCATGGCAGTGGAATGTACAGAGATTTTAATTTTGTTTCATTCTCATTTTTATTCATGAAAAATGTGATTTATACTCGTTCTGAAAAAAATAAAAGATCCAAAAAGATTTCAGAATTTTGGAAGCTGGTTTAATGTATCTGTAATGTTTTAATGTTCTATCACATTTCCAGTAGTTGCATTTTCTTTTCTTTCTGTAGGGTCTTTATAATATGAGGGTAGAGACACGTTCTAATAGGCATACAGCAGATTTTCACCCAAAGTGCTTCTTTCTTGTGTAACACTTAAACCAGAAATCAAATGAAAGAAGAGACTATTTAACACCTAATTGACCACAGCCAGTTTTGCCTCTAAGGTAATGGCATAATTTCATGGTCTGCTTAATTTCCTAAAGTTACAAAACTGTCTTTTTCTCTGAGATGTTTAATGTTGTATTAGGCTGTTGGACATTATAATACATTAAAATTTAAGGAGAAGACCTCAAGTCAAGGCCACATTTACCTATATGAAATATTTATGATTGATGACTTGCTCGAGTTAATCTTTTGATTTCTAAAAAACAAGTTGTGGATATCAATGAAGAGCTATACCTCCCTGGGCCACTTCACCTTGAAATTCTGACACAAGCAGAAAAGCTACTTGAATAGATAAACTAGTAGGTGAAATACCATTTCAGGTGCATCTATTTCACCACCCAGGAGCTCCTTCAACATTTGTCGATCACAGTGTCACAGCTGACGTAACACAATATTTAATGTATCCTTTGCCTTCTTATATTGAGATTGGTAATTTTGATATATGTCTTAAAATAATATAAAGCTGTTAACCTGAAGAGAAAATGGTTAGTTTTCAAGTTACACTACCATAATAAATACGCTCAGTAGTTTCTTATATGTCTTTCCAGAAATCTAACAACAACACACCTAAGATTTATATACTGTATTGCTCTGTATCTTGCTTTTTGTTTCACTTCATTTTCATTAGAGCTTTACTTTACATTCTTATAAGTACACAGTAATCTATCATTCAACGAAGTATGTTATAAGGAAGAGTCCCTGTTTATTATATTTCTAGTGTTGCTAGAGTTTCCAGGTAATGCTGTTTTGAGCTTTATATCCAGTATGTAGTTATATCTAGACATAGTTGTTCAAAAAAAGACATTATTATATTTTAAAGGAGAATTTTTTTTTCTTTGCCTTTTGTCATTTTAGGGCCACACCCGTGGCATGTGGAGGTTCCCAGGCTAGGGGTCTAATCGGAGCTGTAGCCACTGGCCTACGCCGCAGCCACAGCAACACAGGATCCGAGCTGCGTCTGCAACCTACACCACAGCTCACGGCAACGCCGAATCCTTAACCCACTGAGGAAAGCCAGGGATCGAACCCGCAACCTCCTAGTCGGATTCGTTAACCACTGCGCCACGACGGGAACTCCTAAAGGAGAATTTTAGAGCCAATATTTTTGCTGTTATTTCCCACCAAAAATGTGCTAAAAAAAATCTTTGCTAACCTGAGGGTGGAAAATTGTCTTGTACTTGCATTCTTCATTTGCATTTTTTATTTTAATATTGATATTATGCTTCTTTGAAAATAGTTATTGGTCAGTAAGTTGTAACATTTTTTATGAAATCCATTGTCATTTTGTCATATGTACTGGTAATGTTTCTTTAGTTGTCATTGTTTTTGTTTTTTATTTGTGGAATCTTAATGCAAAACCTTTTAATCTTTGTATGATTGACTTTTTTCTTTGTGATTTCTTAATTTTGCATTCTGCATAAGCAGTCTACATCACTCAGAGACTGAGTAGGTTCACTTATGGTTTATCAGTTTTTCCCCTAAAGAACCAAATTTTAGATTTATTTATAGTTTCTGTAAATTATTATTATTACTAATTTTGTCAGTTTCTTCCAGTTTCCTCCTAAATATTATAATTTTCATTTGGTATTTATGATAAATCCTTAATTTATTGTCACTAATTCCCATTTTGTATTACTTTATATTTTATGAATTTTTAAATTTCATTGATTTTCAGTTTACTCACTTCCATTTTCCTTCTCCCCAAGAACTGTTTGTGAAGTTTCTTTAAAAGAATTTCAGGAGTTCCCGTCATGCCTCAGTGGTTAAGGAATCCTACTAGGAACAATGAGGTTGCGCGTTTGACCCCTGGCCTTGCTCAGTGGGTTAAGGAACTGGCATTGCTGTGAGCTGTGGTGTAGGTTGCAGACGCGGCTCGGATCCTGCGTTGCTGTGGCTGTGGCTAAGACCAGCAGCTACAGCTCCTGTTAGACCCCTAGCCTGGGAACCTCCACATGCCATGGGTGCGGCCCTAGATAAGGCAAAAAGACCAAAAAAAAAAAAAGGAATTTCAGAGTTTTGAAGTTTTCATTTTTACTATTTAATTTCTACATTTAATGCTTTATCGTAAAACTATGGATCATTTTATTTTATTTTAAATATTTACTGATTTTTTTCCTTGCAGCTTAATGTGTATAACTAATATTTAATTAGCTTAATTATGTTTGGCACTTGTAGATTAGTATTTTTCATATTATGAAGTTGATTTTTTCTCTTTTGTCTGATCTAGAAAGGATTTTTTATATTTAAATGGTATTTTATGATAACAAATGATCTTAAATATTCTCCAAAAGCATATTAGCCCAAGTCTTTCATCTGTCTAGATATGATGGCTTCACACTAACTTTTTTAGAGGTATTTCATTTTAAGTTACTTTTTTATTACATTTTGTTGCTAATGTGATTTAAATGATTATTTATATATAACAATTATTTAATAGTATATGTTTTTGTATCTATGAATGCCACAATTTTCTCTTTCTGTTTATCTTTATTCTGTATTTTGATTTTTCTATCTGAAATAATTTTCCTTCTGTCCTAATAACTCGGTTTATAATTCCTTTCAGTGAAATTCTGGTTGATAATAAAATCTCTGATTTTGTTTGTCTAAAAACATCTTTATTTTGGAGTTTATTTTCTTTTCAACCTATTTAGAAAATTTAGATATTTTCTATCAACCATAGCCTTGTTAAGTAATCCTGTCTTCTTCTTCTATTTTTGAAGATTTTGTGTGCCAACTTCAATGCCTAGATCATCTGTGATTCCATTTCTTTATTCCCTCATTTTTTGGTCATAGGGCACTCCCTTTTAGTGTGTCTAGTGATTTATTTTAATAAATGCAAGAAGTAGTGTTTAAAAATTAGACAGTTCAGAAAATGTTCTTTTCTTTTAGAAAGTTTTACCTTTATTCTCCTAGACAATCTTGAGTCTCTCAAATCTATGGTTGATCTGAATGAAATGCAACTGAGTTGCACTTTTGATAAGGCACAATAAACCTGTGGAAAGCCTCCGTTTATGGAATAGAGACTACTACTTTCGATTTGTTCTCAGGCTTCTTGTTCCCAGGGAAGGTCTTGAAATTAATCCTTATCTCGTTAGCAGAAAACTTTGCTTTGATTTCCAGAAGTTAGGGTAGGCAGAAAAACGGTTCCCCAAAGATGTTAACATTCTACTCACCAGAACCTGAGACTATGGTATGTTATGTGGTAAGGGGGAGTGAAAGGATTGTTAGATTATGGACATGTCTAGAAGCATTCTGAAGTCGAGGTATGAAATTGGGTAGGATGTAAATATCTACATATATTTTCCTTAGCTAACTTCACTATTTTATTTCCAAAGCCTTGTTTCTGCTTTGCTTTATGAAATTCTTCTAAGCATTTAGCAATCTTTAGCATCAGTTTCTATCTTTTTCTTTTTCTTTTTCTTCTTTTTTTGTCTTTTGACGGCTGCACCCCTGGTATATGGAAGTTCCCAAGGTAGGGGTCAAATCGGAGCTGTAGCAACCGACCTATGCCACAGCCACAGCAACGCAGGATCCAAGCCGCATCTGTGACCTACACCGCAGCTCATGGCAATGCCAGATCCTTAACCCATGGAACAAGGCCAGGAATTGAACCTGCATCCTCATGGATATTGGTCAGGTTTGTTACTGCTGAGCCAAGATGGGACTCATAGCATCTGTCTCTTAATCTGTTTTTATGAAGTTACAAACTCAGATTTTAATTTTAGCATCAATTTACTTAAGTGATTCTTATAAATCTGAAAATAAGGAAGTGATTTTCAAATCAGTTGTCAGATCCAGTTGAATACAATACCCCACATCATCCTATTCTGTGGTATGTTATCCAAAATATAGTTAGAATTTTATGTAAGAGGGGACATGATCTAGGAGGTATTCAGTAAGCATGAGCACTTTTAGAAATTTCTGGGAATGCAAGTAACATCCTTTTAGGGTATTTTAAGGTACATCTTAGGCAAGCTTTTAGGTTTTTAGTGCATATTCAACAAGACAAAATCTGTGTGAGTAAACTCACTTTGAAGGGCACCACACACTTAACATTAATTGAAAATTATTTAAGAAATTACATGATAAAATAATACTGACTAGGAAAGTAGCTAAAATTTCCGTAAGTCTTCTAATTTAGCTACAGCAGCTTTTAGTCAACCACAGAAACTGCCCCTTTTTTGTAGTTCACAGTCCTACGTTATAAGCTTTTGATGTTTGCTTTTATAAGCTTTTAGAGTGATTTACTAAAGCTCAATTATTTCTCACAAGAGGAGATCAGTGTTACCATCAATCTGTAGCAGGCTTAAGTGTTCCATGCAATGTTATATGAGTTGGGAGAGAGGAATTATGCATTTTTTCATTTAAGCTGAACACAAGTGATTTAATTATTGTGACCATCAATTTATAGTGTTACATCACCTGCATTTTTTTTTTTTTTGCTTGCCCCCTAATTATAAAATTTCTTTGTGTCATTCAGTTAGCCAGTTTGTTTAGTTTGTAAATACGCATGTCATTCCTTTGGCCCCAAAATATTAAGAAAAATATTATTGTTGTTTGGCTACAGCATAGATTTTATGTTGGTGAAGATAAAAGCTCACTGAAATCCAGCTGAGAGGTTGCCTTTTTCCACTTTGAGGAGAAAGAGTGCTAGATCACCTCTGTAAAACTCTGTCCTGTGGAGACCAAACAGGGGTTTCCCCCCTTCCCTACTACTCACAAAAGATATTTTTGGTGCTGGTCCTGGGGTCTTCCACTAAAATTGTCATTACCTAATACTACTTCTCATTTCATCAACCGCTTCAGAGGTGGTTAATATCATAAAGTAACCAATCACAGTATTTTTTTAAAATATTACAATATTAAAACTCTCAAATAACAATCAAAATTTTAAAAAATCATATATATGTATGTGTATATATCTGTGTAGTGTTCAGTTCTTATCATAAAATAGCATGCTATAATAAGATTGTAATAAGAATTTATAGACTTTTAAGTAAAAAATGTGATCTTTAGACTTCATCAAAAACATCTATTTTACTTTCATGTTTTCATGAGAATTTTTCAAAACTTCTTTTTTTCCTTATCCTTTACTGGAGAATGATTTTAAACTCTCAACTGTGTTAAGATTTTATGTCACATTTATTCCTTCAAGTTACTTTGATCAATTCTGTTATCTGCATATTTTACTTCAGCCCGATAGACCTATTTGAACTCCAAAGTGAAAAAGAAAACCTAGAGAACTGAAATGCTTCAACAGAAGAAGAAATAATGGGCAGATTTTAGCCCTTAGTATCTCTTTTCTAAGTACAGTAGGTATCTACTTGACAGAACTGTAATGAAGATTTCATAGGGATACACTTTAGAAATCATTTAGTGCCAAGTACATAACAAAGATAAACGCATTATTCTTGTGCCTTATACATAATAAATGTTTATAAATTATTGTTATGTGATTGTTGGTGGCAGTATTTTTTTTTTTTTTTTTTTTACACAACTTGTGGAAATGTATTATCCATTTCTCTAGGATAGCTTCCTTCCGAGAATCCTCCTTGGGTTTTTATGCAAATGGATCATCTGATATCTCATTCACTGGACAATAAAACCTTGGAACAGAACCAGTTTACATCTTCAAACTAAAACATGTTAGGTTCATCAGCTTCTCAATGCCTCCATTTCCTCTCTGCAAAATAGGAATTTAAAAGAGTTGCCTTCTTACAAGATATTATGCCAGAAAATCACCTGTTATTTTTACATTTATTCTTTTATGTGAATTCAGTGTTTTATGAATAATTTGCCAGATTATGGGCTGGATAATAGGAATAACAAGAAGGAACAGACTAAGTGCTTATCTTCAAATGGGCCACAGGTATGAAAGCCACCTGGGAGTTATAATGCTCTGTTAATGTGAAGCAAAGTAATATTTCAGTAGTATTTCAGTGGTTATAACCTCAAAAATCTTGAATATGGTGGTTAATTTTAAATTTTAATTTAAAACTGGGTTAATAATTTATCATGTAGAATTTCCTGAATTAATTTTCTATGAATCCATATTACTTTAAGTGGAAAAAGTATGTGGGACAGATTTTTACTCTTGAGCGTATTTGTATAATTTATGTTTTAATAAAACAATAATAAAATCCATATCATAAAGTAATTTAAATTTGGTGTATATATTTAAATAAATTATGGGTATGAATATTTTAAATTTCTAATAACACATTGACTAATTGGTATTTTTTTTATGAGAAAGCATGATCATTTAAAGGTACAAAGCTCTTTCTAAAATTTAGTTAGAACCCCAGACTTCCTTTCATTCTCCTTCATAGTGGATCACAAACTAAATATTTGGAATTTTTAATATCACATCAATCTTCTATTAATGAATAGTCCAGGATGCTATGTTTCATTATACAGACCTGTTGGTTGACTCATTTGACACACATTTGGCTAATCTATGCAATCGCTTTTAAAAATTTACAAAGTTAACTAAATAGTTAAGAAATCTATTTAATTTTTTAACATATTTATGGCATAGTTCTGGGCTACCCTACATCATTTGGTATAAATTCAGTCATGCAATTACATAGAAGCCTTGACAAAATGACTCAGAATAAAGCCATGGATCTTAAAGCCTAATATTTTAACATTAGTGTAAAAATTATATTTAACATGCTAAAAACCAAAAATTGAATTTCTATCACAAACCTATATTATCAGTTTCTACAAATACATGGAGTAGTGTATGATTTCCCTTGAAATTGCCACGTACACTACTTCCTGTAAGCAGTAACTTCTTTTTTAATGAATTTTATTTTTTCAATTTTAGTTGGTTTACGGTGTTCTGTCAGTTTTCTACTGTACAACAAAGTGATGCAGTCACACACAAACACACATGCATATATATGTGTGTGTGTGTGTGTGCATTCTTTTTCTCACATTATCCTCCATCATGTTCCATCACAAGTGGCTAGATATAGTTCCCTGTACTATATAGCAGGATCTCCTTGCTTATTCACTCCAGATGCAATAGTTTGCATCTATTAACCTAAGACTTAACAGTCCATTCTACTCCCTCCCTCTCCCACTTGGCAACCACAAGTCTGTTCTTCAAGTCCATAGTTTCTTTTCTGTCTAAAGGTTCATTTGTGCCATATATTAGATTCCAGATATAAGTGATTTCATATGGTATTTGTCTTTCTCTTTCTGACTTACTTCACTTAGTATGAGACTCTCTAGGTACATCCATGTTGCTGCACATGACATTGTTTTGTTCTTTTTTATGGCCGAGTAGTAGTCCATTTATTAAGAACAATATATATATATATATATATGTTGTGTTTATATATATACAAGCACAATATATATATATGTATATATATATACACACACATATATAAACACCACATCTTCTTAATCCATTCATGTGTCGATAGACATTTAGGTTGTTTCCATGTCTTGGATATTGTGAATACTGATTCAATGAATATGCGGGTGCATGTGTCTTTTTCAAGGGAAGTTTTGTCCTGATATATCCCCAGGAGTGGGATTATTGGGTCATAAGGTAGTTCTATATTTAGTTTTCTGAGGAACCTCCATACTGTTTTTCATAGTAGCTGTGCCAATTTACATTCACACCAACAGTGTAGAAGTGTTCCCTTTTCGCCACACTCTCTCCAGCATTTGTTATTTATTAACTTGTTAATGATGGCCATTCTGACTGGTGTGAGGTGGTACCTCATAGTAGTTTTGATTTGCATTTCTCTAATAATAAGTGATGTTGAGCATTTTTTCATGTGCCTGTTGGCCATCTAGCAGTAACTTCTTATATGATGAATTTGTGACACTCCTGGTTATACACACTTAAATTTCACATAAAAAGTGAAGAGCCTATATGCAGATTTAATGGTTCTTTAAAGGTCATGCTTTACAAAGGATATTAGCAAGATAAACTATATGAACATTATTTAATAATCAATTTTATATAATGATTTAGTGATTTAATTTACTCTTAAATTTGGGGGTGAATAATATTGATCTGGAGCAATTCATGATTTTAATATTAGTGTTTCTATTAAAATGAAACTTGGATGGATGATTTCTCTCAGATGTAGTCATAAAGCATTTTTAGGTATTTGAAAAGTCATCTTTTCTAAGTTCCCTTTGTGAATCTCCAACTTCAGACCCCTTCAGTGCAACACAAGTTTCTATTGTGGGTTTGTGATGGGAGAAAAAGAACCTGTAATGACCCAGAGTTTTAAATCTTTTGAATACTGCCAACTTATTTTTCCCCTTGAAGATTTCATTCCTGCTGACTTTTTAAAAAATGCCTGTTTTTAACTAAATCCAATTTAGTCAGCATTTGTTGAGAATACAATATATTCTTAATACTGTAAGGGGGAAAATGGCAGATAAAAATAAGGCTAAAATAAAGGGGAGTAATCATTCACTTATATAACTATAATTTCCACATAAGTCTTGTTTAAAGACTTGAGGTAAATAATTTTGAATCATTTTCTCTTTCTGCCTTCGACTATTTCATTCTTTAAAGAGTGCAATCTTTCCCTCAGCCTTACATTTGACAGTCATTACTGGAACCACTATTGTCTTCATATTCCATAGCCATTCTTTGACATGTAGACCCTGATGATCTCATGTACTTTTCTTTGTTTATTTATTTCTCCTACTTTTTTCAACCGGTATTTTACTTTTTAAAACTAGGCTGAGTTGGAGAGAGAAACACCGTGAAATATGTTAGTTCAAAAGTGTATAGAAAAAAGCCTATTATCACATATCTTCTGGTAGTTTAAACATCTGGATAGAGTTTAATACCTATAAAAATTCCTTATAAAATATAATCTGTCTATAGACTTTGCATTTTATGTTTACACCACTGAAAAGAGAAAATGGGAGTGTTATTAAATCACCTTTGTTTCTAAATCATATGATGATCTTTGTCACCAAGGAAGAGAATCAGTGGAACACTTATTTATGCTAAACATTTGTTTAAAGAATAACAATAACAGAAAAAATGTCATGAAAATTTAATCATTATATTTCAGTTCTAGCAATCATGCATTTGGATTCTTTTTTTACCATAATTTGAAAATGAACCAACTGGATATGGATATTCCTAAAATTAAAAACATATTCTACAGAGTGGCTGTTCTACAGAAATTCTTTTAACTCTTTGTAGGTACTTTATATGTTCATGAAAATGAAGCTGTCTCAGTACTTTTAAGTGTTAAAATTGTTTTTCATATCTGTGTTACTACATTTCCAGTAGAAAAATGAGCTCTAATAAGGTGAGCAAGTCATTCAACCAAATTAAGTTGTGAAATCTGAATTATCCACAAATAAATATTGATAAAATCACTTTCATGTGTCTTAGCTCCTTTTCACTCTCATCTGAGTAATATGGAATTTATGTTTTGTTATATTAATATAGTAAATATTATAGCATCAAAAGTTAGAAAATAAGACAGCATTAAGTCATAAATTTAGAATGCTCAGTAACCGTCGACTTCTTCCCAGCTAATTTTAAACATTATTTTTATAAATCATTATGCAGTCATGCTATATGGCCAACACTAGTCATCCTTTGCTGCTATTTATGGCAACTTTCACAAAGATCATTCCAAGGCAACATATATACCCAAGTGTTTTTCCTTATCCTGTGGCTTCTCTGAATTTAGTCATCACTGTTTCTTACACAAATTCCTATGCACAGATCTTGGCTTTCCTGTTGCCAGTAGGTGTCCTGAGATGTAAACTAAGAGAATGAAGTTGTGCTGGCCAGCCCAAGCTTTTCCAGTGCTTCTTTAAATCATGTAGAAATGATTTCAAACAATATCACTGACCTCTCGTTTTCTGTATTACATGAATGATTTCAAAAAGCGTCAGTGACCTCTTGCTTTCCCTAAAAGTTATACCAGAAAAACTGTTTTTCAGAAACTCATGTTTTTCTGTTTCTACATATAGTATAATTCTATGTTTTATGTGGCATATATATGCTAGTAGTAATCACTATACCAGTCCTTGGCAAACTTAAAGAATAGTAATTCTGAAAAGTACAGGGTAAGAATGAAATAAGTAAATAGAACAGGGCCTATGGCATTACTAAACGCATTACTAAGAATTTAAATGTGTTTTGCAAATATTAATTTGCTAAGGGTAGTATCAGTTTTGTTGGATTTTTCGAGGAAAATTTCACATAGAAGAATGCAATTCACAGATTAACAAAATATTAGAAATAAGACAAAAGACAGATGAAGTCTAATCTGACTTTCCCATTTTAAAGATGAGCAAAACAGGACCAGTCAAGTAAAGTAATTTAACATGATCACACACAGATGACTTTTGACCTTGTTTTTAAAGATATATTTTGCTTTTTCTAGTCTATAGGTACTTAAATTTTCTGCAATGCTAACATTAAAGAAAGAGCTTCTAGTTTCCAGGCTAGTGCTCTTTAAATTAAACACATTAAAGAAAATAACAGAGTAAGGAAAAAAAGTAGAAAACTTTGGCAAAAACAAAAATAAGAAAATAGGAAGGTGCCGGATGATTCTGTAGTATTTATATAAATAAAAAGAATGGACTGGCATAAAAAATGTGTACTAGAATATTGATGAAAAGGAGAAAGATCTACCATAATTGTGAAGGATCAGGTTATAGAGCATAAGTTCTATCCTTTGGGCAATGAGAAACTGAAGTTTTTCAAGTGGAAGAGTGAGGTGGAAAATGTGATTTGTGAATGATGATTTGATGTTCAGGAAATTGGAGAAATAAATAAAAATGAAGGTGTGGAATATAGTCAGCATAGGCCACTGTGCAGTCTAAGCATGAGGGAATAAAAGCTCTACTAAAATACAATAAAGAGAAATCACCCCAGGCAATCATAATGGTTCTGTTAAGAAAGAGTGGAAGCAGAGTATCACTGATGCTGACAAGTTTTAATTCACGAATTCCTGGAGAAACAAAACTGCATTTTAAAAGCAGCTCAGGTCTTTGCTATTGCATGGGTTTGATCCCTGGCCCAGGAACTTCCATGTGCCACAAGCTCAGCCAAAAAATAAAGTAACATAAATACATTTTTTAAAGCATGAAATCAGAAAAAGGAATGTGAGGTGTTTTTGAAGGGGGGAGTGTAGGCAGAGAGGATCACTTTAGCTCTGGGTATACTGATCTTGAGAAAACAAAGGTCTATCCCAAAGTAAATAAAAAAGTGAGAAGAAATATTGGTAGCACAATTAACTTTTGGAAACTTATAAAGTTAAAAGTCATTTAACCAAAAATTTGTGGTTTTTTTGTTTTGTTTGTTTTGTTTTGTTTGAGTTCCATACTTAGATGGCTTCAGATTCCACAGAGTAAATCTAGACAGTGGAGAAAACTAGTGCAGCAGATTGCTAAATGTGATTGATTTGGATATCTCCTGTTGTTTCAGAGGATCCCAAAAGCAGAGAACAGAGGCAGACATGGACGCACAACATTCTATAGTATTTTGACAAGGATTTGTGTGACCTTCACCTCTACATCTACCTGTAGGGGATAAATGGGCAATGACTGATAGAGAAGTTTCCTTAGATAAAAAAGATTTAAAGTGCTGTAGGGCTACCTCCTCCTTAAACAAAGCCAAATGGAGGGACTCCAGAAATCACTCAGAGGCTTGACATGCCTGCCCTGAAAGTGAAGTATTGCAGATTCATACTTGACTCACGTGTTAAAAATGTCTAAGGCCAGACATGTGGAAAGGCCAGGACAGCAGAGTGACTAAAGGAGAAACAGTGAGAACAAGAGGGGTCAAGCATGTGGATTGCCTATGGTCCAATCCATCAGTTAAGCCAGCTGTAGAGAATGAGTGCAGCATCTTTCTTCATATATGCAATGATTTCCTCTGTAGATCAATATCTCTAGAGCTAAAGTGATCCTCTCTGCCTACACTCCCCCCTTCAATGCAAGATAGTTAACAGTATAAGAATTTACACGTTAACACAACTAAAGATTAACTTTAAAAATTTAAACTTGGGGTAGTGATACATACACATGCATAGTCTTCAGGATAGATTTGTTGGGAATTGAGAGAGGGACATAAAACTAGACGGTTAAGTGAACCTTACATTTGTGATTAATCTTATTTATCAGCATGTTTGTTGAATAAAAAAATGCTCGTATTTCCTCACATTAACCAAAGCAGAGCATTTCTGTAGAATCTCAGAGCACCTTTTGTTTAGCCTTTTCCAGAATATCAGTCCTTTTTATTTTCTACATTAAATGTGTTTGCTTCTCTCTCTCTCTCTCTTTTTTTTTTTTTTTTTGTCTTTTTGTCTTTTTGCCTTTTCTAGGGCCGCACTCGCGGCATATGGAGGTTCCTAGGCTAGGGATCTAATCGGAGCTGTAGCTGCTGGCCTTCGCCACAGCCACAGCAACGCGGATCCGAGCCGTGTCTGCAACCCACACCACAGCTCACGGCAACACTGGATCCTTAACCCACTGAGCAAGGCCAGGGATCAAACCCGCAACCTCATGGTTTCTAGTCGGATTCCTTAACCACTGAGCCGCGACAGGAACTCCGTTTCCTTCTCTTTTACTGCACTCCGTATTTATTCCTAAATCTGTATCTTTCACAAATACTGACTCCTCTTTAATTTTCTTTTGATATTGCTTTACTCAGATTATGCCTTCAATATAGGAAAGAAAACCTGTTATGCTATTCTCTGTTTGAATGAATTTGCTTATGTTCTTCTGTTTCTATTCTAAAACGTAAGTAAAAGAGAAAGAGAAGAAACATGTCCTCAGGTATCCCAGTTCCTAAGCAAATGTAAGTTCTAAGTCCTTCAGAGATTATTTCCTGAAAATCTAAGAGTTAAAATTTTTAAAAGCAACGTAAGTTCACAATGCAACAATGAACAATATTAGTACAATATAAAATTTATAATCTTACAGTATATTTTCTCATTTGTAGGTTGGATAGAAGGAATCTAGGTTCAGAGAAGCTTAGTAAATTAATCAAGATTATAGCACACTAACAAATGCTCAATTCACAAACTTGCACCTAGTAGATCTAATGTGCAGCAGAGTGACTATAGACAACAATATTGTATTATAAACTTCAAAGTTGTTGGGAGAATAGATATTAATTGTTTCTATCCCCAAAAAAGAAATATATGTGATTTATAATATCTATCATAGAGATGTTAGCTAATACTACAATGGTAGTCATATTGCAATATGTAAAAGTAACAAATCGAAAAACATTTGTCAGAAAGAGAAAGACAAATGGCATATAACATTATGTCAATGTTATATGTCAAATATTTCTCAATTAAAAAATTCAAAACTTTGTTTTCTGAAACTGTATGCTAGATGCTTATGAATGTTATCCATGTAACACTTTACACTTTGTAGTTTGGAATAACTTGAAGTACTATGTCTCCCCAAAGCTTAGCATACTTGCACTATATCAACATATATTAGGATGGAAATAAAAATTCCCTGCAACTATTTCAAATATTTCTTTGTTGGGGCTAGTGAGGATAGAGCCCCTTAAGTTATTTTACATAGTATTCATATATTCATAGCTTCTGAAGCTGAAATGAAAATCCTTGCTTTGGTTCCCAAATTTAGAATTCAAGAACTGTGAAAATATAAGAATACTGACTGTGGTTATCCCTGGGACCTAATTCTTTTGACAGTAGTTTGACATTTCTATTTATTCACTAAAAGCAATATTTCAGTCAATGACAGGGGAAGCATTTTTTGTTGTTAAATTTTTATTTTTACAGAACTACGCTTCTGAAAAGCTTAATTATTAATTTTGGTATCTTTACAGAGTTTTCAAGGATTTAACAACTGCTATTCTCATGCTCATCCAAAATGTATCTTAAGTTTGTTGATAGATGTTCAGTTGGAGAGATATAGGGAATAACAAGTAATGTAGTCCCTTGCCAAGGCCATCAAAACATTTCATTCCTTGCCAGAGTGATGCAGAATACATTTGCATGAATAAATGCCACAATACCCTACCTTGAAGTGACTTTGATTTGGTCCATGCTCTCATTTTTCCCCCATGAAACTTAGATTAGCAAACAGATCTCCATCTCTTGAATTACTGCTCTTTGGTACTTGGTTTTTCTTTGTTAACTGAACTTTATCCAGAGACATTTAGTTATTTTGGTTATCTCAGTTTGTTTTATTTCAAAATGTATGTGACAAAAGCACAGTTGGTGGTAACTAAAATATACTTAATTTTTGCTTTTTAATGATGTATTGATAAATTTAGGTATAAAATAATAGTATCACAATTCAAAAACAAGGCGTAGAGATCCTGTTCTTCTTTAATAGGTAAAGCAATAAAACTATGTTTTATCTTAAGTAATATCTGTTAATTGCTCCTTCATCAGATAACTTAAAAATATACAAAGATACAAATTTGATGTTTGTAGTATGTAGAAGAAGTAAGCCTTTTAAAGACAAAGATATTTCTGGTCATAAAATGATTAATTTGTTTGCAGAACCATCAAAATGAAAATCAGTGCCTGAAAATTGGCCACTGATATTATGCTATTTCATTAACATGTAATCACGGACTGATTCTCATATCTTAATAAATATTATTTTAAGTTATAACGGTGAATAACATTTTAAAGCAAGGCTTCTAAGATAAATGTAGTGATTATGGAATTTACCAAACATCCTGAATATAAATCAGACAATACATGTCTGCTCTTGGAAGATTATTATGGCTTCAGATGTCAATATGATGAAATGTCACTTAAGAGAGAACTTTTGCTATAACTCTGAAGTTATTATTCTGATATTAAGAAAAAATAAGTATCATAGAAATTGATACAATTCAAATAAAAGGCACCTAGTTGTAAGTTAAAATAAAATTGAGTTTATCTTGGAAGAGACATTTATGTTTGAATTTTACATATGTACAATTTAAAAAGAGAGTTACTGCTCTTGTTTAGTCAAGATCCCCAAAGCATTATTGCTACCAGTTAGCTCATGTAATCTCATGACATCAAGGGGATGAAAGCCTTAGATCTAGACATACAGGCCTCTAGTGGATTCTGCTTGCTCACCTCTGTATATCAGCCTCTGTACTCACTGAATTCAGTGGTAATGTAAGAGTCTTATTGTGGCCTTTGGACTGTGACCCTGCATTTGCTGCTTTGGATGCAGGCATTGCCTTCATTCTTGAGACCCCTGCTCTTGGAAATCTTAAAGAATTTATGGACCCCTATAAGAGCACATGTCAGAGGAATACCTCAGTCGGGGTCATCTGTCTAAATCAGCACTTGTCATTAAAGTGAAATGCAAACCACAGATATGACTTACATATGTTATTTTAAATTTTCTAGTAGCCACACTAAGAAAAACTTTAAAGAAGCAGGTAAGGTTAATTTAATAATATATATTTTTCCAATAGGTCTAAAATGCTATCAAACCAACAGTTAATATAAAAGATTGATAATGAGATATTTCACTTTATATTTTCTTAACTAAGTTTTCAAAACACAGTATGTATTTTCCAATTATAGCCCAGATTGATCTAGCCTAATTGTTAAGTGTTTAATAGCCACATGTAGCTACTGACTACCATACTGGGCAGTGCATTTTTAAACACCTCTCCCAACCAGGATGTATACAGTTATATCACCCCTGAATTAGGATGGATTGATGAACACTGGGATAGACTGTGTGCCTAATTCACTGGGACAGTGGGCCATTATCTCTTATTTAACAGTTTGATAAAAGTTACACCTCAGCTTTCCATCAGTATATTTGGGAACTGACTCTGACTTTCTCATTCCATCGCTTCCTTTGTCTAAGTCTCTACTTACACCTACACATAAGCCTCCTCATTTCTTTCCTACTGCAGGGGGGCTCCTTTATATCACATTTTGAATTCTCCACACCAGTGTGGTCTGGTGGATCTTCAAAGTCACAGGCACCAGATTTTTACTTGTTTCTATGACTGTAAGGAATTTAGAAAATACATCTCTCTCTCAAAAACATCTGGCTATTAAGATTGTGGTCTCTCTAGGCATTCGAAAAAATTAGTATGATAATCTTCCTTTCTCTTTGCATTCTGATTTAACAGTCTTAATCTTCTCTGAGGTAGATAGATTCATGTAGACAGTGGTGTGTTGAGAGTTAACAACTTTTTTTGTCTGTTTTTTTTTTTTTGTGGGGGGTGCATGTTGATTTGTAGTGATTGCCTATTTCTCTTGTCTCAAAACCATGCTCTCCCACAGAACTGACATGAAATCATTATTAAAGTCAGAAATGAGAAATATCATAAATATTTCTATATATAGACATAGTGTAGCGAGTAAACTTAAGGGCAAAAATATTACAAAATAAAATAACAGGTGTGTTTTGAGTACTTATTACATTTGTTTTAAATATAATTTATTTAGATATCTATTTATAGAATTTAATTTTTGACAACAAACATTTTGCAAGATTCCTAAAAATTTAGCCATCAACTCCTGCAAGCCAAAACAAGTCAGATCCAACAAACTACTTGCTCTGAATCACTAGATGGAAAAGATGTATAAAGAAATGTCAGTACTTCTAGGAGTTCCCGTCGTGGCTCAGTGGTTAACGAATCCGACTAGGAACCATGAGGTTGTGGGTTCGATCCCTGGCCTTGCTCAGTGAGTTAAGGATCCGGCGTTGCCGTGAGCTGTGGTGTAGGTTGCAGACGTGGCTTGGATCCCACGTTGCTGTGGCTCTGGTGTGGGCCAGCAGCTTCAGCTCCTGTTAGACCCTTAGCCTGGGAACCTCCATATGCCACGGCTGTGGCCTTAGATATGGCAAAAAGACAAAAAAAAAAAAGAAAAGAAATGTCAGTACTTCTTGGAATTCCCTTCATGATCACGGCTCAAAGGTTAATGAACCCAACTAGTTATCCATGAGAACGTGGGTTCAATCCCTGACCTCACTCAGTGGGTTAAGGATCCAGCATTGCTGTGAGCTGTGATGTAGTTTGTGGCTCAGATCTGGTATTGCTGTGGCTGTGGCGTATGCTGGCAGCTGTAGCTCAGATTCGACCCCTAGCCTGGGAACCTCCGTATGTGGCGGGTGCGGCCCTTAAAAAAAGAGAGAGAGAGAGAGAGAGAGAGAGAGAGAGAGAGAGAGGGACAGAAATGTCAGTACTACTTAATCCATTCATTATTGATGGATATTTAGGTTGTTTCCGTTCCGTATCTTGGCTATTGTGAAGAGTACTGCTGTGAACATAGAGGTATACGTATCTTTTTTTTTTTTTTTGTATCTTTTTGAATTATAGTTTTATCTGGACAGATGCCCAGGAATGAGATTGCTGGATCATATGGTAGTTCAGTGTTTAGTTTTCTGATGAAACTCCATACTGTTTTCCATAGTGGCTGTACCAATTTACATTCCCACCAACAGTGTAGAAGGGTTCCCTTTTCTCCACAGCCTCTCCAACATTTGCTATTTGTTATTAATGATAGCCATTCTGACTGGTGGTACCTCATTGTAGATTTGATTTGCATTTCTCTAATAATTAGTGATGCTGAGCATCTTATCACGTGCCTATTGGCCATCTGTATGTCTTCTTTGGAGAAATGTCTGTTTAGGTCTTTTGCCCTTTTTCACTTGGTTTGTTTGATTTTTTTGTTTTAGAGTTGTATGAGTTGTTTTATGTTTTGAAGCTCAAGCCCTTGTTGGTTGAATCATTTGCAACTATTTTCTCCCATTCTGTAGGTTGTGTTTTTAGGGCCACACCTGTGGCATATGGAGGTTCCTGGGCTAGGGATCGAATCAGAGCTATAGCTCCAAACCTACACCAGATCCACAGCAACATGGGATCTGAGCCATGTTTGTGACCTACACCACAGCTTACTGCAGCACCAGATCCTTAACCACTGAGCAAGGCCAGGGATCGAACCCTTGTGCTCATGGATGCTAGTCAGGTTTATTAACCACTGAGTCACTATGGGAACTCCGTTATCTTTTCTGTTTATGGTTTCATTTGCTGTGCAAAAGCTTGCAAGTTTGATTAGTATTACATATATACAATGGAATAATGCTCAGCTATAAAAAAATAACAAAGTAATGCCATTTGCAGCAACATGGATGCAACTAGAGATTGTCATACCAAGTGAAGTAAGTGAGAAAGAGAACTACCATATAATATCACTTATATGTGAATCTAAAATATGGGACAAATGAACCCAACTACAAAACAGAAAGACTCATAGACATAGACTCATTGTGGTTTTCAAGGAGGAGGAGGAAGGAAGTGGGAAGGACTGGGAGTGTGGGGTTAATAGATGCAAACTCTTACATTAGAATGGATAGACAATGAGGCCCTACTGTACAGCACAGGAAGCTATATCCAATCTCATGGGATAGACCATTATGGAAAAGAATATTAAAAAAACAGGAATGTATATATATATATATGTATGAGCGAGTCACTTTGCTGTACAGGAGAAACTGGGACAACATGTAAATCAACTATTATTTAAAAGTTAAAAAAAAAACTTGAACATAGGGGCAAAAACTGTCAGTGCACATGGGAACACAAAAGTCTCTTAGAAATACTGGTTACATTTCTTTTGAATATATACCCAGAAGTGGAATTTCTGGATCGTATGGTAGCTCTGTTTTTATTTTCTTATTTTGTTTTCTTATTTTATTTTTTTGTCTTTTTATCTTTTAGGGCTCCACCCACAGCATATGCAGGTTCCCTGGCTAGGGGTCTAATCAGAGCTGTAGCCACCGGCCTATGCCAGAGCCACAGCAACACAGGATCTGAACCACATCTGCAACCTACAACACAGCTCATGGCAATGTCGGATCCTTAACCCACCGAGCAGTGCCAGGGATCAAACCCACATCCTCATGGATGCCAATTGGGTTCGTTAACCACTGAGCCATGATGGGAACTCCGTGTTTTTAATTTTTAAAGGAAACTCCATATTATTTTCCATGGAGGTTGCAGCATTTTACGTTTCTATCAACAGTGTACAAAGTTTTCAGTTTCTCCACATCTTCACCAACACTTACCATTATCTGTTTTGTTGATAATAGCCATCCTAACAGATATGAGACAATGTATTATTGTAGTAATAATTTACATTTTCCTGATAAGTAGTGATCAGGAAATGATCAATGATAAGTTGAGCATCTTTTTATATACCTGTTCACCATTTGCATGTCTTCTTTGGAAAAATACCGTTTAAAGTCCTTTGCCCACTTTAAAAATCAGGCTATTTGGTGTTTTTTTGCTGTTGACTTGTAAGAGTTTCTTTTATCAGAGAGATCCTTTGCATATGTTTTCTTCTGTTTAGGTTGCCTTTTCATTTTGTTAATTATTTCCTTTGCTTTGCAGAAGTTCTTTAGTTTGATGTAGTCTAACTGGTTTATTTTTGTTTTTATGATTTTAGTGTCATAAGAAATTATTGCCAAGCCTGATGTCAAAAAGTTTACCCCATATGTTTTCCTGTAGGAGTTGGATAGTTTCAGGTCTCATGTTTAAGCCTTTGCTCCATTTTGAGTAGATTATTTCCCATTGTGTATTCTTGGCATTGTTGTCAAAAATCAGTTGATCACATATTCATGGGTTTATTTCTGGACTTTCTGTTATATTTCAATGGTCAGTATATCTGCCTTATGCCAGTACCATACTGTTTTAAAATACTGCAACTCTAATATAGATCAGTAAGCATGATGACTCCAGCTTTGTTCTTATTTCTCATGATCACTCTGACCAGCCTGGGTCTTTTGTGATTCCATATGAATTTTAGGATTTTTTTTTAATATTTCTGTAAAAATGCAATTGAAATTTTAATCACGTTGGGTAGTATGGACATTTTAACAATATTCAGTCTTCCAATCCATGAACATGGGATGTCTTTTCAGACATTTGTGACTCTTTTAACTTTTTAATCAATGTTTTTTAGTTTTCAGTGTATAAGTATCAGGTTAAATAGAAGTGGTGAAAGTGGGCACCCCTGTCTTTTTCCTGATCTTAGGGGGAAAGCTTTCAGTTTTTACTCGTTGAGTATAATATTAGCCATGGGCTTGTCATATGGTCTATATATGTTTGGGTACATTTCTTCTATTCATAGATTGTTGAGCACTTTTATTATGAAAATGTATGATATTTTGTCAAATGGTTTTCATCATGTATTGTGATGATCATATTATTTTTATCCTTCATTATGTTAATGTAATGTACCACCTTTACTGATTTGCATTGAACTATTCTTGCATACCAGGGATAAATCTCACTTGGTCATGCTTTTAGACCATGAGCAAAATTTCACACTGAGTTACATAAGAAAGGGATTTAAAATATTCCTTGGAGTTAAATTTTACTCTGGTTCTAGTGTAGATGAGGCCTAGAAAACGTGTGAAAAAACCTCATGTCTTCTGGAAGCAACAATATAGCAAAAACATTATTGGAATCCATCAGCTCATGATTTCAGGTTAGGTCTTGCAATGTATTATTTAGTCTATTTAACAGAGTTTAGTGTCGGGTTTCTCTCTGTAAAATGAATATAAATAGTTCATAAATGGTGGCCATAAAGGTGCAACAAATTTAATAATAAAAAATAGCAGTTCTATTATTGTGAAGTTGATGAAAATCTCTTTTTTTCACTCTAGCCAAATAGTTACAGATAGCACAAAAATGAACAAGTGAAACTCACATTTGTACAGAGCTCACAGGCAACAAATTTACCAAATAATAAACAATATGGCATTTTCCCCATAGAATATAATTGCACACTTCACAAATTTTTTAACTTATGAAAAAATAATTCTTAATTTAAATGTGGTTTTGAATTTAGTTTGCTAGTATTTTGTTGAGGATTTTTATATCTATGCTCATCAAGAGTATTGGTCTATAATTTTTTCCCTTGTATCATCTTCATCTGGTCTTGATTTCAGTGTAATGCTGGCCTCATAAGATGAGTTGGAAATATTCCCTCCTCTTCATTTTTTGGGAAGAATTTGAAAAGAATTAGCATTCTTTTAATGTGAGATAGAATTCAGTAATGAAGTATATGTTCCTGGGCTTTTATTTTGTTGGGAAAGTTTAGACTTCTGATTTAATCTTCTTACTAGTAATCAGTGTGATAGGGAGCAGCTCAGTGAACATAAAGTTACAGTTTTTTAGATAAATCTGTACAGCATAGTACATATTTATAACAGTATGGTATCATGCATTTCAAAATATAAAATAATAAACATTATGTTAAATACTTTTACCACAAAAACAAAATACAAGAGAACACAAGGAAACTATGGGAGGTGTTAGATGTGACTGTTATCTTGATTGTGATGATATATCATGGGACTTGGCATATGTCCGAACTCATCAAATTGTACACATTGAGTCTGTGCAGTTCTTAGCATATCAGCGATTCCTCAATCAAGCAGTTAAAAGTTGTGAATGAGAAAACATATTAACCTATTTCATAAAAATTTAATTCTCATTACACAAGCACTGAATTAGCTAAGACAGGTTGTTAAAATACTCCTTAGAGTTAAAATTTTCTCTGGCCCTACAGAGAAGATAAGACCTATAGAATGTGTGAAAGAATGTCACATTTTTCAGAATCAACAATCTGGCAAAAACATTGGAGTCTGTAAGTTCATAATTTCAGGTTAAGTCTTACAACTTATTATTTAGTTGATTTAACAGAGCTGAGTCTCAGGTTCCTCTCTGTAAAATGAATATAAATAGTTCATGAATAGTGACTATAAAGACACAACAAATTTAATCATTAAAAATGAAGGATGCTACTACTGTGAAGTTGAGGAAAATCCCTCCTTGGAAAAAACTGTCAAGAAGACACTAATATGAACCTAATGAAACTCACATTTTATAGAACTCACAGTAAGTGAACCTTAAATATTCCACAAAGACTGAGGTAGTCTTTGTTAATACAACTCTCCAAAGCCCTATGAAAAATGTTAATACAACTCTACAAAGCTCTACTTTATTCTCCTACAGTATATTTATTTAACTTCATAAAATTAGGGTACAACCTGGTATAAATTTCCTGTTTTTTTTTTTGTCTTTTTGCTTTTTTTATGTAGAGCTGCACCCACAGCATATGGAGGTTCCCAGGCTAGGGGTCTAACAGGAGCTGTAGCTGCCGGCCTTAGCCACAGCCACAGCAACGCGGGATCCGAGCCGCGTCTGCAACCTTCACCACAGCTCACGGCAACGCCAGATCCTTAACCCACTGAGCAAGGCCAGGGACCGAACCCGCAACCTCATGGTTCTTAGTCGGATTCGATGACCACTGAGCCACGAAGGGAACTTCTAAATTTCATGTTCTTAAGATTGCCTCTCCCAAGAGATATAATGATTAATCAACATCTAATTGATATAATCATTAATCAACATCTAAATTGATGGTCTATTAAAGTTTTCTTGTAATATATAAGCAATAAATTTACCAAATAATAAACAATATGGTATGTATCCTACAGAATGTAACTATGTATTTCAAAAAACTCTTAATATTGGTGAAAAAATTTCTCAGTTATAATTTTGATAAAAATTTTCTTTGACTTAATAGTTTCTGAAATATGTAGTATTAAAAATTGCCTGAGGGAAGATTCTATAATACAAAATTTAAAATTATGTCCAGTGTCTCTTCTTTCCTTTTTCCCATGTGGTAGAAATTACAGGTTTGTATCAGAGGTCACTGACACAAGATTAAGGAATGCATTTCTCAGTCTCCCTTTGTCTACAGAGCAGACCATGTGACTGATTTCTAGCTGATGGGATTGAAGGACAGGGTTTTATGGAGCAGCTCTAGGAACCGTCTTTAAAAGGAGGCCACACATATCTGGGATAGTTTTTTGTTCTTTCCTTATTCTCTCTTACTTCAAAGAATCCCAAAATTACCATTTTGGGTCATAAGAACGAAGGCCACCTTTTTAGGAATGAGGAAACTTGAACTGGAAGGAGACTAACTCTTTGAGGGAACAGTTAACTTACTAGTTCTAAAATGCTTATATTAAATGTTACTTTTTAAAATTACTCAATGAATTTTATTACATTTATAGTTGTACAACAATCATCACAACCAAATTTTATAGCATTTTCTTCCCAAACCCTCAGTGAATTCTCCCCCACCCCCAACCTGACTCCTTTGGAAACCATAAGTTTTTCAAAGTCTGCAAGTCAGTATCTGTTCTACAGAGAAGTTCATTGTGTCCTTTTTTTAGATTCCACATGTAAGAGATAGCATTTGATGTTGGTATCTCATTGTCTGACTGACTTCACTTAGCATGATAACTTCTAGGTCCATCCTTGTTGCTGCAAATGCCATTATTTCTTTCCTTTAAATGGCTGGGTAATATTCCATTGTGTATATGTACCACTTCGTCTTTATCCAGTCCTCTGTAGATGGACATTTAGGTTGTTTCCATGTCTTGGCTATTGTATACTGTGCTGCAATGAAAAATGGAGTACATGTGTCTATTCAAGTCATGGATTTCTCTGGATTGATGCCCAGGAGTGGGATTGCTGGATCAAATGGTAATTCTAATTTTAGTTTTCTGAGGAATCTCTATACTGTTTTCCACAGTGGTTGCACCAATTTACATTCCCACCAATAGTGTAATAGGGATCCTTTTTCTCCACACCCTCTCTGGCACTTATTGTTTGTAGACTTTTTGATGATGGCCATTCTGGCCGGTGTAAGGTGGTACCTCATAGTGGTTTTGATTTGCATTTCTCTAATAATGAATGCTGCTGAAAATCTTTTCATGTATTTTTTGACCATCTGTATGTCTCTTTCAGATAATTGTTTAGATCTTCTGCCCGTTTTTTGATGGGATTGTCTTTTTTTGGTATTGAGCTGCAGAAGGTGTTTATAGATTTTGGAAATTAATCCCTTGTCAGTTGATTAATTTGCAAGTACTTTCTCTCATTCTGTGGGTTGTCTTTTCATTTGTTTAGGGTTTCCTTTGCTGTGCAGAAACTTTTAAGTTTAATTAAATCCCATTTGTTTATTTTTGTTTTGATTGTCATTACTCCAGGAGGTGGATCTGAGAAGATGTTGCTGTCGTTTATGTCGGAGAGTGTTTGGCCTATGTTTTCCTCTAAGAGTTTTATAGTGTCTGGGTCTATAATCCATTTTGAGTTTATTTTTGTGTATGGTGTTAGGAGGTGTTCTAATTTCATTCTTTTACATGTGACTGTCCAGTTTTCCCAGCACCACTTATTGAATGGGCTGTCTTTCCTCCACTGTATATTCTTTGAAGTTCCCAAGATAGGGGTCGAGCCACAGCCACTATAGAAGCAACGCCAAGTAGTTATGTTGTGAGCCACACAGGAAATCCTAGAATGTTACTTGTTAAGACAGAAAGAAACTCCTGTAATTAAAGCATTACTATGATTTAAATTGTTTCTTTTAGTTAGTCCTTATTTCAGGTAACACAGCAGGTATATATTAACTCTTATCTACTTTTTATCTATTTTAATCTTTTTTATCTTGAACATTTCATTTAAGATTTTGTGAATTTAGGTAAAAAATAATTTTAGGTCTGGTTATATTGTAAAAAAAACTATATTAAAATAAAATTGTACATTTTTTGATAGTACTTGTGTTTATTTACTTGACAATCCAATTAGCCATTTCAGTATTCTTAAGGAAACTCTTTTAATTTTGTTTTTTAAAGTTATTGATATCTGTATCTCAATATTTATCTTATATAGTGGTTTATTTTATTGCATTTTTTTGTCTTTTTGCCTTTTCTAGGGCCGCACCCGCCCTAGAAAGGTGGTTCCCAGGCTTGGGGTTTAATCG
Organism: Catagonus wagneri; assembly: GCA_004024745.2. Taxonomy (NCBI): domain Eukaryota; kingdom Metazoa; phylum Chordata; class Mammalia; order Artiodactyla; family Tayassuidae; genus Catagonus; species Catagonus wagneri. Next base: position 14,763,761 of record PVHT021183696.1, read on the forward strand.
GAGCTGTGGCCGCTGGCCTATGCCACAGCCACAGCAATGCAGGATGTGAGCCACATCTGCAACCTACACCACATCTCACGGCAATGCTGGATCCCCAACCCACTGAGCAAGGCCAGGGATTGAACTTGCAACTTTCATGGTTCCTAGTCAGATTTGTTAACCACTGAGCCATGATGGGAACTCCTCATATAGTGGTTTAAATGATACATATTCCATTGGGAATTGTTATTTACCAATAATTAGCTCTATATTTTTCATTACATGCATGAATTTCCCAAGTATGACATGATATCAGTAAAAACATTTATTATATTATATTCTCAGGGGAAAATTTAGTTATTCACTTGAGTTTTTATTTCTTCCCCAAATTTATACTTATGAAAGTCATACAATTTTAATTAAAAAGTTATAACAGGAGTTCCCATTGCTGCTCAATGGTTAACAAAACTGACTAGTATACATGAGGATGAAGGTTCGATCCCTGGCCTTGCTCAGTGGGTCAAGGATCCAACAGCGAGGTGAGCTGTGGTGTAGGTCACAGATATAGCTCAGATCTGGCCTTGCTGTGGCTGTGGTGCTGGCCGGCAGCTACAGCTTTGATTTGAACCTCAGCCTGGGAACCTCCACATGTCATGGGTGTGGCCCTAAAAATAAATAAATAGATAAATAAATAAATAGTTAAAATAAAACTGAAGCCATTAAACAGATAACCTCTTATATCAAGTCAAAAGAAAGAAAAGCAGACTCTTCTCATTTAAAGCATTAGCTCATCAATGTTAGATGAAAACAAAGAGCAGAGTCTGAAGAAAAGATATTTTGGAAGTGTTGTTTAGTCTCTGGTCTCATCAGGTAGCATTTGTAAATGGGGATAAAGAAAGTCAAGCAAGCACAGTAATGTGATGTTAGCAGTTTGGTAAATGGGGCTTCAAGAAGTTAATATTTTTTAGTTGCTTTGTTTTTTTTTGATTTTGACATTTTACAGCTACTGTTGAGTGGGAGTATAGAAAGGCACTTTTCCAGTCTACATTTTCTGGCTACCTCTTATGAAATTACAAAAATCTCTGTTAGGACAAAGTGGCAGCTCCATCTGTTAGCTTCCTTCATAAAATAAAACCTGAACACATAAGACTGTGATGTCTGAGCAGTGCTAATATTATTTGAGTATGATATCCAGAAGAAACTTGTATGTAATATTTCTAAATATTATTTTTAGAGCTTTATGAAAAAGGTGTCAACTTACAAATGTTTATTACTCCAGAGCAATATTTTTCTAAGAAAATATTTCTCTTTCTCTTCTTGGTCAAAGAAATATGTTTTTGGATGTTTTGGATTAGTTTTGAATCTTGAGGAAGGTGTAAATTCTGTATCTACAGAGAAAATATAAATTACCTAAATGTATTTCTCAATATGTTGTTAATAAAACTGTTGTTTTAAATAACTTCATATCTAATCTTGAAGATATATCGTTTGTTATAATAAGTATTTAGATATATGTTTGGTATAGTTGGCTTGTAAAATATAATATATTAACTAGTGTTGCTTTTGAATGCTCTGATGAGCTATAGATATAATTACTGTTGAGTTATAAATCATCAGGTAAAAGCCCTACACACAAAACAGGGTTCTTTAATTAGTATCTTAAAAGAAAGTGCTATCAGCAGTTACTCGAGTGCAAATAGGTAGGTGGAGACTTTGAGTTGACGAAGAGCTAAGAGGAATGCAATATGCCTCAAAGGAGTAAAATATATTTTCACTGTTAATTTATCTCGTGAATTTTGACATCCTTGAATAGAAAAATGAAAACTGCAATTGCTAATGTCTATGAAAAGACCCAGAAAATAAACCAAGTAGAAATTGTGATTGACACGCAGGTAGAATTTTCCACGATTTTTCAATCTTAGCAAGAGGGTAAACCTTTGTATCTAGGGAAAAAAAAAAAACAAAACAAAACTATTGTCAAAGTAATTGCATGTGTGGTGAAATTATAAAATTAAAAATTATAAACTTAATTAAAATTATAAAATTAAAGACTGTGGTCTTGAACCTAGCCCCAATCTCTTCTATTAATGAGAACACTTTTAATTTGAATTCCTTCTTTATCTTTGTACTATTGTTCTCTACTCAGGGTGATTTTCCTCATTCTTATTCTACAACATTTCACATCTACTGACCTCTTTTTACCTATGGGCTAACTGAAGTTGATAAAACTGCAGGCATGGCTACCACAAGAAAAATGTCTGGCTTCCAGGAGTTCTAGTACATTTTCTTATTTCTTTTTAACATAATGAAAATTATTAATGAAGCAACCCAGAGGAAAGAACAAGGAGGCAATACATTTATTTGCAAAGAGACAGTGAGGTGAAACAGAAATAGGTAAGCTGAAAATAAGTTAGTTCAATTCAACTAACACTTTCTGAATTCCTGGACTTGGAATGATATTGTTTCTAAGCACTAGTACTTCAGCCCTCAAGGAGCTAGACATCCACTGAAAAAGAAGATATGTACATATTTTTTAATGTTAAATATAAGCATTTGAAGGAATGAATATATGAACAGAGCTGACATGCATAGGATTTCCTGTGTGCCTGCAAAGGTGATTCAGAAAACTTTCCCAGACAAAGAATGACACCTGGCTGAATCTTAATGGAAGAGTACTAATTAAAAGAATTTCGAAAGAACCAGTGAAAGTATATTTGAGTCAAAGGTACTAGAATAATCAGAGACTATATCTGATATAAGGAATTCTGGAATTGTGGAATTTAGTGAGGAGGTATTGGAATAGGTGGAATAACATTGAGGACCAAAACCAGGGTCTTCTTACTTTAGACAGATAAGACACATTGGATTTGAGAAATGTTTTGGGAGTAGAATTGTAAGGTCTTGGAATTGAATCATATATAGAAGAAGAAACAAGCAGTGTGGATGGTAGTGCCGATGTGTAAGATGAGATTCAGGATGTATAATTCTGGTGGTGAAGATGAGGTGAACTCATTGAACAGAAAGTATCTGGAGAACATCCAGAAATATATCTCCATCAGGCAGTATTATATGAAAAGATGAAATCCATATTCCGAATTAGAGTTACATATACAGTTATGAATGTTACTAGTATGGTCTTGATTAAAATATGATAGTAGGAATTTCCACTGGGGCTCAGTGGGTTAAAGACCCAACATAGTCTCCTTGCAGATGCAGTTTCAATTCCTGGACTCGCTCAGTGGGTTAAGGATCCAGAATTGCAACAAGCTATGGCATAGGCTGCAGATGTGGCTTGGATCTGGTATTGGCCATGGCTGTGGTGCAGGCCTACAGCTGCAGCTCCTATGCTGCAGCATATGGAAGTCCCCCTAGCCCAGGAACTTACATATGCTGCAGGTGCAGCAGCACCCCCCACACACCGCCCCCATGCCAAAAAAAAAAGTTATAGAGAAACAGACAAGTCTTTTAACGTAGTTTATATTTTCTCAGCTCTTCTTTAAGGTTAAATGTTATTTCACAAAACAACCTCACTGTCTTAAAAATGCAGCTATGGTGCAATATCTGTTTTGAAGGTTCTCTGATATCTGGTTCTCCTTCACTTCTATGCACAGAAAGGTAGAATATTTCAGTCCTCTAGAAGATGGACAAGGTCTTCTGACTAATTCTGGGCTATGAAATGAGTGCAGGCTGGTGTCTGTCACTTTTTTCCTGGGAAAGTAAAGAACTCCTGAACAATTTTCCTCTCTTTCTCTGAGGGGTAATTGTAGAGGAGACAAATTAAGAGAGTGAGTCCACATGACATTTTTCACAAAGCTAGAACAAACAATCCAAAAATTTGTATGGAACCACAAAAGAGGCAGAATTGCCAAAGCAATTCTGAGAAACAAAAACCAAGCAGGAGGCATAACTCTCCCAGACTTCAGGCAATATTACAAAGCCACAGTAATTAAGACAGTGTGGTACTGGTACCAAAACAGATATACAGAACAATGGAACAGAATAGAGAACCCCGAAACAAAACCAGACACCTACGGTCAATTAATCTTTGACAAAGGAGACAAGAACATAAAATGGGAAAAAGACAGTCTTTTCAGTAAGTATTTCTGGGAAACCTGGACTGCTGTATGCAAATCAATGAAACTAGAACGCACTCTCACACCACACACAAAAATAAACTCAAAATGGTTTAAAGACTTAAACATAAGACAAGACACCATCAAACACCTAGAAGAGAACATAGGCAAAACATTCTCTGACATCAACCTTACAAATGTTTTCTCAGGTCAGTCTCCCAAAGCAACAGAAATAAAAGCAAAAATAAACCAATGGGATGTAATCAAACTGACAAGCTTTTGCACAGCAAAGGAAGCCATAAAAAAAAAAGAGGACAACCTACTCCCACTCTCTTGATGGGAGAAAATAGTTTCAAATGATGCAACAGAGAAGGGCTTAATCTCTAAAATATACAAACAGCTTATACAACTCAGCAGCAAAAAAGCCAACAACCCAACTGAAAAATGGGCAATAGACCTGAGTAGACTTTTCTCCAGAGAAGATATACAGATGGGCAACAAGCACATGAAAAAAATGCCCAACATCACTGATTATTAGAGAAATGCAAATCAAAACTACCATGAGATACTATCTCACACCAGTCAAAATGGCCATCATTAATAAGTCCACAAATAAATACTGGAAGGAGTGTGGAGAAAAGGGAACCCTCCTGAACTATTGGTGGGAATGTAAGCTGGTACAAGCACCATGGAAAACAGTATGGAGGTACCTTAGAAAACTACATGTAGAACTACCATATGACCCAGCAATCCCACTGTTGGGCATATATCCAGACAAAACTTTCCTTGAAAAAGACACATGCACCCATATGTTCATTACAGCACTAGTTACAATAGCCAAGACATGGAAACAACCCAAATGTCCATCAACAGATTATTGGATTAGGAAGATGTGTTTTATATGTATATCTGTATCTACGCACACACACACACACACACACACACACAATGGAATACTAATCAGCCATAAAAAAGAAAAAAATAATGCCATTTGCAGCCACGTGGATGCAACTAGAGACTCTCATACTGAGTGAAGTAAGTCAGAAAGAGAAAGATGAACACCATATGATATCTCTTATATTTGGAATCTAATATATGACACAAATGAACCTTTACACAGAAAACAAAATCATGGACGTGGAGAGTAGACTTGTGGTTGCCAATGGGGAGGAGGGAGTGGGATGGATTGGGAACTTGGGGTTAATAGATGCGGACTATTGCCTTTGGAATGGATAAGAAATGAGATCCTACTGTAGCACTGGAAACTATGTCTAGTCACTTATGATGGAACATGATAATGTGAGAAAAAAAAATCTATACATGTATGTGTAACTGGGTCACCATGCTGTACAGGAGAAAATTGACAGAACACTGAAGACCAGCTTTAGTGAAAAAAATAAAAATCATTGTATATATAAAAAAAAGATAGTGGATCCAAAATGTAGAAGTACTCTGAGTCAGTGTTGCTGCATGAGGACTGCTGTCCTGAAGTTGTCCAGAAGTGCACCTGCCATTGTATGAATAAAAAATAAGCATTAGATGGGTTGAGCCCCCGAGTTTTGGAGATTGTTTGTAATTGAGAACAACCTACCTTTTCTTGATCATTTATCATTCATAGTGTTCTTTGGCTCTAAAGAAAAATCTGTTGCCTTATTACCTTTTCCCTTGGATGAGTACCTCTAAAGTAAGTTGGAGGGAAAAAAAGAAGAAGGATAAAATCAGTGGAGTGGAATCAAACCACGTTAGTAAAATCCCCAGCATAATTTAATGGACTACAGATAACTGTCATGCTTTTTATAGTTAAATATATTTCTCCTCCTTGCCCTCTCCAGCTCTGTGAAGAAGTAACAATGTAGTTGTTAGAGAGGATTTCTTGCTCAGGTCTAATCAGGGAGCTGTCTCACATTTCAGCTTTCTCTTTGCTTGTGTTCTTTTGATTACTTACACAATGTCAAAAAAAAAAAAGAGTATGACTCTGCATTTGTTTCTACTTGCAAATTTTTCTATGCAATTTTTGCTGTAAATTAAGATATTTGTCATACTACATCCTTCTTCCTACATCTTACCCTGAATCAGACATCTGAGTAGTCTACCAAGTATTTCAAATTCCTTATTCTATCCCTTCACTTGCTTGTAGTTACAGAAAGAACCACAGAAAATTACTGGACATCAAGTGATTCTACCACTTATGGTATAGAAACTAGCCACCTTTCTCTGGAGGTTCATGATAATCTCAGACTGTAAGACCTTTTTTCCCCTAGGTGGTCTGAGAGATACTGTGCATATATGTATGCGTACATGAGTGTCTTCTACATATGGGTAGTCTTAGATATGACAGTGAGTGGGAAGACAGAAGATTTTCTGTAAGGATTAAGGGGATCCAACAATCTCAAATTCTGTCATTAAAGAGTGAAATTTCATTTTGTAAAGGTACTTACAAGAAGTAACAAAATAAGATGAGAAACATGTATATAAACGAGAAAACAGCCTGGCAGTCCTTTTGTAATGTGGTCTATGTCCAGTTGGAGAGTTCTGAGTAGTGAAACAATACTGACTGGTTAGATAGATGAGGTATTCTTCTATAGAGAGTCTCCCCTTCGAGAGAGGATTAAGCTAACTTGATTCTTTAGGATAATTAATTTTACCTGTTTTTAAATTGTTACTAACCAAAATGTCATTCCAGTTCCAAAAAGTATACTTGGCTTATTGGTATTATCTCTGTGCTAACTCAGGTAGCACAACATTCCTGACTGTTCCAAGAATTGTTGGCATTATATTTTAATGCCACTACAATAGTTCAGCCCAGCAATCTGTTCACTTTTCCAGTATTGCTGCTTTTCCTTGAGTCTAATATTCCAGACTCTATTAGTGGGTCCTTAGGATGCTGTCTGCATGCTAATGATCATAAACATGCTTAGTCTTTGATATGTTCTTTATGATGTCCCCATTTATATTTACGTGGTATTCCCTGACATACTGAACCTTACTTGCTGCATATTGTTTTGCATTCATCCTTTAGTGGGTATTGCAGAGAACATTCCTTCACTTGGGGAGAAAGTTGTGGATATGCCAAGGCCTATCATCCTCTCCTTGTTTTATGAAGCATGTTGGGACCAGATGGTATTCTAAATAGAGCTTTTAAAAAGAGCCTTTCAGCGTCTTGTATTTCAGGAGGTATTTTTCCCTCTTCTGGTGAATAGGTGATTTTTATGTGAAGTATGATCTCCTTGTTCTTTATTTTTCTTCTTTTTCTAGACTCCTGAGACATTTTCATAAAGGCAAACAAATGAAACAAACTTGGAAACATATGAATAAAGGATAGTTATGTTAAAATGCTTTTATATAATACTATTTCTTTTGAGTTTTATAACAATGCTTAATATGGTAGAACAATATCTCCATTTTAAAGTGGAATACCTGAGACTCAGAAAGATTAAATTTCTTGATGGCTGTCACAAAGAAAGTCTATGATGGAGCTAATCCGATAATCCTAATTTTGGTATTTTAGTTCTGACTCTTTCTGAAGTATTTATTAGTGGCTTCTGGATCAAGCTCCAAATTATCACTACTTGCCCAGAAATGATAACACAAAGAAGGAGGTAGGTAAATTTACTTCTGTTTTCTTTTTCCAAACCAAGAACCAGATATATGTAAGATTTTATTACTGATGATGAGGAAATAATGAATGACCTGAACATCCGTTCCCAATACTTGATGAAGATTAGAAAAGAAAAAGAATGCATGGAAAAATAGTTCTACCACAAGTATATATATCTGACAGGAAATATTTGTACCCAACCATTTTTGTTCATTTGGTGGGTTTTCTTTTCAAAACAAGTATCAAATACACTTAATCATTAAATCCTTTGATCAAGATCTAATTGATGGACTTTAGATATGAATTTTTTTTTTTTTTTTTGTCTTTTTGCCTTTATGTAGAGCCGCACCTGTGGCATATGGTGGTTCCCAGGCTAGGGGTCTAACAGGAGCTGTAGCTGCTGGCCTTCGCTACAGCCACAGCAACGCGGGATCCGAGCCACGTCTGCAACCTTCACCACAGCTCACGGCAACGCCGGATCCTTAACCCACTGAGCAAGGCCAGGGATCGAACCCACAACCTCATGGTTCTTAGTCGAATTCGTTAACCACTGAGCCACGAAGGGAACTCCTAGATATGAATTTTTAATTTACTTATAGATGTCATTTCTCTCTCTCAGACCATTTCATGCTACTATTTTTATTCTCTATATAAGAAATTTGTATTTCTTCTCATGGTCAAAAATATTTAAAAGGTTTATGCCAATGCCTATAAAAGCCAGAAATTCTCTTTGCTTTCGTTAGGTCTGATTTAACTAAAATTATTAAAATTATTACTTTTTCCATGTTACCTTCAGGAAGAATAAATAAATTCTGTAACTAAAGCCTTAAATACAATAAGAATAAATACTGTATTTTTACAACTCCAACTTTAACTAAAATGTAATAAAATATTATAAGAAGGGTAATCATTATACAGTAGACCTTTAAAATTCCACTGAATATTTACAAAAGGAAATTAAGGGAATTGTTTTAAAAGTAAGTGAAAATTTCTAGGAAAGTTTTAGGAATATTTTACATTTCTTTCAGTGACTCTATTTTGTCATCATATTCTGTTTAACATAAAACGCTGCTTTCTAACTGTGTATTGAACATGTCTTGAACTGTTCCAATTCCAAGGAACATGTAAAAAGTTCTTTTATGTTAAATGGAGAAAAAAGACCTGAAAAGTTTCCTAGTTTTCAAATTTAAAATCGAGGATTTATTTTGAGGGATCTAAATTAAGCCACATCTAGGAATAATCATCTAGAATGCAAGTTTGCCTTCACTGTTCCACCACCTTTAAAATTTATTTTGTTCTCTCTTATTTAAAAATCCTAACTACAAACATCAGAACCATCAATTCCTCAGATCCCCTTTAGGTGGCGCACTATCAAAGGCAAGACAGCCTAACTAGGCAATGAGACTGTTCTTTAGTCCTATATTTCCTTTTCACCAAAAATTAAACCAATTTTTGTTGTCATGTTTTTTTTTTTTTGTTAAAGCAGAAAGGTATATTTTAAAGCTATGTATACATTACACATAAGGTGTTAAAACTCAATAATATGTAGTTTCACATGGCAAACTCTTAACTAAAACTCAATTTCTAATAACATAGTTGCAGCAAAGTTGCAACATTGGCATGTCTCTCTTTCCCAAATTATATTTCTAGACCTGTTTTCTCCTGCAAATATCCCTGTACTAAGGCTCATCTTACAATGACGGGAGCAAGAAGAGAAAACTGTAATTACTTCCACTATGATTTTATGTATATTTATTTCTCTAACATAAGTATGTAAATATTTGGCTTTAGTGGATTCATACCCTTAATAAACAAAATGTATTGTGGACTTGAGGTATATTCTAGTCTCTGCGGATCCTGCAGTCTAGTGAATTTCATAACAAAGGAATTCCCACATTTCATTTATTTTATACTTTCTGTAATGGCATGTACTTTTCAGGTATTGATCATATAAATATACTCCTGGTTTGACAGGTGGTCTTCAGTGTAGCATTTGAAATTTGTGATTTTGCCAGCCCCTATTTAGAGGGGATCCTCTGCATGTAGCCAGGCAGATAGAAAAAAATGGAACATGGAAAAGTCCTATTAGCTGTATCTAGCTCATATTCTGGAAGTGATGCATGTATTTCCGTTCATGTTCATTTGGCAAAAAACAGCTGCATGCCTGAGATACTAGGAATGAGAAATCAACTAAAGACAACTTACCTCAGAAAAATGGCAAGTCATAAACAGACATCAGTATAGTAGTCAATATTAGACTACCTGATTTGAAAATGGAAACAGTCACGAAATATCCTGGATATAAATTATATGTAATTCAATCCAATGTATTAATGAGGTTGTCTTGAGACACAGGTAAAATTTGCCTTCCAGAACTGTCAGTGTCTTCTTGATCTTTAATTCCTCATCAAGGCATGTTATTTGTAAAGACTTTACGGTTACAAACAGTAGAGATCATCTAAAACTTGCTTTAAAACAGGAAGGGTTACTTTTGAGAATTTTGTGTTGTGTTTCAAAACACAAGAGCAAAAATATAGTAGTGTGGGGACAGCATTGGGATCAGGGACAGATGCATTTTGAGGGCTTCAGTGCTTCCTTGTTTCAAATGCTTTCAGTACCTCTTCATCACCTTATCTTTCTGGAGACCAGCCCTCGACTTCTCTAGTTTTCAGGAAGTTGCAAGTTGCTTATGCTGTAATTCTCAGATCTGTGCCTCCTATATTCTGAAGTAATGGTTGAGTTAGGCTGTCATAATTGCAATTCAGAATTTTTAGAAGAAAGCACCTGATTTGTCTCACTTGGATCAGTTTTCTATCCCTAGACTAAACTAATGTAGGAAAACACATAGTATAAATCTCAGCGGTTTACATCTGAAATGTACCTTGGTAACCTCTGCCTTATGGGCTGCAGCTCAAAAAAGACACTAAAAAGTGTGTAACTATCAAATATAAGAACTAGATCAATCTATCTGAATTAAGGGATGTATAGATGAGAGTGGGTTAGATGAAACGAGGTGGGTAGATTTGAGGCAATTGTAAACAGACTTGGAATGCCACACTAAGCAAAGGCATGATGATGGCGTGAGCAGTGATGATTTGGAAAAATATGGGAAGGTATTGCAGAATCTGAATTGGAATACAAAAGTATTCTAAAACCCTGCTCAGTAATTGCCCTGGTTGGAGGTGTTCAGGTATGAACTGTGACTATTTCAAATATAATAATCAGGACATGGCTACTCAATGCAGTTTTCCTTTCAGTTACACTTTTTAGTCATAAAAAACGTTTTCATCATTTTTGGAGGTTGTCTTAGCCACATTATGTTAATTACATTATCTTAAAAATTTGCTTACTGTGAAGAGTATTTATGATACATTTTTAAATTATTTTAGGGAATAAAATATTTTCCATAACAGTTTTTATAACACAATATCTTACCTCATTAAATGGATACTTCTTACCTAAACTTTCATTGTTTTACTTTATGACATTTCTGGGACATTCAAGACTAACTTCATACTTTTAAATATAAAAGTTTAGGAACCATGGAACTATGTAAATAGTGATATGCTTAGTTCTTTAAAAAGTCAAAATATATGAAATGCATATATTCTGGCAATTCATTTGAGGTGTTTTTGTCTCCTTTTTTCTCAGTAGGCATAATAAAACTGCAACAGAGGTTAAATTTACAAAATGTATAACCTATATATATATGTATTTATAACGTAAATATAAACATATTTAAATTGAAGTATGGTTGATTTACAATGTTGTGTTAGTTTCAGGTGTATAATAAAATGACTTAGTTATGCATACATATATAGGTGTTCTTTTTCAGATTATTTTCCCTTATAGGTTATTACAAATTATTGAGTACAGTAGGTCCTTGCTGATTATTTTATATATAGTAGTGTGTTTGTTAATCCCAAACTCCTAATTTATCCCTACCCCTTTTTGCCTTTGGTAACCATAAGTTTATTTTCAATGATTGTGGGTCTATTTCTGTTTTATAAGTAAGTTCATCTGTATCATATTTTTAGATTCCTATATGCTTTTAATTCCACTATAAACTGTTTCTCTTCAGATCTTCCACCATTAGGGCTAAACCATAAAATTTCTCACCTCAATGAAGGAGAAGGCAAATGTTCTTTAAGAAAAAAGCATTGTAGAACAGCTCTCAGTCTCAAAGCTTACCCCCTAAACTTATGGTATACATTTTCCAAAATTTTAAAATCCCCCTTTATGTGTTAAGATTAGAACTGTTTGACTCTTCACTTTGAGATTGCATGTAGGTTGTATAGGAGAAAGGAAGAAAGTCAACACATTACGCAGAGGAACCCAAATTAGAGGAAATTGAGAACAACATGGTTCTCCTCTAGAAGAAAGAGCCCAAGGAATTAAATATAGAGTAAGGGACAGTAACTGTACCAAGACAGGATAAGGGCACATGGGGGAGAGGGAGATGAATATATTCTCCCTTCATCTGGATTAAATGCAAGAGTAAAAGAGGATAAAGAAGTAGGTACTCAAGAAAAGCTAAAAGTTGGGGTTCTTTTTTCTTTTTCCTCTTTTGAACTCTGAGAGGACAGAGATTCATGGCAGTGGCGAGGGGTTTACCATATTGGGACACTTTCAGGAATGAGTACAGGGTGTGTCCACATAGAAGGCAAGAGACAGAACCACTGAGTTTCCCTTCGGTCTGTGTGAAAGTCAGTCAGAAGTTCTGTTGTGCTCTGTTAAGGAAAGGTGAAAGGAAGCTGAGAGACAAAAGTTAGTGGGTTTACCTTGGAGTAACTATGGTGGTGACCATGGTGAACAGAGTAATGGCATGATGGTTGGGATAGATCAAGGACATTGCTGAGACTTAGAAGTTCTGAGGCAGTGATGTGCTTGAAACCAAAACAGCCTTTCCAGAAAGACAACAACAAAAACCCACCTTCATTTGCAATAGCTGTTGATATCTGTGCTATAAATGCTTCTACTGTGAATGATTTCAAGTCATGTGAGGTCCAGAATGAAGATGGGAAATGATATACATGATTGGCTGCAGCAACTGATGTAAGCCTGCTCTGGTGCTTCATCATTGAAACATTATGTAGGACCCATCCCTGTGTATTTTAAAGATGGTTCCAAAAACAAATCCACGAAGGGCCTGGAGACCTGTAAATTTTCTATGAACTTTATGGGTGAGATGGGGCTTCAGGTTGCAGAAAGAAAGTTTATCCAAGAAAAGATGGAACATTCAGCAGATTTGGTGACCTGCAATTTTTTCACCTTTTCAACCAGTGACTCCTTAATTGTTTGTGTATGCTCTGAGTCTTTGGGAGCAACAAGCAGGGCTATGGGGTCCAGTGCCCCAGGCTATTATCCTTAGTCCCTAGATACCATAGAGCCACGAGATATTATCCCTGTTTCCGTCACCATGTGAGGAAGGTTAGGAGATTCTCTTCTGTGGGAATTGTTACTATCACATCCCAAATCCATGGAGGTCTACCCTGACTATGATATTCTTGGTCAGTTTGGTCCTACAGACAATGAATCAGGTGGTAGCAGTGCTTATGGGGAACCTTAGACCTGGCCCAGATCCCCATGAGAAATGGGAGATAGTGGTGTTTTTAGTTCTATTAGAATATAGAATGTTTAATCATTAAAACCTTACTTTATGCAATTGTAGACAAAAAAATGTGCCAGTTTCTGCCCTTTTGAAAGAAAGACATAGCTATCTTCAAGATGCTCAGACTCGCAAATTATTTAGAGTCCTTGAGTCAATATTAATGGAAGTCAAACTTGAGAAGACATTATCAGAAACACAAAAACTGGAGGAGGGCAAGATGGCGGAGGAGTAAGAGGTCGCGCTCACCCTCTCCCACAAATACATCAAAAAACGCATCTAAATATAAAACAACTTGGACAAATCATCATCTGAATGCTGATTAATTTAAACCTCCAAAAACTGCAAAAAAACCTTGAAATAACTGGGTAGAACAACAGAAGAAAAAAAAAAAGGGGGGTGAGAGAGAGAAAAGCAATTAGGACAGCAGCCAGCACCCCAGGGAGGGAGCTGTGCAAAAGAAACGTTTCCTGGGAAGAAACCTAAACAACGATCAACAGATCAACAACCAACGGAACTAGAGGGACATCAAAGCCTGAGGAAAATGCAGCAGCTGGATTGAGATAGGAAAATTGGAGTTAGAGACTCAGACAGACGACCTGAATACCGGCGCAGACACCACAGCCTGAGGCACCAGGCAGTGCCTGGGAGCTAAAACACAGGTTCCTAAGGTTAGTCCCTGTGAGAGGGCAGAGGTCGGTGGCCGCAGCGGTTGCGGGAATAGGACAAGGAACAGCGATATTCTATGATTTGTGGGGAGCAAAACCAGGACTGAGGGAACCAAGGAAGTCTGGTCCCGCAGGGGAGGCAAGCCTCCCTTGTTAGGGAGGAGGAGAGGAGGAGGGGCTGACCGCCATAGGAAGCAACTTGAATTAGTGCGCAGGGCGGAGTGATGGTGACCCACCAAAGAGAGCGGAAGTGGGGAGGAGCCAGTGGAGGCTGCAGCTGAGGCAGCGGGGGCAGAGCCCAGGCCTTGGAGCCTGTGCCTTGAAGCCTATGGGTGGAGCACTGTGCCAGGTTGTGGACCCAGGCACCTGCGCCAGCCAGCATCAGCGGGGGTGGCGGGGCCCTGTGCTGGTCCATGGACCTAGGCGACTGCATGAGCCCGCAAAGTTGGTAGCTCTGGTGGGCGGAGCAGTACGCGACCACACGGAGCTAGCTTTTGCAGAGGAGTGGGGCCAGCGCCAGCCGCTGGAGCCAGGAAACCGCCCCATCTGACGAGAAAGCATCAGCGGAAGGGTGGAACAAATGCCAGCCTGCTGAGCCAGTCTCTGCAGGTACCTCTTGTGGTTCTAATCACCTCAAAGAGGACTTTGCAATCAAACACTAGTTTCCCGTGGCTCTCACTCCTGGGGGAAATCATACTTCCTGCTGCTGCTGCTATTGCCAAATGCTTAAGACACCTGGTAGATCTGCCTAGAGCTCATGACCACTTCCCAGGGCTGGGCAACTAGGAGTGGACAGCACCACCTTCCTGCAATTGAGAGCGTAGAGACTAGGCTCCCACTGCTGACTTTAGCCATTCCTACACTCTCACAGAGAACACTCAGAGTACCACTGAGATAATAGTCTGCTTATTCCAAAGAAATAGACATCAAATAGTCAAACTCCTACGCCGAAAATAAATAGTAACCCCACCAAAATATACAAAGGGGAGCTCCTCCCTAGAAGTAGCCTTCCAAGTCTACAGCGTGGCCTCCCCAAACTCACAGAAAGAAAACCACAAACAAGATGAAGAAGCTCAAAAACCATTCCCAGTTAAAACAACAGGACAAGTTATTTAAAGCAGCCAAAAATGAAACAGACCTCTGTAGTCTGTCAGAAATGGAGTTCAGAAGGGAGGTAATGAAACTACTTGAAGAATTAAGGCTGAATATCCAGAAATTAAGAGAAGATGCAAACAGCAATGCAGAGTCCTTTAGAAAGGAGCTAGAAATCATAAGGAGGAGCCAAGAAAAGCTAGAAAACTCATTTGCAGAGATGCAAACTGAGCTAAAGGCAATAAAGAGCAGTGTGAATAATGCAGAGGAACGAATTAGTGATGTAGAAGA
>PVHT021183696.1:14784706-14878033 GCA_004024745.2 Catagonus wagneri
TCAACAAATTCAGCAAAGTAGCAGGATATAAGGTTAATCTTCAGAAATCAATCGCATTTCTGTATACTAACGATGAAATAGTAGAAAAAGAATACCAAAATATTTTACCTTTTAAAACAGCACCCCAAAAAAATCAAATACCTGGGAATAAACCTGACCAAGGAGGTGAAGACTTATATGCAGAGAACTACAAAATATTAATCAAGGAGATCAAAGAAGATACAAGAAATGGAAAGATATTCTATGCTCTTCGGCCGGAAAAATTAATATTGTGAAAATGGCGATACTACCCAAAGCAGTCTACAGATTCAGTGCAATCCCTATCAAATTACCCATGACATTCTTCACAGAACTGGAACAAACAATCCAAAAATTTATGTGGAACTACAAAAGACCCAGAATTGCCAAAGCAATCCTGAGGAAGAAAAACCAAGCAGGAGGCATAACTCTACCAGACTTCAGGCAATATTACAGGGCCACGGTAATCAAGATAGCATGGTACTGGTACCAAAACTGACATATAGACCAATGGAACAGAATAGGGGCCCCAGAAATAAACCCATGCACCTACGCCCAATTGATCTTTGACAAAGGTGGCAAGAACTTCAAATGGGAAAAAGAAAGTCTTTTCAGTAAGCTTTGCTGGGAAACTTGGACAGCTGCCTGTAAATCAATGAAACTAGAGCACACTCTCACATCATGCACAAAAATAAACTCTAAATGGTTTAAAGACTTAAATATAAGACAAGACACTATTAAATTCGTGGAAGAAAACATTGGCAAGACACTCTCGGACATCAGCCTTACTAATGTTTTCTCAGGTCAGTCTCCCAAAGCAACAGAAATCAGAGCAAAGATCAACCAATGGGACCTAATCAAGCTGACAAGCTTTTGCACAGCAAGGGAAACCAAAAAGAAAACTAAAAGACAACTTACTGAATGGGAGAAAATTTTTCCAAATGACACAACTGACAAGGGCTTAATCTCTAAAATATATAAACAACTGATGCAGCTCAACTGCAAAAAAGCCAACAACCCCATTGAAAAATGGGCAATGGACCTGAATAGACATTTCTCCAAAGAAGATATACAGATGGCCAACAAGCATATGAAAAAATGCTCAACATCTTTGATAATTAGAGAAATGCAAATCAAAACTACCTTGAGATACCACCTCACACCAGTCAGAATGGCCATCATTAACAAGTCCACGAACAACAAATGCTGGAGGGGGTGTGGAGAAAAGGGAACTCTCCTGCACTGTTGGTGGGAATGTAGGCTGGTGCAGCCACTATGGAAGACCTTAGAAAACTCTACATAGAATTACCATATGACCCAGCAATCCCACTCTTGGGCATATATCCAGACAAAAATTTCCTGGAGAAAGACACTTGCACACGCATGTTCACTGCAGCACTGTTCACAATAGCCAAGACATGGAAACAACCCAAATGTCCATCGACAGATGACTGGATTAGGAAGATGTGGTATATATACACGATGGAATACTATTCAGCCATAAAAAAGGATAAAATAATGTCATTCGCAGCAACATGGATGGAATTAGAAACCCTCATACTGAGTGAATCAAGTCAGAAGGAGAAAGACAGATGTCATGTGAAATCTCTTATAACTGGAGTCTAAAACACTGCACAAATGAACATCTCAACAGAAAAGAAAAGCGTGAACTTGGGGAACAGACTTGTGGTTGCCAAGGGGGCGGGGGAGGGGTGGGGGAGGGGTGGGATGGAATGGGGATAACTACTGCTTTAATGATGGAATAGCAAGGAGCTCCAACTGTAATGCACAGGGAACTATATCTAATTACATGTGATGAAATCTGTAAACCAGCTATAATGCAAAAAAAAATAAGTAAATTATAAAAAAAAATTAAACACAAAAACTGGAAGCATTAGATAAAGACTTGTAAAGCTCTTTACCTTGACTTAAAATGGACACTTTCAGAAAAAGAACTGAAAGGAGAGGAATCTAAATTATCAGAACAAGTTGTGCTACTGATACATGTAGCAAGAAATACTCATTCTTTAAAAGATACATCAAAACATTTCCAATTTCAAGTTACTACAACCAAAACTGTCTTCAGACTACATCAGAAGAATGAAGAAGAGGAGTTCCTGTCATGGTGCAGCGGTTAATGAATCCGACTAGGAACCATGAGATTGCGGGTTTGATCCCTGGCCTCACTCAGTGGGTTAAGGATCCGGCATTGCCATGAGCTGTAGTAGAGGTCGCAGACGCGGCTCAAATCCTGCGCCGGTCAGCAGATACAGCTCTGATAAACCCTTAGCCTGGGAATCTCCATATGCCGTGAGTGCAGCCCTAAAGTGACAAAAAAAAAGAAGGAGAAGGAGACGGAGACGGAGAGGGAGACGGAGACGGAGAAGGAGAAGAAGAATGAAGAAAAGCTTTAGAAAACACTAAAAAATACTTCAGGTGAGCAATGGCTAAAACTGTTTTCACAAGAAACAAAAGGATGGAAAAGAAGAGTGAGTGAACTTAAAGTGTTTATGGAACAAGTTCTAAAACAAAGCCAGACCAGGTCTCTGAGTGAATGCTCACTGTTCTTGGAGAAGACATTATGGATATTGAGAACATGGAATCCAAGGCATATAACAAGTGAATTAAAACATGAATACCATTTAGAAGATATTTTAAAGAAACCAATTAAGTTGTATAAATACTATAGCAGGCTGAATAATGGTCTTTCAATGATGGTCTCTCTAGAGCATGCTGTCATTGGAACCTATGAACATGTGGTTACATGCAGTTACATGAAATTGGAAATGTTTTGGAAGTTTACCTGGATTTCAGGTGAGAAAAATGTAATCACAAGAGAGAAGGTAGGAGAATCAGTTTCAGTGGTTAGTGTGACCACAGGTCAAGGAATATGGGCAGCCTCCAGAAGCTGGAAAAAATTAATGAATTATCTCTTAGGGACTACAGGAAGGACACAGTCCTACTGTTAGATATTAGCCTAAATTGATTTTGAACACCTGATATCCAAAACTGCAAAATAATTAACTTGAGTTAAGTCACTAGTTTGTGGTAATTTGTTGTAGCAGCATTAGGAAACAAATGCACTTGCTTAATGAAAGCAAACGTACACAAAGTTAGCTGAAAGACAGCATTATTAATACACTTTGAAATCACTAAAATTCTCCAAAGTGAGAAAACTTTGCTGCATTCAGATAAAGAGAGAAAGAGAGAAAGTTCCGAGAAAAACACCCAGTCCTTTCTGAACTACATTGAGAAAAAGAAATTAATTTGGGGAGTTCCTGTCCTAGCTCAGTGGTAACAAACCTGACTAGTATCCATGAGGACATGGGTTTGACCCCTGGCCTCACTCAGTGGGTTAAGGATCCAGCATTGCTATGAGCTGTGATGTAGGTCACAGACATGGCCTGGATCCTGCGTTGCTGTGGCTGTGATATATGCTGGCAGCTACAGCTCCTGTTAGACCCCTAGCCTGGGAACTTCAAGACAGGAAAAAAAGAAACAAGAATTTTCATGAAAGATTTAATGTAGAAGCAATCCAAAAACACAGGAGAACATTTCCAAAGCAATTTGATAGATCAGCAAAGCACGTGAAAAGTTGGGGACCTATAAAATACAAGTCAATAATTTCTTGGAAAAATTGAAAAAATAATCACTGGAAATTACTAATGCAAGCTTGTTTTCTATGAGAGATAAGCTCCAAGTAACAGGTTGAGCATGCTGTTGGTTAAGAGAAACCTTGATAATTTAACGGGGGAAAAAAGACAACTTAAGACAAATCTTAACTGAAGCAAAATTTTTTTAACTTTATTGAAATATAGTTGATTTACAATGTTGTGTTAATTTCTGCTGTACAGTAAAGTAACCCAGTTACACATATACATGGTTTTCATGTTCTTTTAAATTATGATTTATCACATGATATTGAATATAAATTTATACTGATTGAGAGTAAATTTAAATATGAATATTTCAACAAGCATTGTTTTGTCCCAGTTATTTCCCAGACATTGCTGGTGTGCTATTGGTGGGAGGGGTTGAAGAGATCACCAGATAAGGGGATTCTGGAGGAAGGAGGGAAACCAGGCTAACTTGGGCATCCATGCTTTGGTGCTCAGTAAACAACAGATGCCCTCCACTGGGACTATGAGCCCAGGAGAACACCTCCATCAGGTCAGATCTATTCTGATGCATCAGATTCTCCACGGGCTAGAACTTATCCTGAAGCTCCTTGCACTGAAAGATTCTTTGGACCTCCTTTACATCAGTTATCCCTCCAGAATGGCCCAAACTCTGGTGCCTAACATAATCCTCTAGTGAGAGGTCATTTGTTACAGAGGGGTTCCTGACGAGGGGGTCCCTGCCCTTCACATTCTTCTGGAAGGCAAAGGCAAAGGCAAACCTCCCTACCAAGGGACTTCCCAGCCTCACCACATCCTCACTGGCAGTAATAAGTATTGCAGGGCCAAGCATTGGATTCAGATTTGTGCCTGCACAGTCTGCAAACAGATGTGAGTTACTCTTCATGTTATCCCTTCTAATGATTCTACTTCCAGAATCATAGCAGATGCTGTCTATTTAAGTTATTTTTATTTTTTTCCTATTTTCACTTTAAAGTGCCATTTGTTCAAGTGGGAGATTGATAAAATTATAATTTGTCAGATAAATTTGATCTTTGTAGACAATTTCATTGTGAAGCATATGGCTTAATTCTATTTAATTCTATTTGCTTTTTATGTATTTACAGCATTTTGTTAACAAATGCATTAAAATAATCCACATACACAGCAAAACTTTGTTTTGTCTTTCTTTTTTAAAATAATTTAGAACTTTTTCTGTTTCAGCTCTCTTGCTCTTATTTAAGTGATTATACTGTAGATGAAATGGGAATGTAACAGGATTATAACTCAATTTTATTCAAAATTGTGTATCGCTTAAAGGTAAATATTGTTAGTGAATTGTTTCCATTTTATTTGATTTATAGATGGTTTAAGCATACTATTTTGGTTGTTGCTATTTAATAACTTTTTCTTGAACCACAATCAGATGAATTTTTGTCTTTATTCTGAATGTGAATTTTCCGTTTTATTTTGCAGCCATTAAGTTAAGTGATCATACAGTTGTTTAAATGATGCAGCCAGAATTATAATCCACAGGATAGTGTTTTATAAATATAGTTTATTTTATAAAGTGAATTTCATGAGTAAGTTGTTTTATTTTAATCTATTTCAAGAGAGAATAAGCATAGCATTTCATTGTTGAGGTTTAGCAAGTTTCTGATAATAGGATCAGCAGCAAGAGTTGTACATGATCAGTCTCATATTTAGGGACATTTGAAATTTAAAATATCTATCTACTAATTTATTCTAGTTATAAAGCTAATATATTCACTTATATAAGTTGTATTTTAAAGAAAAAAACCTTCTTATGGCTCTCATTGTTTTTAACCTAAAATCCAAAACCACCCTTCGCTATGAACTATAAACTTTGGTAAAAGATAGTCTGCTATGGGATGATTTTATGCATAAATGTGAAGCTAAGACTGCTACAGAAATTAAGAAACAACAACCACCACAACAACAAATAACTGCCACATCAGGAAGAAGAGAGCCGAGAGAAGCACAGGGAGATGGAGTTGGGCTGTTAGTTTAAGTGGGCCCTAAACCCCACTCTTGATTTATGTTTCCAGTTATGTAAGTCAATGCAGTTCCTTAGTGTATGAGCCAGTTTTGAATTGAGTGTTTTGTTACCCACAATCAGCTTCATACTAATTACAGTTCTTTCATAGTAACATTTTAAACTAAAGCAACACTGAGTATATTATTTTAGGTATGTCAATGAGATTGAAATTCCTGTAGCAAACTTGTGTAATATGTTTGCTCTCAAAATTATTTCATAATATCATTTCATCTTCCAAATCGGAGATGATTTGATGCATCACCCAGAATCCCCTTCAGGAATGAGGCTTTAACTCCCTACCTTCACCCTATCTGCTGAGAGTGCTCTCTGATCCCCTGTAGGATTTTCTCAACTCAGAAAATCCTCGCAAGTGATGCCCTCCTTCCCAGGACAGCTAGCATCCAGTAACTGATTGAAATGAAGGTATAGAGTGATGGATTCCTGCTCCAAGTTAGATCAACTCTGGAGAATCATCTTAGATTGGTTTGGCCGAGGCTTCTGTTATGACTGCATCATAACAGAATTCTAGCTTGCTTTCTTCCTTGGGTGTTTATCACAAGAGCACTCTGCAATTAGAAAGAGCTTACTACAGCTAAACTCAATGCATGTGTTTCCCAGAGAACTTGACCTGAAGTACAAGATAACACCGTCTCACAGAATCAAAAATGGTTACATTGAGGATTAATCCCACCCCCTCCCCCCCGCCTCCAGAGAAAATACTGGCAAAGCAGAATACCATTTGAAAAATCGGAATTCTTGCATTGTTGATTAACTTGAAATTCACTAAACTGAATGCCTGCTTGCCCTGCCCTGAGGAATCTTCAAAACTGTCTCAAGTTAGGTTAACATATGTTGTCATCACTTTGCTTTATTGAAATTAAAAAAAAAGTAGGGTTTTGATCCTTTTCCTTTTAACATTCTCAATTTTAGGCTACCCAGATGGTCTTAAATGATATTACTTTTGATTTGTAAGGTTGAGGAGGTTCCCATGGTGAAGATGGGCTTTTCCCTTCTAGATTATGGGGACTGCATTTGTGGTATGTCTCCTAACAGTTCTCTCTCTACGTTGTAGTTACAAGACAACCTCTTCACTATACCCATCACAAACTTATGTTTAATCAAAAAATCTCTGCAATCTGTCTGTATATCATTTATTTGCTTTTCCCTTTAGTTACCCATTTTCTTCTCTTTCATTCTCTGGTGTAATAATTTATAAGAATGAATCTAAGCTAGTAATATCCTCAAATATGTACTACTGCCTAGACTACAAATCAATATCTTTGAAATAGCTAATAATAGAAAGGATCTCTTCTCAAACATAAGCAGTAGTGCAGTTTCCTGGATCACATCAGGGTAAATTTGAACTCTTCAAGTCTGTGTGTGCTGTGTGTTATATAATTAACACTATATATATACAGATGAAACATGCCAATGTGTATCATAGAATATGCCTTAGGATTAAAAGCTAATTTTGACGCAGTGTACCAATTCAGAGAAAGTTGGCCTAGGCCTAATGTGCCTGTGTAAATCATATCTCTGCAATGAAGAGAGCAGGCTCATACTTGATTCTCCGTTGACCAGGAAACTGGCAACATATTCTTCCTGTCACCATTTATATTTTTTAGACTTCCAGGTCACTCTTAACCAACAGACTGTTTGCACCGAACCTTGAAAACTATAAAGGCAGCTACATTGTTTATTTTATTTATTTTTTCTTAATGAATTTTATTTCAATTATAGGTGTACAAAAATCATCACAAGTCAGTTTGATAGTATTTGCATCCCAAACCCTCAGTGCATCCCCCCACCCCACAGATTGTCTTATTTGAAAAGCCAAAGGTTTTCCAAAGTCTGAGTTGTGGTCTGTTCTGCAGAGAAGTTCATTGTGTCTTTTTAGTTGCCACATGTAAGCGGTAGCATTGGGTGTTGCTGTCTAATTGTCTGAGTGGTTTCACTTCTAGGTCCATCCATGTTGCTATAAATGTTATTTAGCTACATTGTTTAAAGGAAGATATTTTTATAACATATGAAAGAGATAATGTGACCAAGATAAAAGCCAATATTTAGTAATATTTACATGTAGGAATAATTGTGAATAAAAAAATTCTCTTAGTCTTCTCTTTCTAACACCATTTTCTTTTTTGCAGAGTCTCAAACAGCACGATTAGTCTATGTCCTAAATTATGAGAATATGATTAAACATGTACTATGATGTTAGAGACTTAATTTGCTCTCTGACCATACATTGTCTTTGAAAAGACCCACCTTAGAAAAAAATGACCCCAAGGTTTAATCACTAATAGTAAAATTGTTAGCACCAATGGATGATTTATATTTGTCTGGAAAGCTGATAAAATGCCCAAATAGTCAAAATTGGAATTATTTTTGCTTGACAATGTGATGCACCTAGAGATTCCCAGGGTAAAGATGGGAATGCCCTTTAGATCTGCATATGATTCACTGATAAATTCAGAAATTATGGCATGCGCTGAACTATTAAACTAGAGATGTGTCAGTTAGTCTTAACTTCTAGAGATGGAGGAGCATGAAAAGCTTTCAATCTCTGTAAGCTTTTAGTGTCCATACAAGTTGTACTGGAAGATGACTAAACCCGTATTTTCCTCCAGATGGAACTCATATTTTACAGCTCCTACAGCATCTTTAATAATGTTGGAAATGAAAGTTTGTGAAATCTTAATATAATGCATATTAAAATATTAGAAGAATGACATATTAATCCAATGCAAATATATGATGAGTCTTTACCAAAGAATGAACTGAAGAGGTAAAGATTGCCGGAAGATATTTATGTCTCTCAAAACAGAAACATGAAAGTGAACATCATGTACTAGCTGATAGATGAGTGATAAACTAATTGTTAGAGTTTGTCTTTCTTATTGAAACAACTGGGGCTTTATAATGGTGTAATAATCTTCAGAGCCCATGAATGGCGCCATCATCTGGTTACCATGACTATGAGGCCAGTATCACAAGAAGCCATTAATAACATCACTGCTGCTGAAGGACCCCTCCCATGAGTACTTGTTTCAGGGAATGATTTGCTACTAAAGAAACTGTGCAGTTTCCTTCAAGACAGGTTAATATATTTGTCTCTAAATAAATGAAAATAACCAAACATGATGGATGATCATTATGGAGAAAAATAACTTCTTCCAACATTTAATTCGATGCATATTGGAACTCATTATGAAAACTTTAATATGTGTTTAATGTTCTCACAGCTCCTAGTTATATTAATGATAAAAAAAACAACAGTGGAAAAGTCTTTCAGTGTTGAAGGACAAGGGGGGATTTCAAGGTGCCTTAGCATACATACAGACTTGATTTTGTATATGATAGATAAGACAGGTTCACTGAAAAGTTTTTGATGTAAAGACTGCAGATTTGAGTGCTTTTGAAGGCGTCTCCCCTAAAATCTTCTCCTGAAAATAATGCCATGTTAGAATTAATATGGTCCAGATTTCCTATTCAGAGAAGGATGGTAAAGAAGGAGAGTAGGGAAAGACATGTTCTTTCTTTGCCTCTTCTATGGAAAGTAGTTTCAGAATTATTAAACCATTAAAAGTAATTCATCAGCTTGATTCATTATGATGGTATAGTATTAAATACATCATCTTAAGTTTTTCTCTAGCTTTGTTGAGATATAATTGCCATATAACCTTGTGTAGATTTAACACTTACAGCATGTTGATTTGTTACACTTATATATTGCAGTATGATTACCACCATAGCAGTGTTAGCTAACACCTTCATCATATCGCATAATTGCCATTTCTTTGGTGCTTTCTCCTCTCTTAGCAACTTTCAAGTATATAACACAGTATTGTTAACTATAATCACAGTGCTGTACGTAAGATCCCTAGTTCTCCTAACCAAAGTTTATGCACTTGACAAACATCTCTCCATTTCTCCCATGGTAATCACCGTTCTGTCCCTGGTAATTACCATTCTACTTTCTGTACTTTTAGTGGGATGTAAATTCATGTAGTCATTACAGAAAACAACAGAGATTCCTCAAAAACTTAAAAATAGAACTACCATATGATCCAACGATCCCACTTCTGAATATATATCTAAAGGAAAGGAAAACAGGATATCAGTGAGAAATCTGCACTCCTATTGCAGCATTACTGACAGTAGTGGAGATAAAGAAGCAACCTAAGTGTCTCTCAGTGGATGAATGGATTAAAAAAAGATATGTTATATGTATACATAATGGAATATTTTCAGCCATGAGAAAGGACGTCTTGCCATTTGTGATAACATGGATGAATCTTGAAAGCATTATGCTAAGTGAAACAAGAAGAAAATCCTATGTGATACTTACATGTAGAATCTACAAAAGGTGAACTCAGTGAATCAGGTTAACTCTTTATTAAAAATAAAGAAATGTGGAGTTCACATTGTGGCTCAGGAGCAAACCTGACTCGTATCCATGAGGATGCTGGTTCAATTCCTGGCTTGCTCAGTGGGTTAAGGATCCAGCGTTGTAGTGAGCTGTGGCGTAGGTCGTAGACTCAGGTCTGATCCCGCACGTTGCTCTGGCCTTGGCATTGGCCATTGGCTGCTGCGCCGATTCAGCCCATAGTCTGGGAACTGTATACTTCAGATGTGGTCCTAAAAAGACAAAGAAAGAAAGCAAGAAAGCAAAAGGAAGGAAGGAAGGAAAGAAGGAAGGGAGGGAAGGAAGGGTAAAGAAGGAAGGAAGGAAAGAAAGAAAGGAAAGGAAGGAAGGAAGGAAGGAAGGAAGGAAGGAAGAGAAAGGAAGGAAGGAAGAAAAGAAGGAAGGAAAAAAGGAGGAAAGAAGAAAAGAAGGAAGAAAGAAAGGTGTAAACTTAAGCCAGCTTGGGAAAGTGCATGATAGACTTCTACCTTTTTGACTTATTAGTATCATTTTAAACTTAATTTTGATTCATCATATATATTTAGTTTGAAGTATTTTGAGCAAATCTCAAAATATATGTAACTCATATGTTTACCATGCCCTTTCCCCTTCTAACAGACAATATCTGTAATAGAGACTGGAGTAATAGACAGGCTTGGTGTTACTTCTATTCTCTTTCTCCTTTCTTGCATTTTTAAGAAGGAAGGCTCACTCCTAGCTTCACTGGTCTTTCTTAAGAAGCTCTGGTCCTCTTGATCAACGCAAGGTATTTCTAGAACCCCTCATTTCCTAGAACCAGTTTCTTCCCTCCATTTCCAGAATTAACATTAACTCTGTCGGCATACATAGGTTTTTGACTGCAGAATTAGAAGAGTTTCAAAGAGTGACTATCTGTGGGAAGCAAGATGTTAGATACTGAGCTACTGAGATTTTCCCTTGGGCCTCAGAAGATTATTCCTAAGGAGAGGAGCTCCCAGTGGGCATTTCCTTCATTCGAGGCATCCCCTATCCCTGGTCGATAATCTTTGTCTTCAAGTAATCCTATTCAAAATGCCATATCCCCACCTACCTCTTGCAATGAAGGAAAATTCTACTTCTTTCTAAGGGAAGAGAAGTTTATAAACTCTTTACCGTATTCTCCCTACTCAAAGTAAAGCCAAATTATCAGTGGCAGCAGTTAATAGCTATGCTTATGAGTCTTTCCTTGCTCAGTGGTTCTCAAACCTGCTTACACATTAGAATCATCTGGATAAGGTCTTAAAAATACTTATAGCTCAGCACTAAAATCACCCTTCCCAGACTTTTACTTGACTGATGCTATGGGTATTGAGAGAACAAACTTATAAATGCCAAGTGCCGCCACATGATCAATTGTAGAAACAAAGACTGTAGGTGTTATAAGTATTCTTTCCTTATTTTGACATGTGTGTGTATTGTGATGGTTAATTTTATGTGTCAGTTTGTTTGGCCCATGTTGTCCAGATACGTTATCAAACTTTATTGTGGATGTGTCTGTGAGGGTGTTTTTAGGTGAGATTAATTTTTAAACCAGTGGACGTTGAGTAATATAGATGGGTCTCATCTAGTCAGTTGAAGGCCTGAATAGTAGAAAAGACTGACATATCTTGTGCAAGAGAAGATTCTTCAGGGAGCAATCATTAACTTTGAACTACAGTATTGGCGCTTTGGCCTTTAGACTTGAATTGCATTATTGACTTTTTCCTGGTTCTCTAACCTGACAGCTCACCATGCAGATTTTGTACTTGCCAGCCTCAATTATCACTAGAGCCAGTTCCCTAGAATAAGTCATTTTCTCTCTCTATATATGTCATATTGGTTCTGTTTCTCTGGAGAACCGAAACTAACACAGATTTGGGGAGCATGTAGTGAGGTGCTGCTATAACAAATACTGAAAACAAGTGAACGAGGCTTTGGAACTGGGTAATGGTTGGAGGCTGAAAGAGTTTTGAGGTGCATGCTAAAAAGAGCCTAAATTGCCTTGAGGAGACTGTTGTCAGGAATATGGACAAGAAAGGTGATTCTAGTGAGATCTCAAAATGAGCTGGAGGAAGGCAGTCCTTGCTATAAAATGGTAAATTACTTGGCTGATTCGTGTTCTAGAGTTTTGTGGAAAGTGGAAATTAAAAGTGGCGAATATGGGTATTTAGCTGAGAGGATTTCTTAGCCAAATATAGAAAGTATGCCCTGGTTTCTCCTTGCAGCTTATAGTAAAATGCAAGAGAAGAGAAATAAATTGAGGAAACTTATTTAGAAAAAAGAAAACAGAACTTGAAGATTTGGAAAATTATCAGCTTATCCACACTGCCCCCCCAAAAAAAAGAAAAAAGAAAAGAAAAGAAAATGTGCTCTGGAGAGAATACCAAGAGTGTGGCTGGAAAGCCGTTTGATAGAAAGATTATGGATATGATTCATAGATCGAAGGAGACATCTCATCAAAAGCCAGGAAAAGAATGAGGTTATATCAGCAGAAATGCTGCCAATTTATGAACAATCACAACACAACATGAAGGGAGATTTGTACTTCTGGGACTGCACAGGATAGGACAGTAAAACTATCTGGCTGCCAGCATTTGTTATTTTACAAAAAAAGGAGAGAGTGATCCTGAAGCCTGAAGAGACTGGCAGGGAATCCATTCCCACCATGGGCCCAAAGGGTAGCGGTTTGGAGGCTGGGTCTCTCCCCTTCTTGGTTTCAGGGGGCCAGACTGTTGATACTCAGGGAGCTGCTTTCCAGGACATCAGAGGCAAAGCCAGCACCTGAGACTGAAGGGACTCAGGAAGGGGGTATCACCCCAGTGGACCCAGAGGGCATAGAATTGTGCCAAAGAGGATTATTCTAGAGCTTTAAAGTCTAATGGAATTTGGACTTCCTTGGAATGCCTTACCCCCTTTTTTTATTTCTGATTTCTCCCTTTTGGAATGAGAATGTCTATCCTATGCTGTTGTTTTACCACTGTAATTTGGTAAGCACATAACCTGTCTGGTTTCACAGCTTCACATACATGATTTAGGTGATATTTAAGTGAAACTTTGAACTTAGAGTTGATGATGGAATGGGATTGTATTTAAAGATCGGGCCTGTGAATAGGTAATTAAGGAAAGTCATGAAGTCATATGGGTAAAGTCCTAGTCCAATAGGATTTATAATAAGAGGAAGAGACACCAGTAGTGTGCATGCAGGCAAAAAGAACCATGTGAGGGCACAGCCAGGTGCAAGTCAAAAAGAGAGGTCTCAAGAGAAATCAGGTATGCTGGTACCTTGATCTTGGACTTCTAAGCCCCATAAATGTGAGAACGCAAATTTCTGTTGTATAATTTGCCCAGTCTGTGTTCTTTTGTTATGCTATCCTAGAAAACTAAAATTGTTCTGCAACCATTTTAAAAGCTTTTAATATAGCTATATTTGAAAAACACTGACTTAATATGGACAGTGGTCTGCTGATGGAGCAGGGCATAAAATTGGGGTTTTTCTACATCACCACCCACCTGACTGACTTCTATGTCCGCCAGTTCCCTTATTACACTTAATAGCACCCCTAGGAGGAGAAAGTAACCTTCCAGTGACAGTGCAGTATAAGTATCTACAGAGATAATAAATATTGTGTTGATTAGCCAAGGTTTCATTATGTTCTTGTAGCGCATGGGCTCCAATACTGAACAAAGAAATATTGTTTTGTGATATGTCAAGATTACTATTGGAATAAAAGTATCTTAAGCCATCATTAATGGCTTCTATATATTCTCCCTGCAAAAGGGTAAATCCTCCATTACATAATTTTGATTTGCAAAGTTTGCCTCTGAAGGTCAGTATGAGTTTATATAGAAACTGCTTTATCCTGGAAATTCATTTAAGTGCTTTATATAGATATTAATTTATTTAATATAAATTGTGACTTTATGAGATATGCAATCACATACCTCTTGGAGTCTTGGAATTGTCTCCAATCCCATAGATGTGTCTACTGAGTTTCCAAAACCATGAAGGAACTTGCCCAGTGTTGAGAACAATAGAGCCAGGGTGAAAACCCAGATAATCTGACTCCAGGGTCCATGTCTTTCACCATTCCACTACACTGCCTTTCAAAGGAGGAAGGAAAATTCTAATTTCACTTCTGCTTTCTTCTTTTTAATTAATGATACGTTTGTATTTTTTAATCAACAAACATTTATTGACGGCCTAGTATGTTCAGCCATCATTCTAAACTCTGGTGATACAGTGATGAACAAAATGGACTAAAAAATACTTCCTCTGTGTTATGGGCTCAATGTTTGTGCACCCCCTCGAATTCATATGTTGAAATTCTAACCCCAATGTGATGGTACTAGGTAGTGGGGGACTTTGGGAAGTTATTAGGTCACCCCCTTTGCCCTCAAGAATGGGATCTGTGCCCTTATGAAAGAGACCCCAAAGAGGTCCCTGGCCCCTTCTACCGTATGAGGACACAGCAAGAAGATGACTATCTATAAACCAGGAAATGGGCTCTCACCACAAACCAGATCAGCTGGGACCTTGATCTCAGACTTCCTAGCCTCCAGAACAGTGAGAAATATTTTTGTTTGTTTGTTTAAGACACCTAGTTGATGGCATTTTTGTTATAGCTAAGACATTCTCTCCCAAAGTTTTCATCCTAGTTCAGAGACAAAAATAAACAAACTAGGAAAACATACAATGTTTTGGATGATGATAAGTACTTGGCACAGGAAAAAGCAAGTACAAGGGAGAGCATAAAACTAGCATATTCAAAAAACAATAGGAAGTCCCAGTGTGGCTGGAACTGAGGGGATTAGAGTGTGCAAATGTAGGAGAAAGTATCATGGTATGAGACTGATGGGCTCTGGGACCGTTGCAAGGATTTTGGCTCTGAGAGAGAAGACAAATAATCAAAGGACTGAGGCAGAGACTTGGCATAATTTCACTCATGTTTCTGAATTATCTTTCTCAATTTTGTGGATACTGTAATGGAGTGAGGCAGGGAAAAACATGGGTTAAAGCAAAAAACAAACAAAAACAAAATAAAAACCAAACCAAAAAAAAAAAAAAACCCAGCTAGAAAGCCGTTGTAATAATCGAGGTGAGAGATGACAGTGCTATGAATATGAATGATAGGAGTTGTGAGAAATCACCACATTGTAGATTCAGGTTGAAGAAAATAGCTGCTGAAATTTGCAAATAAATTAAAGGTGTAGTCTAAAGAAAGGACTTAAGTGTATTCCCACGGTTTTTGTTTTGGGCATTAGAACAGTGGAATTATCATTTCTTAAGATGATGAATCCTGGAGGAGTACATTTGGGGAGAATATTGAAAGCTCAGTTTAGGACACATTGAGCTTGAGATACGTATTAGACATTTAAGTCAAGTAGTTATATCAGCAGTTGGATGTATGCATCTGGACTTCAGGAGAAAGTCATGGCCTAGATGAGATAACCTACAGCAATTGATCTCAAACTGAGATCCCAGAACCTGTGGCATCAGCATCACCTGGGAACTTGTTAGAAAGGCAAGTTATACTGAATCAGAAACTGCAAGAGGTGCATCTCAGTGTTCTGTACTTTTGCGTGTCTTCCAAGTAACATTGATCAACATAGGTAAAATTGAGAAGCATTGTGTTAGTCTGCTCACGCTGCCATTATAAAAACCACAGAAGGAATAGCTTAGACAGCATAAATTCACTTTCTCAAAATTTTGAAGGCTAGAAGTCCAATATCCATTAGACTGATCAGTTTCTGGTGAAGCCTTTCTTCTTGGGCTGTAGTTGGCCACCCTTTATGTCCTCATGTGACCTTTTTCTCAGCCAATGAACAGAGAGTGAGAGAGCTCCTCCTTCCTTCGCTAATAAGGACACAAATTCCTTTAAATTAGGGCCCACCCTTATGACCTAATTTAACCCTAATTGCTTCCTCCAAAGCCCCATCTCCAAATACCATGACACAGGGGGAGAGAGGAGTTCAGTATATAAATTTTGGTGGGGACACAATTCAGTCCACAGTAAACACTGACCTAGGGAAGGAATTTAGACAAAGATGACTTCCAAAATTGAGCCTCAGGGCACTTAATATTTAGACATTGAGGAGGTGAAGAAGAACATCCAAATAGATAGAAAAGGGGTAGCTATTGAGAGAGCAGGGACACGAAAAGAGTCTGGGTCTTGGAAAGCCAAGTGAATTGTAATGTAACAAAGAGGAGATAGTGATCCTTTTGGAAAAATGGTACTGAAGAGTCAGTTAAGGTGAGAACTGAAAATTGACCATTGGATTTTGCCATGCAGGCTTGTTGTTGGTTTGGACAGAAGCCGTCAAATTGGATGATGGAGACTAAGAACTAACTAGAATGGGTAGAGAGAAATGGAAGGAAAGGTTTATAGATATAACATGCAGACATTTTCAAGAAGTATTTTTTTATTTTAATGAAAGAGCTAAGAAGCAGACTAATACTGGAAGACGATGAAAGATTATGAGAGTTTTAAGAGAAGTTTACATGTTTTCTGATAGGAATAATTCTGGAGAGACAGAAAACAAATTTTTATCAGGTAAGGGGGGCAAGAATTTCTAGAGGGATAGCCTTGTGCAGATGAAGTGAGAGAAAGACTAATGAACAACTGCAGTTATTGGTCTTTGTAGCACAAAACATACAAAGAGTCTTCATGATTAGTAGAGACTTTAGGCTTTCATAAGATAGTCGAGGGTTGACCTTTTCATGTTCTTATTGACACTAGATTCACTGGTTCTTAAATATTGCAGAAGATCAGCTTATGTCTTCAAAAGCCTGCCAATAGTTTGTGCAAATACTGAATTTGAATTCCTCTTTGTTCAGAGATCCATATACGCCTAGAACTAACACTTTATTTGAATACTACAAATGGAGATAACATATGTGCAGAAGGGGAATGTAAATTGCTCACTGAAGAATAATTATAAACCTGAGGAGCAGTCAACTTAGTGAATCAAAAGTGGATAGGCAAATCAAGAGATTTTTAAACTCTATCTGAAGTTTTCTTTGCTGGGGTTGTGTGGATTCTGCTGTTTACTTAATTTAGTTTTATAGCAGGCAGAATTAAATTTTACTCTTAAGCTTTGTTTGTCTTCAAAGTTCTAATGAGAAAAAGAAAAATGTTCATTCAAGGGGAAAAAGAAACACAACTCTGATGAGTTTGTTTACTAGGGGAGACTAGTCAATATTTTGTTTCAAAACATTTCCTGTATTTCATTTTGAAGGTTTTATGATGCTTTAACATGGAACAGAGAAGATACTCCACTGAAAAATAAAATCCTTTATAATACATATTTCCCTTTGGTGGAATCCCTTTACATATGTTGTTCAATGGCGATCACTAAGTATTAGCAGATGTAAAATATTCTTTCCTTTCTCCTTCTCTCACCTTTTCTTTTAACTCTGCATTCACATTTAAATTGACAAATATGGGGCTGCTATTGACCTAAAAAGAGCTGTCACAGAATGATCCAGTGACAGTCAGCTAATCCTTTACATATAATATCAAAATATTAATATCAAATCATGTTTTATATTTAAGGCAGAGAAATAAGATTTTTCTCTGAGAGAGAATGAGAACCTTCAGAGTAAAATAGAAAAAGAATTAGGAGAAGTAGATGCTTGCAAATGATTCTACAAAAGAACTGGAAGGACCTATCATCCAACCAGCTGTGCTTAGCTCCGTAGGAAGAGGACATCAAGTTGGCTATCTGAGAGTAGACATTTAGACTCTTGGGAAATTGTGGCCTTCAGTAGCTTCCATTTGCCTTTATGAACATAGAAATGGATATGTGGTAAGTTTAGGCAGAAAGTACCTAAGTCCCCAAATTTCTAATGGTCTCAACACATTAAAGGAGATCATCAGACTTTTTCTGAGGAACTGAGGATTCAGTGGACATAGAAGAGTCTCATAGTTGTGATAAGGTCATGCTGTGCCAGAAAGCGGCATGGATTGTTGTGATAGAGAACAGATGAGATTCAAGTGCCTCAGTAAAAAACCAGTGTGGAAAGGTGATGAGGATCGAGTCAGTCAGGCAAATGTACATCTCTCAGATACTAGGAAGAAATGACACTAACCAAAGAAAAAACATCTCCCTCTGGTGCTGTGACTATAGGTAAGAAGCCCTGCTCCACTGTGAATCTAGATCATAACCCATGGGCCAGGAGGGAGGAAGAAGTAGGCAAATTTTGATTGAAATGACAGTGCTAACTCATAAGTGACAAAAATGTTTTCTTGTATTGGATAGAAAGGGCCTCAAGATTTAATGTGGTTATTGAAAAATAAAGAATGCCATACTCTTTCTATATGTTAGTGTATGTCTTAGGAATTCATATCCCACATATGTATAGTACATTTCAGAGTCTGACTGAGGTATTTTAAATTATTATTGGAGCATAATTCTTTAAAATTTATTACAATTTGTCTGGGTTTTGTAATTCCAGCTCTTAGTCATATTTTAATGTGACATGATGTTGGATTAAAATTTTCCTTTGGCTGTGATTTTAGAATACACACATGTTGTAAAGAAAGGTGTAGGACTTAGTAAAAGATAGAAAAATCATTCCAGCAATAACAACCCCTGAATGTGATATAAGAAAATAAAACAGGAATGGAAAATTATACCTGAAGGGACTTTTTGTAGTAAAAGAGTACATTGCTTATTTTCCTCATTCCTGGTGAATGTTAGAGATTGGCATCTAATAGGATGAGTAAAGTAAACTTGGTAGTTTGCACCCTTTAGAAAACAGTTTGTTCAATAATATAGTTACATGTACTGGTACAGCATTTGTGATCTGCAATGAAACCGCAGAGCTTTAAGCCTATGAACTCAAAATATTCACTCTATTCCTAGAAATTCAGGATATCATGTGAAGCTTTATAAACTCATTGATTATATGAAGAGGACATTTGGGGAGTAACTGTAGGTATTGAACACCCATAAACTCAATAACTTATTTGACAAACCATTTGAGTAAAAAAAAGTAAATTAGTTTTCCAACTGTTTTATCTGTTTAACTCATTTCTGCTTCCTGAAAATTCGCAAGTAAGCCAGCTTTAAGCTAACAGTAGTCTTTGGATACAATGAGACATACCTGAGCACCTCTACCAAGTACTGTGGGAGATGCCCACCCCTTCCTAGTATTTCCAGAGAGGCTTGGTGGAGAGGGATCAGATTATATTTTTCCTGGTCATCTCTTTCTCCAGTTTCCTGCTTCAATTGGCATAGCTATTTCCTCTACTAACAGATTTTTTTTTTTTAGTATGTCAGATTTTTATTAAAGTCATAGCAATTAAGAGGATTAAAGCACAGCAAAGAATAGGCAGTAATGTAAAATTGAATATGAGACGCTCCTACTTTAAGACCAGGTTCTTCTTATTTCCTGAGATGATCTTATTCCTCAGATCTCTGTTTGCTTTTTTATTGCCTACTGTTCACTATCTTTTCATAATCTTTCACCAAAGCTTTCCATTCTGAATCCTGTCTCTAACACTATTCACCCAGTGGGAATTTCTAAAGTAATTTTTAACTTTTCGTTAGGATATATGATATCATGTAAGAGCTCAACTAATATTGCAAATTAATTTGTGTAATTCCATGTTCTTTTAAATTTAAATAGTATGACCCACTAGCTAAAGTAACTTTAGCAATTAATATTAACAAATCCTGAGAAGAAAAGAATTATTAGTCAAGGTAAAGAATTGTTTCTTTTTCCATTTAGTTTACATATGTCTGTAATATTGAGATCACTTTATACATTTGCTTAAAATTTTTATCATTTTCATTGGTTATTTCCAAGGATTAAATTCTGAAGCATAGCATTCCAGTACCATCTTTGTACATCTGCTGTTATATCAACTTAGGAAGTTGTATAATCTTCTCTCTCTATTCATCTACAGGACAGCTCTTTCTCAAAGGTCAAGAAAGTGCCACATCTTTGGTGAATGCTTATCCTTATCACTATAAATCACAATGCCCCACAGGTTTATATAGTACAAACATAATTTTGTTCTCTAAATTTTCTCCTGGGTATTAAATCTTCTGTAGCTATGCAGTATCTTCAAGTTTTAATAAATTAACTGCCTTTTCACTTTGTACCTATCTAAACATGAAACCAAGAACATGCTATGCACTCAGTAAAATTTTTATGAATTTCACTGAACATTTATTAGAGTGTGCTGGAATTTCACCAGGATTTAAAAACTAAAACTCCAACCTAGAATAAAAATGATTATGTGCATATATTTTTGTTTGGCAAGATACTTCTTTGCTTTTTTGTGGGTATAATTTATACAGAGTAAAATGCACAGATCTTAAGTTTGATGAGTTTTGACAAACGCATAGTTTGTATAATCCATACGCTTGCCCCTAAAAGGATATATATTTCCGTCATTCCAGCTAATTCCCTTATGCACCCCCCAGAGGCAACTATTGTTCTTATTTTTATCACCATAGATTTACTTTAGACTGTTCCAGCACGTCAAACACACAGAATTATACCATATGTACTGTTTCATGTCTGCCTTCTCTCACTCAGCATAATGTGTTTTGAGATTCATCCCTGCTGTTGTAACAGTAATTTGTTCTATTTTTATTGCTGAGCAGTATCTCATCATATAAATGTACCACACTTTGCATCTCCGTTTTCTTATAGATGTTCATTTGAGTTTTCCAGTTTGGGGCTGATAAGAATAAAGCTGCTGTGGATGTTTTTGTACATCATTTTGAGACCTTATTTTTTTTTCTTTTTCCCTCGTAAGGCTTTACTGGGTCATATGAAATTTTCCAGGCTAGGGGTTGAATTGGAGCTGCAACTTCTACCCTATGCCACAGCCACAACAGTGCCAGATACAAGCAATGTCTGTGACCTACACCACAGCTCACAGCAACGCCAGATCCTTTACCCACTGAGCAGGGCCAGGGATCAAACCTGCGTCCTCAATGGATACTAGTCGGATTTTCAATCCACTGAGCCACAACAGGAACTCCCTGGTGCCGATGTTTTATTTATCTAAGATGTCATAGATACACTACAGAGGAATTCCTAGGACATAATATGGATATAAGTTTATAAAGAACCACCAAATATCTTGTAAAATGGCTACCATTTTGCATTTTTAAAGTAATGTTAGGGACATGAATTTTCCAGCATCTTTGGTAACATTCAGTGTTGTCAGTCCTTTTAATTTTGCCATTCTTGTGAGCGTGTACTAGTATTTCAATGTGGTTTGAGTTTGCCTTTTCCTGATGACTAATCCTACTTTCATCTGCTCACTGGCTGTTTTCATTTTATATGTATATGCCAATTTAGATATCCTCTTGTATAAAGTGTGTTCAAGTATTTTGAGATTTCTTTGCTTGACTTGAGTTTCTTTTCTTACTGACTGGTATTAATGTTTGCACTTCCTTGAGACAAGTGTTTGCTTGGAGAGATATTTTACAAATGTTTTGTCACACTTAGTGAGTTGGCTTTTTACTCCGCTAATGTGTCTTGATAAACAAAACTTCTTAACTTTAATATAGCTAAATCTATCATTCTGTTCTTTGCTGCTTTTTGCTTTTGCCTCTTGTTCAAGAAATCTTTGCTTATGATTCTGGAGAGAGTCTCCTGTGTTTTACCTAAAAGATTGTTGTTTGTGTTTATCTCCTACCTAATCTATAATCCGTCTGGAATTGACTTTTTTTGTAAAGAGTTATGTGGGAATGAAGATTATTTTTTCCACTGTAAACCAGCTGTAATAGAAAAAATAAAAATCATTATAAAAATTATTTTTTCATATGGACATCAAACTGATCCAGCACTGTTTGTTGAGAAGTTATCATTTTCCCTCTAAACTTCGCTGATACCTTGCCATAAATTAGGCAACAGTACATATGTGGATCTGTTCTGGGTTTGCCTTTCTAACCTATTGTTTATTAGTCTCCTACTGTTTTAAATACTATCACTTTCTCATAGGTCTTTTTATCTGGTGGTATAAGTCCTTAAATTGTGTCCTTTTTCAAATTGCCTTGTATATTATTACCTTTTACATTTCTTTATGAATTTTTAGAATTATTACTATCAACTTTAAAGACAAAAAAACAAAAATTTTATTTATTGGGGCCTTCATTAGAATTGCATTGAACTCTAAAGATTAATTTGGAGAAAACTGACATCTTTATATTATTGCATTTTTCAATTCATGAACAGTATCAGCTACTATAGCTACATTAACATTATGTTACAACATTCCCAAAATTCAGTGGTTTAAAAAAGAAAACAAAACAAGCCATTTAGTCTCGCAGCTGTTGTGGTTTATTGGAGAGGCTCTCGTGTCTGGAGTGAGTCATCATTATGTTAGTCTGTTCCACCTGCCTGTTGTTCTGCTGGGACAGGTGGGTAGACCAGGACATGGCCTTCATGTGGCAATGGCAGAATTTGCAAGAGTGCAAGGCCAAGTACACAAGCATACTTCAAGTTACTACTTGAAATCCATCAGCTAATATAATATTCACCCAAATAAGTCATGTGGCTGAGCCCAGAGTCTCGGGTGGAAGTGTATGCTCCATCTTTGGTAGGGTTACTGCAAAGCACATAGGAAATTGTTTTGGCATGAGGGTGGTGACTGATTGGGTTTAATCTAGGAAGTGCATCACTCCAGGCAAGCTGAGAACGCTGTTACTCTGACTAGGATATGGTGTTATCAAAGCTTCAAAATACGTGATATACCAAATGTTCCAAACTTCTTTTCAGACTTTACTATGCTTCTGAATAAGGAGAAAGAGCGCATATTTCCTCAGCTCTGATCCAGGTCATCACAAGAGTCCTGAAAAAGGGAAAGTGAATGCATCAAATTTCAAATACATCCCATCCTCTTTGCTTATGTTTGCTTATCCTCTTTTCCTAACTAAGGCAAACTAGAGTTTTTAAATTCTTAGAATGGGACAAGGGACCTGGTATCTTTAGATCTTCTCCATTTCCTGTCTAGCTTCTTTTGATTTCAGTGCTCATTCGCAAGATTTTCTCCTTTAAGATACCATTGTCCCCATTCAGGTCACTTGAGGAAAGATCATTGTAGCATTGTTTGTGATAGTGAAATCATGCAATGGATGCAAACTCTTATTTTTCACAATATAAAATACTCTTTGGCAATAGAAATCAACAAATATCTAAACATATCAATGTGTATAAATGTCAAAAATAAAATGTTGAATAAAATTAAACTGCAAAAGGATACACTCAGTATGATGCCATTTATATACACAAAAAATGTGTAACAATATTCTGTCTTGTGATTGGATGTTAAAATAGAAAGACATGTATGCAAACAATACCCACCAACTCCAGAGGCCTGGTCACATGTACTGAGAATAGTAGAATGAAGGACAGAGTCATGAGGCTTAGGCTATTTCTGTAATGTTTTTAGTTTTTTTTTTTTTTTTAACATGAATAAGAAACACAGACAAAATATTAACATCTCTTAGATCATGGGGGTCAGTAGATACATTGGTATGTTTCATAAATTTATATTTTCTCTAGGTTTAAAATATTTAATTGAAGGATTAAATTTTTGAAAACATTTAAGGCAGGAGTCTATAATTGTGCTTCACTTCCTTTCTCCAAATGCTCACTTCTCTTGTCCAGTTAAAAATCCCACATGGTCATTGCTCATTTGATTATATTTCTTTAACTTGGAGCTCACTTTATAACCAGAGATGGTGGTGTGTGGATTATTCTTTATGAAGAGAAGAAGGGTGTGACATTAGAAACTCAACTATTCTGCTGATGTGCATCTCTCATAGATGGACATCTAAGAACATTAGAGCTACTTTGGAGTCCTACTTTCAATGGGACATGAAATGTTTTTTTCTGAGTGACCCATACTTAATTTGCCAGTGAATATTTTATGGTTGGATGCACAGTACTAATTGTTTTCATAATTTTCCAGTATAATTTACTCAAGCATATAGTTAACCAGATTTAGGGTTTGAATTTTTAGTGAATGTTTTCACAAGTAGATGGAAGCTTGACTCAATATTATCTACTGTAAGAAAGTACTGTTCTACAAAGGATTCATGATTTGTGTTTTGTCTAATCCATCTCACACTGCAGATTCCCTTCTACCAGATTTTAAAGGCTCTTCCTGATAACAAGGAAGTTGTTGGGGGACTGATAACTTTTTTTTGTCTTTTTGCCTTATCTAGAGCCGCACCCGTGGCATATGGAGGTTCCCAGGCTAGGGGTCTAACAGGAGTTGTAGCTGCCCACCTTCGCCACAGCCACAGCAACGCGGGATCCGAGCCGCGTCTGCAACCTACACCACAGCTCAGGGCAACGCAGGATCCTTAACGCACTGAGAAAGGCCAGATATCGAACCCGCAACCTCGTGGTTCTTAGTCGTATTCGTTAACCACTGAGCCACGAAGGGAACTCCAAGAACCTTTTCTTTGCATTCAAAACTTAGTTGACCATTTGGCATAAGCCAGGGATCAAACTCACCACCGCATGATTCCTAGTCGGATTTGTTTCCACTGTGACAAGATGGGGACTCCAGAATTTTCTAGGTATAGTATCACATCATCTGCAAAAAGTAATAGTCTTACTTCTTCCTTTACAATTTGGATTCCTTTTATTTCTTTTCCTTCTCTCATTGCCATGGCTAGAACTTCCAAAACTATGCTGAATAATAGTTGTGGGAGTGGATAGCTTTGTCTTATTCCTGATCTCAGCAGGAATTCTTTCAGCTTTTCACCATTGAGAATGATGTTAGCTGTGAGTTTGTCATATATGGCCTTTATTATGTTGAGGTAGGCTCCCTCTATGCCCCCTATCTGGAGGTTTTTGTCAGAAATGGGTGTTGGATTTTGTCAGTGCCTTTTTCTGCATCTATTGAAAGGATCATATGGTTTTATTCTTTAGTTTATTAACATGGTGTATCACACTGATTGATTTTCAGACTTTGAAGAATCTTTGCATCCCTAGGATAAATCCCACTCTTCATGCTGTACAGTCCTTTTAATGTATTGTTGGATTCAGTTTGCTAGTATTTTGTTGATGATTTTGCATCTGTGTTCATCAGTGATATTGGCCTGTAAATTTCCTTTTTCCTGGTATCTTTGGTTTTGGTATGAGAGTGATGGTGGTCTCATAGAATGAGTTTGGGAGTATCCCTTCCTCTGCAATTTTTTGCAGTAGTTTAAGGATAGTGTTAACTCTTCTCTAAATGTTTCATAGAATACACCTGTGAAGCCATCTGGTCCTGGACTTTTGTTTGTTGGAATTTTTTTTTTTGTCTTTTTGCCTTTTTTTTAATATAGAGCCACACCCGCAGCATATGGAGGTTCCCAGGCTAGGGGTCTAACAGGAGCTATAGCTGCTGGCCTTCACCACAGCCACAGCAACACGGGATCCGAGCCGCATCTGCAACCTAGACCACAGCTTACGGCAATGCCAGATCCTTAACCCACTGACCAAGGCCAGGAATCGAACCCGCCACCTCACAGTTCTTAGTCGGATTTGTTAACCACTGAGCCATGAAGGGAACTCCTGTTGGAAGTTTTTTAATCACAATTTTAATTTCACTGCTTGTGACTGCTCTGTTCATCTTTTCTATTTAATCTTGGTTTATATCTTGGAAGATTGTACTTTACTAAAAATTTGTCCATTTATTCTAGATTGTCCATTTTATTGGCATATAGTTACTTGTAGTGGTCTCTTATGATGCTTTGTATTTCTCTGATGTCCATTGTAACGTCTCCTTTTTCATTTCTAATTTTAGTGATTTGCATCCTCTCTCTTTTTTTTTTTCTTTTCTTGAGGAGTCTGGATAAGGGTTTATCAGTTTTGTTGATCTTTTCAAGAACCAGCTTTTAGTTTACTTGATCTTTTCTGTGATTTTCTTTTATTTTCTATCTATTTCATGTATTACTGCTGTGATCTTTATGAATTCTTGCTTCTGAACCTTAGGTCTTGTCTTCTCTTCTCTCTCTAGTTGGTTTAGGTGTAAAGTTAAGTTGTTTATTTGAGCTTTTTCTTGTTTCCTAGGGTAGGCTTGTATTGCTATACACTTCCCTCTTAGCAGTTTTTGTTGCATCCCACAGGTTTTGGACTGTTGTGTCTTTGTTATCATTTGCTTCTAGGTATTTTTTAATTTCCTCTTTGATTTCTTCAGTGATCCATTGGTTGTTTGATAGCATGTTTAGTCTCCATGTGTTTGTGTTTTTTGCAGTTTTTTCTTGTTGTTGATTTCCAAAATTATAGCATTGTGGTCGGAAAAGATACTTGATATGATTTAAATTTTCTTAAAGTTACTGAGGCTTGATTTGCAGCTAGAATGTGATTAATCCTAGAGAATGTTCCATGTGCACTTGAGAAGAATGTGTATCTGCTTCTTTTGGATGGCATCTGGTCTAATGCTTCATTTAGGGCCAGTGTTTCCTTGCTGACTTTCTATCTAAATGATCTATCCATTGCTGTAAGTTCGGTGTTAAATGTCCCTTGCTATTATTGTGTTGCTGTCTATTTCTACTTTTAAGGTTGTTAGCAGTTGCCTTATATATTGAGGTGATCCTATGTTGGGTGTACATATATTTTTAATTGTTATATCTTCTTGGATTGATCGATCCTTTGATCATTATGAAATGTTCTTCTTTATCTCTTATAATATTCTTTATTTTAAGGTCTGTTTTGTGTGATACAAGTATTGCTACACCAGCTTTCTTTTTTTGTCCTTTTTTTTTTTTTTTTTAAGAGCTGCACCCTCAGCATATGGAGGTTCCCAGGCTAGGGGTTGAGTTGGAACTACAGCTGCTGGCCTTTGCCACAGTCACAGCAACGCAGGATCCAAGCCATGTCTGTGACCTACACCACAGCTCACAGCAATGCCAGATCCTTAACCCGCTTAGTGAGGCCAGGGATTGAACCTGCATCCTCGTGGATGTTAGTCAGATTCATTTTCTCTGCACCATGACGGAAACTCCTCCAGATTTCTTTTGATTCCCTTTTGCATGGAATATTTTCTTCCATCCTCTCACTTTCAGTTTATACATTTCTCTAGCACTGAAATGGGTCTCTTGAAGACAGTATATATATATGGTCCTTGTTTTTCTCTCTAATCAGCCAGCCTGTGTCTTTTGGTTGGGGCATTTAATCCATTTACATTTAAGGTAACTATTGATATATATGTTTTTATTGATATTTTATTAATTGTTTTGGATTTGTTTTTGTTAGTCTCTTTTCATCCTTTCTTCTCTTGTTCTCTTGTGGTTTGAGGACTGTCTTTAGTGTTGTATTTGGATTGCTTTTTCTTATTTGTGTGTGTATCTATTGTAGATTTTTGGTTTTCAGTTACCCTGAAGTTTTGATATAGGAATCTATCTATATATCTATATAAATATATAGATATATACATAAGGTTATTTTAAGCTGTAGGTATGTTAACTGAAAGTGCATCTTCAGTGTCCTGTATTTGTACCCTCTTCTCATGATTGCTGATTTTGGTAGCATATTTGTGTGTACATGATTTCCTACCTTTACTATATTAATGCCTTTCCTGGTGAGCCTCGTCATTTGTAACATTTTTGTTCTAGATGTCATTTGTAATATTTTTCCATCTAGAGAAGTTCCTTTAGTATTTGTCGTGAAGCTGGTTTAGTGGTGCTGAATTCTCTTAGCTTTTGCTTGTCTGTAAAGCTTTTTATCTCTCCTTCAAATCTGAATGAGAGCCTTGCTGGGTAGAGTAATGTTGGTTGGAGGTTTTTTCCTTTCATCATGCTAAGTATATTGTGCCACTTCCTTCTGCTCTGCAGAGTTTCTGCTGAAAAATCTGCCAATAACCTTATTGGGGTTATTTGTTCTTTAACCTAGCTGCTTTCAATATTTTCTCTTTGTCCAAAATTTTGGTCAGTTTGATTAAAATATGTCTCAGGGTTTTCCTCCTTGGATTTATTTTATATGGTATTCATTATGCTTTCTGGATTTGAGTGAGTGATTCCTTTCCCATGTTAAAGAAGTTTTCAGCTATTATCTCTTCCAATATTTTTTCTGGCTCTTTCTCTCTCACTTCTTCTGGTACCCCTATAATATGGATGTTGGGGTGTTTAATGTTGCTCCAGAGTTCTATTAGACTGTCTTCATTTCTTTTCAATCTTTTTTCTCTTTTCTGTTCCACATCAGTGATTTCCACTAGCCCATCCTCCACCTCACTTATTCTTTCTTCCAGTCCTTGTATTCTGCTGTTGGTTGCTTCTAAAGAATTTTTATTTCAGTTATTGTATTTTGCATCTCTGCTTGCTTAGTCCTTAAATCTTGTATTTCTTTGCTCAGTGTTTCTTGTAACTTATCTATCTTTGCCTCCAGTTTATTTCCAAGATCTTGAATCATCTTCACTATCATCAGTCTAAAGTCTTTTTCATGGAGTTTGATAATCTCCAGATCACTTAACTGTTTTTCTGTTTTTTTTTTCTTGTTCCCTTATCTGAGTCATAATTCTCTGCCTTTTCATTTTGCATAGATTTTTGGTGTGGTCTCCTTTTTGCAGACAGTAGAGTTGTAACCTCTCTTGCTTCTGATGTCTGCTCCTTTGGGCTGAAGTTGCTATGAGGGCTTGCTGTAGGCTTCCTGATGGGAGGGACTGGTGACTTGTCTCCTGGTAGTTGGGGCTGATTCTTATCCCTCTGTGAGTGAGGCTTTGTCTCTGGGTAAGATTAGAGGTGTTGTGTGCCTTGGGGGTCTTTAGGTATCATGCTTCCTGGTGGGTGGGACTGTGAGCCCACCCAGATTATTGTTTTGGCTTGCGGCTTCTCAGCCCTGATGGGTGGGGCCAGGTTTTTCTAAAATGGCCACTTCTAGAGGAGTACACACTGATGATTATTCCCAAGATCTTTGCCTCCAATGTCCTTCTCCCACAGTGAGCCACAATCACCCCCTGTTTTCCCAAGGGATCCTCCAAGAATTTCAGTCAGGTCTGACCCAGATTCCTGTGGAGTCTCTGATTTGCCCTCAGACCCAATGCACATGAAAGCCTCTGTGTACCTTCAAGAATAGGGTCTCCATTTCCCCCATTCCGTGGAGTTCCTACGCACAAGCCCCACTGGCCTTCAATGCCAAATGCTCCAGGGACTCCTTCTTCCAATGCCAGATCTCCAGGCATGGGGACCTGATGTAGGGCTCAGAACTCTCACTCCTGTAGGTGAGACTCTCTGATACAGTTGCTTTCCTGTCTGTGGGCTGCCCACCCAGCCAGTATGGGGTTGCTTATATCACATAATTGCCCCTCCTTTTGTGTTGATGTGGCCTCCTCTTTGTCTTCTGGAGTAGGATATCTTTTTTGAAAGTTTGCAGTCTATTTGATTGAAGGTTGTTCAGCTGTCGGTTGTAATTTTGTTGTTTTTATGAGAGAAGATGAGCTCCAGTCCTTCTGCTCTGCCATTTTAATCCTGTCCTGCTTCATAGATTCTTAATTTATATTTTAGGGTCAATTTTTTATTCTGTT
Organism: Catagonus wagneri; assembly: GCA_004024745.2. Classification (NCBI taxonomy): domain Eukaryota; kingdom Metazoa; phylum Chordata; class Mammalia; order Artiodactyla; family Tayassuidae; genus Catagonus; species Catagonus wagneri. The sequence goes on from PVHT021183696.1 coordinate 14,814,287, forward strand.
AGTTGACTATATTGACTAAAACCCAATTAGCTAATCACTCTAAAACTTGTAGTTTTTTTTTTTTTGCCTTTTTTTTGTCATTTTATGGCCGCACCCACGGCATGTGGAGGTTCCCAGGCTAGGGGTCTAATCGGAGCTGTAGCCACTGGCCTGCGCCGCAGCCACAGCAACGCAGGATCCGAGCCACATCTGCAACCTACACCACAGCGCACGGCAACGCCGGATCGTTAACGCACTGAGCAAGGGCAGGGATCGAACCCGCAACCTCATGGTTCCTAGTCGGATTCATTAACCACTGCGCCATGGCGGGAACTCCTAAAACTTGTAGTTTTAATTTTAAAGCACATGCATTTTTATTTGTAAGTATAATATTTCATCAATATGAAATCTTCAGGTATTCTTTCTTTTTTTTTTTTTTTTGCCTTTTAGTGTCACACCCGCGGCACATGGAGGTTCCCAGGCTAGGGGTCAAATCGGAGCCACAGCTGCCTGCCTATGCCAGAGCCACAGCAACACCAGATCTGAACCAGGTCTGTGACCTACACCATAGCTCACAGCAATGCCAGATCATTAAGCCAGTGAGCAAGGCCAGGGATAGAATCCACAACCTCATGGTTCCTAGTCAGATTCGTTAACTGCTTCACCATGAAGGGAACTCCCACAGGTATTCTATGTAAGTAAAATTTTACAAATACTTGAGATGTGTGCACTCTATAACTATTTTTTGGTTATTTAACTATGTTAAAATAATTATAAAATGTTCTGTGCCCTTTGATGCAGCCTCAAAAATGAGCATATTGAACATATTTTCTTGATGATTCTACATGATCCTTTAAGCAGCCTTTATTGTACTGTATAGATTGGCAGTTCTGTTCTGCATTTTAGTTTTTCCCTCACTCTGCCTTTGTCAGGTCACTTTTGATGAGATATTTGTTAATTCTATCCAGAGCTACCTCTTTCTCTTCCTTTTTGCTTCTAATTTACTTTGGGCTGAAGGAACAGATAGAAAATCTTATTATGATTGTACAGTAGTAAGTGTCCATATGGCATTGTTTGAGGAAAGCTTAAGAAACAAATATCACAAGATATTTGTCACTATTTTTTGGGTCACATTTTTTGACATTCATGTTCAGAGATTGTTTTTAAAAAGCCCCGAAGAAATGAGTTTTATACACTGATAGAACTTTCTGAAATATATATTTTTATTTGCATGGATTCCTGATTCAGGTTGCCCTTTAGCAGTTATTATACCAGAAGTATGTACAGCTAAATGGTAATGTTCCTGTTGTTTAGCACAATGTCTTTACAGGAAAATCAACAGGATGCTATTTGACAATACTCTAGGTATTGTAGTATTACAAACTTAGTTGTTATTCTTACATGGTTATCCCATGCAATTTCAAAGGAAATTCAGGACACACTGATTGAAAAATGCTATTTAAATTGACTGCAGTCTATATTTGATGCATTTTCCTCTGGTCTTGCCCTGGTATATGATCTTTTATAAGTGTTGTTGGATTTGGTTGTCTGTAATTTTCCTGAGATATTTTGCATCCTATATTCATCAAAGATATTGACCTTTCTTTTTTTGGTAGTATCTTTTTCGCGTTTTGGTATTAAGGTGATAGTGTCTTCATGGAATATCTTTGGGAGTCTTCCTTCTTTAGTCTTTTGGAAGAGTTTAAGAAGGATGGGTATAAGTTCTTTCTGGTATGTTTGGTAGAAATTACCTGTGAAGCCATCTGATCCCAGACATTTTTTTGTAGTGAGTTTTTTTGTAATGACATAGTCCGTTTCATTTTTAGTGCCCTAGTTTTGTACCCCAGTATGTGTCAATCCAGAGGATGTTCTTCTGCACTTGAAAAGAGTGTATATTCTGTTTTTTTTTTTTTTTTTGGAAGTAATGTCCTAAAAATTTCAAGTCTAAGTGTTCTACTGTGTCATTTAGGATCTCTGTTGCCCTATTGTTTTCTGTCTAGATGATCTGTCCATTGATATGAGTTGGGGGTGTCTCCTACTATTATTATATTCCCCTCAATTTCTTCTTTTATGTCAGTATTTATTGTATGTATTTTTCTGCTTCAATATTAAGGGCATATATATTGACAAGTGTAATATCCTCTTCTTGAACTGATTCTTTTGTCATTAAATAGTGTCCTTCTGTATCTTTCTTTATGGCCTTTGTTTTAAATTCTATTTTGTCTGATATGAGTGTTGTGACTCCCACTTTCCTGTCATTTCTATTTGCATAAAATATCTTTTTCCATCCCCTAAATTTCAATTTTTATATGCTCTTTGCCCTAAGGTAGGTCTCTCTCGTAGGCAGCATATCGTAGGCTCTTTTTTTTTTTGTTTTCCAGTCTGCCACTCTTTGTCTTTTGATCAGAACATTCAGTCCATTAACATTTAAAGTAGTTATTAATAAATATGTATTCATTGCAATTTTAAACCTTGTTTTCCATTTGATTCTATGTTTCCCATTTGTTCCTTTATTTTTCTTTTATTGTTTGGATGATTTCCTTTGTGCTTGCTTCTTTTTGGTTTTTGTGAATGTATTTCTTCTTTTTTATTTTTGATTGCCCTGTTCTCAGGTATAAACCCTTCATATATCTGCTTGCTTTAGACTAATAGTCATATAGGCTCAAACATGTTCTCAAAAAAAAAAAAAAAAGAATAAAGTCTAGATTTTCTTACTCTCCTTCCCCACATTTATTATTTTGATTATTTTTCATCTTCGTGCTTATCCTTTTGCTGTTCCTTGTATTTATCATTGCTTTTACACATAGTTTTTTCTTTTTCTTTTTGATTTGTATACTGGCTTATATAAGCAATTACTTACTAATTGTAATTTCCCCCATCCTATATCTTCTTACTTCTTTCCTATTTAGAGGAGACCTTTCAATATTTCTTTTAGGATAGGTTTGTTATTGCTGTATTCTTTTAGTTTTTGCTTGTCTGAGAAATTCTTTATTTCTCCTCCTATTTTAAGTGATAATCTTGCTGGTAGAGTATTCTAGGCTGTAAATTTTTCCCTTTTAGAAATTTGAATATATCTTGCCACTCTTTTCTAGCCATAGCATTTCTATAGAGAAATCAGCTGATACCCTTATGGGGTTTCCCTTATAATTACCTCTGTTTTTATCTCACTGCCTTTTTTTTTTTTTTGTCTTTATAAGCCTGCACCCAAGCCACAACATATGGAGGTTCCCAGGCTAGGGTTCAAATTGGAGTTGCAGCTGCTGGCCTACACCAGAGCCACAGCAACACAGGATCCAAGCCATGCTTGCAACCTACACCACAGCTCACAGCAATGCTGGATCCTTAACCCACTAAGCAAGGCCAGGGATTGAACCTGCGGTCTTCATGGATGATAGTCAGTTTAATTAACCACTGAGCCATGATGGGATCTCCTCTCAATGACTTTAGAATCCTCTTATCTTTGAATTTTGCCTTTTTTTTTTTTTTTTTTTGTAATATGTCTTGGTATACATTTGTTTGGCTTCAACTTGTTTGGGACCTTCTGTGCTTCCTGTATGTTGATAATCTGTTTCCTTCTCTAGATTTGGGAAATTTTCAGCCACAATTTTTCAAATACATTTTCAATCCCCGTTTTTATTTCCCTTCCTTCTGGGATCCCTATTATGCCATAGATCAACATGCTTTATATTATCCCATAGATCTCATATTGCTTTCACCTTTTTTTTTAATTTGGCTTTTTTGTCTGCTGTCCTGATTGGGTGATTTCCATGACTGTATCTTCCAAGTCTCTTATTTGTTCTTCAGCATTATTCATTCTCCTGGTTCAGTGCCTTTAATTCAACTTATGCCTCTTTCCTATTTCACAATTTCCTATTTCAAAATTTTCTAATTTTTCTTGGATCCTCCTAATAGTTTCTAGTTCCTTTTTAAAGTAATCTCTGTTACTGTTGAGATCCATTCTTAATTCCTTCAGCACTTCCATTACCTCCTTTTGAACTTCGTGTCTGTTAGACTGCAAAGGTCTATTTCATTGTTTTCTCTTTCGGGGGAATTTTCCTGTTCTTTTAACTGGGAATGGTTCCTGTGCTTCTTTATTTTGCTTATATCTTCCTTACTTTGTGACATTAGGTAAAATAATTGTCTATTGTAGGCTTGAAGGGCTATTTATATGCAGGTGCATCCCTGGGTAGCTTGTGTGGGTTTACAGTTATTTTGGTGTGAGGGATGCTTTGGGTTTGGATGTTATCTGTCTCTTTCCTCATTCTATGCAGGATGATCCCGTTGCAGGGCCCTGAACAGTGTCAGTGACCCTCAGGGAAGTGAAATGGCGCCCAGAGCCCATGACAGTGGCAATGGCAGGTGGTGTGCATTCTCAAGGAAGTGGGGGAAATGCATGGTGCTCAGTTACAGGGCCCTCCATGGTGACAACCCCTCGAGTGACTGGGTGGCAGACGATACTTGGTCATGGAACCCTCAATGGTAGCAGGCTGTGCCCACTGCCAGGGTCTGATATGTCTGAGGAGGTTTTCATCCACCCTCGTAGCCCATTCAAAAAGAACCCTGCTGCCTGAGAGCCCATGCATGTGCAGAGAGAGAAGTTCCTATGGCAGTCCTGCACTCCCCAAAATGGTGATTGCTTCTCTGGTGGGGCCAGGCCTCCTCACACTCCTTTGGCTGTAGCGCACCACTCCCTAGCCCTCTCAGTCTGTTTCTACAAGCCAACCCTAGTCTTCTCCCCTGAACTTAATTCCAAAGCCTGTGCCCAGTCCCTGCAGGACTGTCTCAGGCTATAGTGCATTGGGCAGTGGTACTACTCATCTGTACAGATCGGTCTCTGCTTCACTTTCCTCCAACCAGCTGCCATGCTTTTCTCCAAGGCTTTGAGGCTCCCTCTCCATACTGGCTGATCTTCCTGCCAGTTAGATGGTCTCCAGGTATGAAGATTTCTTTCCTATTTCACAGCTCCCTCTCATAAGCACTGGTCCTGTCCTGAGTCCTGGTTACTTTTTTAATCTCTCTTCTCTCTCTCTCTCTCCTTTGTCTTTCTCTCTCTCTCTTTCTTTTTTCTTTTGTTCTGCTCAGTTATGTGGAGGGTTTCTTGTCCTTATTGGAAGTCTGAGGTCTTCTGCCAGTGTTCAGTAGATATTCTGTAAGAATTGTTCCTCATGTAGTTTTGTTTGTTTGTTTGTTTTGATGTGTTTCTGGGAGAAGGTGAACTCCACATCCTACTCCTTCGCCATCTTGATCATGACTCTATTCTCCATGCATTTCTTACTATGCCATGGTGGAAGTCCCCTGGTCTCCCAGAACCTGGACTTCAACGTGTAGCTTAAATCAGCTAATCCTAGGTGACAGTTTCATTACTTATCTCATTTTCTTACTATTCACTGGGTTAAAAAATAGCAGAGTAGATATCCGTCACACATGAAACACAAATAAAAGCAAACATTTTACATATACAACCTTAGCAAACAATGTTAATTTTCTTATGGTCATAAATAAGAATGGTAAACATGAATCAAAACATAAACTGGTAAACTTTACCAGGAGCACCAATACTGGAAACCTTAAAAAAAAAAAAAAAAAGAAAATCATCATCACGAGGATTCATGGTCTTGTGTTTTTGCTTCTTGAGAAATGAGAAAAAGCCACAAGACTGTTTGTTTATGCAATGAAGGTACCATGATGAGAAAGCCTGCTCATCTGACAATTAGAATGGTTTAGCTCCTGGTTACTAAATCTGTCCCAAAAGCAAGATAAATTCAGTGAACAAATAATAATCAGAATCTTGCTTCTAATGAGTGTGTCTCAATAAAAAAGCCATAAAAAATAGAACATTAAAAAAAAACCTTTAATAGCATTTGCTCCAATAGTCTTGGGGGAAATGGTCCAAGGTGATACAGACCTAATGTAGGAAGTGGGATGAGATAAGGGCTAAGATGGGGAACTGATAAACGGGAATGTTTTGCTAAATTAGATGTCATCCTGAGACCTCACTTAACCTTTTGACTGTCTATGAAACAGTCCAGATACACAGAAATAAACAAATCATAGTAGATACACAGAAATAAAAAAGTCACCAGCCATCTCCTCTTCACAGAAAATTCCTAGTATAGAGAATAATGCCTGGAGGTACCAATGCAGCATCCTCTGCCTGCTCCATCTAATAAACATTCCTTTTTTGCTCTTTATGGAGTGACATTTTACAAGTGTTTCAACAAATGGGAATGCTAAAAAGAAGTGAGACAAGCATTTTTCCCTACTCTTAATTCCTGTAACTATTTAAAGTTGTGAGCTTTATGTCTGAAATAACTTTCCTTTTGCTCTATCATACCCCCAGTTAGATTGTAATTTTCTTCCTATAAGTTTAAGTTAGACGTACATAACAACAGCTGCTGCTCAGAAAGCGTACATCACCATCTGGGCTAAGGTGAACACTTAGATCCTCTTCAAGTTTTTCCTTTGTAAGTTTCTGGCTTTACTGAGCTTCTGAACACCCTATCTCTAGACATTTTCTTAAATGTGAAAAATAACGTCCATTTAAAAAACCAAGTAGACATACTTTGCATTCAAATAAGTACTGTTCTAAAGAGATGTTTTTAAACATTTTTCCTGTTATTTCCATTGAAAAGATTTTTGCCATTCAAAAACCTCTTAGCCTGCATCATCCCTACTGGAAAAGATCCAACAAGGAGGAAATGACATTTTTTGAAGCCAGTAGTTCAGGTGCCATCAATAAATATGTATTAAAAAAGCATTGAGGAGTTCCTGTCATGGCTCAGTGGTAACGAACCCGACTAGTATCCATGAGGATGAGGGTTCAATCCCTGGCCTCACTCATTGGGTTAAGAATCCAGCAGTGCTGCGAGCTGAGGTGTAGGTCACAGACGCAGCTTGTATCCCAAGGTGCTGTGGCCGTGGCGTAGGCCAGTAGCTGCAGCTCCAATTCAACCCCTAGCCTGAGTATTTCCATATGCCATGGAAGCAGCCCTAAAAAAAGACCAAAAAGAAAAGCATTGAGATTGTGCCACTACTTGGTTATAGCAAAACATAAGGTCACCAACCTTAGCTTTTATAACTTAATGAAAGCCTGAGGGAGCAGAAAGCAAATTGGTATTTTATACTCAAGATTGCAGGCAATCACAGAGACTGTAAACATGAATTGGATCAGGAAAATCTGGATTCAATTCAGTTAGCATCGAAGGTGCTGCTTAGAATTCTACTGAGGCAGGGATATGTTTATAAGATAAATGTATTTTCTTGGCGGCGGTTCACTGTGAAATGCCAATTTCAATAATGATGCTTTTGGATACCACAGTCTGGAGAAGATATTGCTTGGAATATTTTTTTTAATGAAAAATTATTTTTATTTATAAAATAAATATGGAACAAATAAAAAGTAGTTTAGATTCTTTACATATCCATTCATGCCAAATTCTGAAATCCTGAGACTATTGTGGGAGTCTTTGAAATAATTTATTATTATATTTTTTCAAAGTAAAAATAATTATAACTCTTCATTAGAATATGTAGGCATAGAGTCAATACATAGTGTTTATACTCTCATCTTTATAATCTACCGAATCTTATTTTATTATAGGTGTTGACTTTTTGCTCCAACAGATGAAAGAAAAATAGAGCTAAAGAATTAGGAAAGGAAAGCTATTTGATATATAAAGATGTCTGTGATACCTGTATGTTTATATCAGCAAGATGAAATTCTTCCTGGAGTTAGTAGAGAAGCAGAAATAGTCACAGCTTAAAGTTTCTTCTACTCCTAATGTTGATTAACTTACCATCCTTTCAGTTGTGTTGGACAGTACTATTACCTGATATTCTGATTGTTGTGGTATCAAAAATCTTAAAAAAGTATTTTTTTAAGAAAAAGATGGAGAGAGTGTTAGTCCTGCAGTTTAGACAGGACACCGTGTGCATGATATAACTGTCATTATGCTGGCACAAAGCATGAGAAACCTTTCTATGACCGTAATTCGAAAAGGTCAGAGTTCCTGTTGTGGCTCAGTGGATTAAGAACTTGACATAGTGTCCATGAGGATGTGGGTTTGATACCTGGCCTCTCTCAGTGGGTCATAAATCAGGCGTTGCCACAAGTTCCAGTGTAGGTCTTAGATGTGGCTGGGATCCCCCTTTTGCTATGACTGTGGCATAGTTGGCACCTGCAGCTCCATTTCAACCCTTGGCTGGAGAATTTCCATATGCCAAAGGTACAGCCATAAAAAAAAAAAAAAAAAAAAAAAAAAAAAAAAAAAAAAGAAAAGGTCTATAGTAAATATCTATCACAAATTACATATTAGAAAAAAAACCCTTAAATCTGTGTAAATTTAAGCTGAGTAGTGGATAGCTTTTATTTGGATTATTTAAAATTACTCTGAGCAATGCAATTTACAAATTAAATACTCTGGATATTGTTAGACATTATTTTATATAATTTTAAGCATCAACTCTAGTAAAATATATCATGAAGAAATGGCAACAGTGAAAAATTTCTGAATTAAAATTGAAGTCTATATCAAGCTGAGTTGATAAATGAAAGTTGTAAGAAAATGTAAACTTGAAGACAATTTAAATATGAAACAACAGGTAATCCCTTTTTCTTTTTATGGAAAAATCTTCTTTCAATATTTTTGTATGCTAAGCCAGTAATAAATACCATTAACCTTTTTCTCTAACATTAATTTTAATTATAGGAGTTTCGATTGTGTCTCAGCAGGTTAAGTACAAGACATGTCAATCTCCATGAAGATGTGGGTTCGATCCCTGGCCTAACTTAGGGACCCAGCATTGCTGCAAGCTGCTGCATAGCTACTTCACTGATGCGGCTTTAGTGTTGTGGAAACTGTGGCATAAGCCTGCAACTGTAGCTTTAATTCAACCCCTATCCAGGGAAATTCCATATGCCGCAAGTGCAGCCATAAAAAGAAAAAAAAATTAATTATAAAATGAAATGCATTAATCATAGAGAATATGTAACAGAAATAAGTAAAAAGTGGAAAAAGCAATCTCATTTAAAGAGAAGAATTATTGATATTATTGATATTGAGATATTGATATTTGCTCTATTTCCTATTTTATTAAACATTAAGAAACTATGGAATTTTTTTCTTTTTTTCAGCTGTGCCTAAGGCATGTGAAAATTCCAGGACCAGGGATCAAATCCCACCAAATCTGTTACCTGAGTCACAGCAGTGACAACACTGAATCCTTAACCCACTATTCTATCAGGGGAACTCCTTTTTCTTTATGTTTTGTACATATGTTTTGAAAGAATTTTCTCTGAAATACATCATCTATATATCCTTTTGTAATCAAACCCAGGTTCAGCCACTCACTACTCATAAGCCAATAATTTGAGAACCAAGTGTCAGTAGAAAGGGAAGTTGCTTTAATCAGAAAAGCTGGCAGTCTAGGGAGGTGGTGGACTTGTGTCTAGAGACCAACTCCAAAGGTTATGCCCAGGCATGTCAGTTTTTAAATGGAAGAAAAGGGTGGGAAGAATCTCAGTGAATCTTCTAGGCAGCAGGTTGCGTTCTGCATCATCCTCCATTGCGTGCAGACTGGCTGACTCTTCAGATGTTATGTTGCCTGCGTAATCTGACTGCAGGATTCCTAAGGGGGCTGTTGGGAGTAGAGCTCTAGTCATTTTTAAACTGCTTAATACTTCATTCATTTCTTTTTATCTAGGAAAAAAATCAGCAGGTTAGACAAAGCATGGTGTGTGTTCTGGAGAGCGTTAAGTCACTGGTTAGTTTCAATTGCTTAGTGATCTCATTCCTATAATTAGGTTCTTTTAAGATTAGAGGGAAACAGAAATGGGCAAACAGGAAAGAGGCAAAAGAGCTGCTTTCAATTCCGTATTGTTAAAGGTCATTCCATTTCTATGGGATTAAGGGCAAAGCTCTGTTCTGCAACTTCTTCATGCTGATATAGGGCACCATATTGTCACAGTGAAAGATGGTGTAGGTTTGTAGCATCTCTTTGCCAACAGTTTTAGTTGCCCACTTTCATCTATGGGCAGAGCAAGCTCCAGTTATTGAGATGTTCACAATGTTTTAGATTATTATGAGCATTAATGTTAATCCCATTCTCTTGAGGCCAGTTCTTGGAATTGTGCTAGCCATATATTCATACTGCTAAAGATGGAGCAGCTTGTGTCATGGCTACAGTCTGGTCATCATGTAGTTAGTTTTTATTCCTCAGGTGGCAGGTATGGTGTATGTAAATCAACTCAGGAATATGCATCAGACACTGAGTCTGTGACTATTGTCCAAATCATCAACTACTCAGTTTTGTACTTTGAGGGGAGCCCACAGGGTTCTTCTCAGGTCCACGTTAGTACGGATCTTAAATTCATTAGGAATATATTTATATGAATAAGGTAGGGATCTAATAGTTTCTCCCAAATAGTTAAATAAATTCCCATAATGTAATTTACCTTCCCAGTTTATGAATTAGTATATATAAATATGCTTTGTCTTATTTCAGTGTTTTCTGTCATTTTTAATGATCAGAATTTGTATCACACTCTTCTCTCTTCACATTCTCTTTAACCAAAACAAAAATTTCATATTTCTTAACACCTTGTTAGAAAATATCTTTTATGAACATTTGGAATCACAAAACATGGGGAACTTGACAGAAGACAAATTAAAAGCTGTATTATAGTGGCATTTCTGTTAAGAACAACAAGCATTTGGCATTGTCTTCATCAAGTTCGTGACTGAAAATTCATGAAGGATCCACAGTCATGAGACTAGATAAAATATCTTGTCAGTTGAATGTATGTGCCTTTAAATGACGTAACATCTTCCATATCTGGTAGCATATTGTGATTTTCAGCATAAGGCAACTAAAATAGAAAGTTCTTCAGGAAATTATTTGTGGATTTACAAGGAGGGATGCCGAAGAAGTATAGTCTATTAGGAGCTCCAAAGGTAAGATGTGGAAGCCATGTCCAAGGCAGATCTGAATGCATATCATCACTCTGGTCCAGGCTTTCAGTATCTCAATTCTCATAGAATGGCTGGACCATGATGAGGGTAGCTGCCATCCTAGCCCACACATCTATGAGGAATCAGAGTCCCAAGTCTGTATACATGCAAATATGGTATATAAAACTCTTCTTCGGCCAATAAGTCAAAATTGTTTTACATTTTCTGCTTGCACAGAATTCCTAAAAGTAAAATACTCAGATTAGTAGAGTATATATATTGTGATTATATTATTGCTTGGGCTGAGCAAGTCCATTCTGCCACCGAAATTTCCTGTAACCACTGTGTTTTATACCAGTGTGATTCATTAGGACTGCAATATAATATTTAACTTTAGGACTAAATTTAACATTAATTCTTACTGTACTAAATGTTTTCTCTACATAATATTTTATAATAATTTCTACTAAGCCACTGAAAAATAAAATAGCTTAGTGCTTTTATAAGGGTAAAATTTTCTGGTGAAAAAAGGGAAAGAATATGAATAAAATTGAGTATTTTATAACCTATATTTTAATATCAGACAACGTATAAGAGTCATAGAAGATGTTAACAGAGGGTAGTAAGGGAAAAATAAAGTGGATAATAGAAAGTTTTGAAAAGACAGGAGAAATTGTTGAATAGGTGCTTAAAAATATGTTTGATATCTAAAATCATTTTCATGTAAACTATTCTATACATTTCATTTGAGGATTAAATATCTGTTCTTTAATTTTAAAGCTAGTTACAATTCTCTTACTCTGTTTTCACTTGACCATAGCCACTATGTATCATCAGAAGACAGCCTAAAACTTTCTGCCCTAAGTAAAGTCTGCATGGTGTGTAAGACAACATGGCACTTGCCCACCAAGCCTACATTTATTAGTGAGGCTTGGAAAGCCATAGTTCTTCCAGTCATAGTTAATTAAAATAGAAGTAAAGAGTTGCCAGGGTGGCAAATGAAGTCCTCAGTTTCAGAATTAACAGGAGAAGTCATATCTGGGCAGATGGCACAGTGGCTAAAGCTAGAAGAATGTAGAATCCGTGAAGTAGACTCTGTGACACCTCATGAGTTAGTTCAAGTTATGAGAATTCCATGGGTTAGTCCAGTCTATGAGGGTTGGTAAATTAGTTCAAGTTATGAGAGTTTGTTACAACAAGAGGAAGAAGAAACTATGTTGTACAGAGAAGGTGAGGAAGCCAGCCACTCAGTGTGGAAGAAGGAAACACAGAAAATCATAGGTAAGAGTAGATTGACCCATTGTCTTCAATCTAGAATAATTCAGATTGCACTGTGCTGAACCTAATTCAGCCATGTTTTTTATTCCTATAAGATCATCTTTTCCTCCAACTAAATTCTGTAAGTAAGGATTTGATTGGTCACTCTGGAGCAGCTGCCCACTCAAGAAATATTGTGTATCTCTTTTTCTTACGAACAAAAATTTTGTAAATAAAATAACTGGAAACTCAAATAGTGGTTTTATGTTTTTAAAATGAGATGTTACATAGAAACCAGGTTTTTACTTGCTCTCACACAAAGAAAATAAACACACTACTAAAATGTCAAGTCACTGTAGAAAGAGCCAATGAGAATGTTAAGAGTCCCATTTTAGCCATCCTCAGTTAAATATCATAGCCGGAAAACAAATGAGAGAGGTTATAGATAGAAAAACATTTTGAGTCTATGTTGAGAATTATGTTTGTTATTACTTTGCATATTGATAAAGGAAACATTCTTTGACTTTTCAAGAGTTGTGACTTTTTTTCCTAAGGTTTATCTTTACTAATGCACTGAAAGTTTTTCCAGGGTAAGGTCCTTATATTGTTTGTTACGAAATCATTAATATTTATAAGCATATCCAGTATAATAGTGATTATCCAGAAAATGGTATGAATGAATGAACTGGATTTTGAAAGACTTTTGAGGTGTTTCATGGATACATGCCTTCCATGGGGCTTCCCTGATTATGTTAAGTCATAGCCAATTCTTCCTTCTCTAAACTTTCAGCTGTCGGAATCACATGTGTAATCATAAATTTACATTTTGTTTTCACATTTTGTTTAATTGCAATAATAATTGTTATAAATTTGTTATGTTTCAGTTTTCTACCAACTAAATTGTTAGATCCTTAGGGAAAGGGATCATATCATCGTTTTCTTGGTTGTTAATTAATTGATTCAAACTCTAATTGAGAACATTCAGTAAATTCTGCATCTTCTCTTCAACATTTCTTAACCTGCTCAAGCTAAGCTGAAAAAAAAAGTATTCTCTACCAGTCACTAAATCACTTTGATCAAAATTATACTTCTGTCTTTTTGGCTTGCTTTTTATCTCCTGGAGGATGGGTATTTTACAAAGCACTTCACTCATTGTAAAGGGCAAAACAAAACTGGAAATAGTTTCAGTAAAAAGAAGAATGTACTGTAAGAAAGCTTAAATATCTCACCGGGCTCAAGGGAAGGAATGAGCCCACACTTCAGGAATAACCAGAATTAAGTATGATAAATGTCTACAAAAAGGAAATTTCTGCAAATGTCAATTTATCTTATCTTAGATGCCCTCTGAATGTCTTTCTCCCTTTAGATTGACTTTTTCCTATGCTCTAATCTATAAGGTATAAATTTGGTCCTGAACATCCCTTTACATCTTCTGATTGGAATAACACAAAGTTTGATTTAGGGTGCCTTACCTAGTTTCCAATCTAATATTCCCAAGGAAGGGAGTCACTGGCCCATCATTTTTATTGTTTCAGTCTACTATGGACTGAGGGCTCCATCATACAGTGACGTGACTATTCCCTCTGGAAATTTTTTTTCTAGAAATGGAGAACTGCTGAGCTTAAGAGAGAAAAAAATAAGACATGTTTTTTTCCCAACCGGATATTCCATAGAATCCAATACATTGTGTTAATGACTCTCATCAAAGGCCATAATCTAAAATTGGTCTTTGTTCTTCCTTATTCATTTTAGTATATTTATCTGACTCCTTCCAGTTTTTAATATTTTATTTTTTATAGTAAACACTATTTAATATTTTGTTTTTCCTTTATAGTGGCTTTTAAAAAATTAATTTTATTGGAGTTCTGTTGACTTACAATGTATTAATTTCAGGTGTACAGCAAAGTGAATCAGTTACAGATATAAATATATTCATTCTTTGTTCCCATAAAGTTTATTACAAACTATTGAGTAGATTTTCCTGTGCAATTACAGTAGGTTCTTGTTAGTCATTTGCTTTATACAGTAGTATGTGTATGTTGTTCCCATCCTCCCAGTTCTTCCCCCCACAATGGTATCACCTGTGGTAAGATTGGTTTTGAAATCTGTGAGTTTGTTTCTGTTTTATAAATAAGTTCTTTTGTATCATTTTTATTAGATTCCACTTATAAGTGATATCATAAATTATTTGTCTTTCTCTTTCTGAATGACTTCACTTGGGATGATAATATCTAGATGCATCCTTGTTGCTGATAATGACATTATTTTGTTCCTTTTTATGGCTGAGTAGTATTCTGTTGTATATATGTACCACATCATCTCTCTGTTTCCCTGTCGATAGACATTTAGGTTTCTTCCATGTTTTGGCTATTGAAAATACTACTGCAATGAACATTGGGGTGTATGTATCTTTTCGTATTGAAGTTTTCTTCAGTTAGATGCCCAGGAGTGGGATTAGTGGGTCATATAGTAGTTCTATATTTAGTTTATTGAGGAACCTCCATACTGTTTTCCATAGTGGTTGCACCACTTGACATTCCCACCAACAGTATAGGAGGGTTCCCTTTTCTCTACATCCTCTCCAGCACTTACTGTCTGTTGATTTTTTGATGGCCATTCTGACTGGGGTGAGGTATTATCTTGTTTTAGTTTTGACTTGCATTTCTCTAATAATTAGTGATGTTGAGCATCTTTTCATAGGTTTTTTTTTTTTTTTTCATCTGTCTGTCTCCTTTGGAGAAATGTCTACCTAGATCTTTCCATTTTTGATTTTTTTATTATATAGGGCTCCATGAGATATTTGTGTATTTTAGAGCTTAATCCTTGTTAGTTGCTTTGTTTGCAAAGATTTTCTCCCTTTCTATGCATCCTCTCTCTCTCTCTCTCTCTCTCTCTCTGTCTCTCTCTCTCTCTCTCTCTCTCTCCCTCTCTGTGGTTTCCTTTGAAAAAGAAAAACAGAACTGTGAGAAAGCAAGCTTACTGACTTCAGACTCTACTACAAAGCTATAGTATTCAAAACAGTGTGGTATTGGCACCAAAACAGTAATACAGATAAATGGAATAGGATAGAAAACCCAGAAATAAACCCAAGCACCTATGATCAACTTATTTATGACAAAGGAGGCAAGAACATACAGTGGAGGAAAGATAGTCCCTTTAATAAGTGGCACTGGGAAATCTGGACAGCTACATGTTAAAGAATGAAACTGGAACATTCTCCAACACCATACACAAAAGTAAAGTCAACATGTATTAGAGACCTTAGTGTAAGGCCAGATATTATAAAACTCCTAGGGGAAAACACTCTTTGGCATAAATTGCAACAATTCCTTATTTGGTCCACTTCCTAGAATAGTGAAAATAAAACAAAAATAAACCAGTGGTACTTAGTTTTTAAATTTCTTATTTCCTCAACAGTGTAAAAAGTAGTAAAACCACTGATTAACTCACTCCATTTCATTAATTTCTATTAATGATTTCCAAATGTGTAATAGATTTTATGATAGATTTGATATTACAATAAAAAGTACTTGCAGATCAGGGCATAGAAACTATTCATGGCATTTATACCAATGTGTAAACTTGAAAAAGTAACACATTGCTTTTCAAAAAACTAAAAATAATAACTTCCTAAAACTTCCTTAAAACGCCTAGCAGTTAGCATACTTAGTATAATTCCATCTATTGACAAGGACTTTTTAAAATCAATTTTATATAAAATGAAAAATCTTGTACTGGTTCATGGATTATAACCTAAAATAACCCCCAAAACAAAAACTAAGATTTCTCATTTAGTCTGTTTCCTTTTATATCTATATGTGTAGAATAGTTGAACTGATATTTGTGTCCAGTCTGAATTTTAAAGGCGTAAAAGATGAACCAAAATGAAGCAGCACACAAAAAAAAGAAAAATAGAGGCTTTTATGAAAAAGGAAACGCATCATGAAAATAATCAGCTGCTGAACAGCTGAAGGAAGTGAGAGACGTGCTGAGGTGGCAAAATCAATCCCTGGCACAATCCATGGGTTTTATTTTGTCCTTGCCTTTTAAACCTGTTAATTGTTTCTGACTCACCTCCCAGCTGAGACTACAAGGAAGCAAGGAGGAATTTTCTATTTCTTTTACAAACCAAAATTTCATTGTTTGGGTAGAGGAGGAAGTACATTTTGACCTATTGATAAATTTTAATTAATTCTGAAGCACAGTAATCACAGTGATACAAATGTGAAAGTATCCAGCACTTCCTTCCATGCACAGGTAAGGGCTCTGCTTCCTATCTCACTGAGAAAATAGAAGCAACCAAAAGAAGATATGCACAAATTCCTGCCATTCTACATCCTGTGTCCCCATGTAATCTACCTCCTCCTGTCCCCAGTACATTAGATTGGATAAAATCTCTGTATTATAAGTAAACCAAACACTTCCCTTAAATACTAGATGCTGTTCTTTCTAGCCAACTCAAGGACATTACTTAGGCAACTCTTTCCTCTCTCCTGCTTCAGAAATTTAGGCAGAGACAGCATGAAAAAAAATTTGTACAAAATCATGCAGCTAGCAGGTAATGGAGATAGGGTTTAAATTCAGGCATCTTGGCTCTGGGTGTATTCTCTTTTCTGTATGATATTACTTTTAAGAAAAACTCCTAGAAAAAGTTGTCTACTGGCTATCTCTGAGAGCTCTCTTCCTGGACTCTCTTAAGCCACTCCATTGAAATTATTTTTATCAGCAATGGCCTCAATGTTAAAAGCATCTTTAATCGTTTGTGATCCCTCAGCACTATTTGATGCCTAGTCACTCTGACCTTTTCACTTGGGAGTGAGTCCCATTCATCTGGTCTTATTCCTGTCACTGGAGCACTTCCTCAGCAACTGCATCCACTTGGTGAATTAATCTTACCTCCCAGGACTCTGAAGGTCCAGTGCCTAAGGGCTTTGTCCTTGAATCTCTTCTGTCTCAGCACATCCTCAGTGACCACATTCCATGTCATTGCTTTAAATACTGTCTAAGCTGATGATGCCCAAATTTGTATCTCTAGTTCAGGTCTTTATCAGCAAAGTTATTTAGTAGTAATGCTCTGTTTAGTGCTTCATGTTTTCAGAGAGTTTAATAGAATAATGATTTTTGTAAATTATTTCGTAATTGAATGTCAGCGTTATTTTTGTTTCTTTGTGAAAATACACATCAGTGCATTATAGAGTTAGACTCTGAAACATAATGGGTAACCAAAGCTACTCTGACCTTATATACTACAAATTATCAAGAAATAATCTTACCCTTATTTAAAACAAATCAGAAAACTGAGCTTTTTAAAAATTACTATATTGTATAAAATATGTATATATTTAATTATTCATGTATGGCATGGGAGATTCAAGTATGTAACTATTAGTAATAGATTATAAAACCAATATTATTTAACACAGAAGTCCAAAAAAAAAATTAAGCAACTATAACTGAAAAAGATAACCAAGATTGCAATACAAAAGATAAATTTATGCAAATAAAAATCTTTGGAGAAACTACATCGTGTTAAAAGGATACAATGGTCTGCTTAGTTGAAACATTGTTATAAGAGGAAGCAGAGTGAGATGAAGGGAGGAACTACACTTTTCAGACTTGCAGATCAGGGCAAGGAGTTTTGCCTTTATTCTGTGCACTTTGGGGCTGGGGTCTCTCAACCCCCAACAATGAGAAGCTGTTAAATTAGGTTACAAATTAATCAGATTTGTGAGAAGTTTCCTTTGGATATTGTGTGGGGAACAGGCAAAAACAGGAGTAAATTCAGGAATGCCAGTGCAGCAGAAGAATTAGGATGGTAGATTGGACTTAATCAAGGTGGGACTGGGAGATAAAGGGATATGAAGGATTTGAAAGATATTCTACAGGGAATGTCCATCACTTTGAGATTGGTAGAAAATAAATGTCAAGATACAGGAAGTAGCAGAAGTGGTTTCTATATTTCCTGCTTATGGACTGGATGCAAAAATAGTGGTTCCCTAAACTGAGATAGGGAAAACTGGAGGAAAACAAAATTGCAGGTAAAGGACGGGTCGGAACAAGATTTTGAATGTGGGACCTTTGAATGGCCTCAAGGGACACAGCAGATAGGCCAGAAGGTACACATCTGGATTTCAGAGAAAGAATCTGGTCTGGAAATATGAATTTATCAATGAACAGAAATTGCGTAGGTTTTATATATGTTTTAGACAATAGTTGAATAGGGAAAGTGTCTAATATTTATTGACTAACATTGAGAAAAAACTGGGTTCATGCCTCATTCAATTCCTACATGTCTATGAAGTAGATATTATAACATCTCATATAGATGAAGACATTGAGCCTCAAGACAGAAATGACAGTATTAGAAGCCAAGTCTTTTATTCCAGATGCTTTCTTGTCAGTTAAGATTTTTTCAAATTAATATATTGACTTAAACATTACCAATAACTTAAACTTTAGGGGATCTGCATTAAGAAGTTTATGTTATGTGGGAACTGGAACACTGAGGAGATGACTAAGAAGGGATTCTTAGGAGATTAACTGTGACTTAGCCTTTTTTTAAAAAACAACTTTGTTGAGATATTCAGATACTGTACAATTTGCTCATTTAAAATGTGCAGTTCACTGTGGATTTTTATATAGTCACGGATACATGCAACTATTGTCACAGTCAATTTTAGAACATTTACATCATGTCAGAAAGGAGATTTGGACGCTTAGGCTATCACTCCCGTATCCCTGTCTCACCTAAGCAGCCATACATCTACTTTGTGTCTCTGTAGATTTCCCAATTTTTAATTTTCATATGAATAAGATAATATCCTATGTGGTCTTCATTATTAGCCTCTTTCATAGCATAATTTCAAGGACCATAGCTGTTTAAAACCTTCTTTCAAGGACATCTAAGCTATTAACATGAGTATCCTTCCAAGCAGCTTTTTAAAAAAATTGATTAAACTGTTCTCACCTCCTGTGTTTTGCTCAAGGCCAGCGATTGACTGATAACATGGTTTCACCATATCATCCAGAGAAACTTGTTTTCACTAAGTCAGCATCATCTTCTCAATTATCCTCCTGCTTCACTATATTTAAACTATTTCAGCAATATTCTCATCTCATATTTTTCCCTTGAAGGAATGCACAACAGGCACATCATCATTAACGTTCACCATTTCTTCAATGCTGAGCTTTCCTCTAGCTTAATTGCACTTTCAATTATGCAAATTTGATAACAAATAAGATTTAATGTAGTCTATTTAATAGTATCAGGAAATCTTTCAGGTCTTCAACTGCATGCTTGTTTTGAACTCTCTGCAATATCCTTACTTTCTGCCTTCCAAGTATTGGCAGATGCCTCCTTTTCTATTTCTGTTAACTACAGGGGCATCCTGTAGTTTTCATGGTGTCATTAATTACAGAACTGTAAAATAAAACATCAGTGAATTGTAGCATTACCTATAGCTGAGAGGAAGCTAATATACAATTCATGCCTCAGGAGTCAGATTCTGCTACCAAAATAGCTTTGGCTCCCAGAAAACCAAAATTTTAGTTTGCAGAGTTTTTTGGGTAGTTTTGGGTAAGAGATAGTGGGTCTGAATTTTATGTGTACTAAGTACCCTTTCTAAAAATGCAAATGGGGTGTTCCTGTTGTAGCACAGAGGAAACGAATCCAACTGGTATCCATGAGGCTGTGGGTTCAATCCCTGGTCTCCCTTAGTGGATTGGGGATTTGGTGTTGCCCTGAGCTGTGGTGTAGTTTGCAGATGCAACTCGGATCCCATGTTGCTGTGGCTGTGGTGTAGGCCAGAACTGCAGCTCTGATTCAGCCCCTAGCCTGGGAACTTCCATATGCCACAGGTGTGGCCCTAAAAAGGAAAAAAAAAAAAAAAAAAGCAAAACAGGCAAATAATTCTGGATTCCAAAATGCATCTGGCCCCAAGAGATTCAGGTAATTGACTGGTTTGGTGTCATGAACTATAAATGTCATTTAGGTTAAGTAGTTTTAAATGAACCAATCTTCCATATCCTTACTGGATGTTCTATCAATTACTGAAAGAGGTGTTAAAATCTTCAATTATATTTGTATATTTGTCAGTTATCAGGTGTATATGTATGTTTAGGATTCTAATGTTTTCTTGATTAATTGACTTTTTAATTGAGTTATAGTTTGCATACAACATTGTATGGGTTTAAGGTGTACAGCATGTTGGTGTGATTTATTTATTGCAATAGGATTACCACCATAATTTTAGCTAACACCTCCATCACCTCACATAGTTATCATTTATTTTTTGTGATGACAACACCTAAAATCAGTTATTTAAAAAGGTTGAAGTACTAATACAGTATTGTTGATTATAATCACTATGCTGTGCCCTTTTTGTCAGTGTGAAAGAACTATATTTCTGGTAAGGCTCTTGTTTAGTATCTACTGATACTAACATAGCTAACATAAGCTTTATTATGTTTAGTGTTTTCCTGGTGTATCTTGTGGTGGGTATATATGCAAAACCAGTCTGCATCTTACAGTATACAGTATCCCTTGTAAACAGCATAGAATTACATTTTTCTTTTTTTTTTAGTTTACCCTGACATTTTCTACTTTTTGACTGGATTTTTTGATCCAGTTGCCCTCTTGCTACTTGTTTTCCACCTGTGCCTTTCATTTTTCTTTGTTTCTCATTACCTATCTTTTTTTGGAATGAATAACCATTTTAGTATTATATCCTTTCTCCTGCATTAATGCTTTAAGTCTTATTTTATTACTTTAAAGTAAATATCTCTAGGAATTCCAATATGAATCTTTAAAACCATTCTACTTCAAGTTAGTATTATACAGTTTCATTCATACAATAATATATTTATAAAAATATAATTGTATTTAAACCTTTTTCCATCTTCGTTCTATTATAATTTTTCTTTTATCTGAGTTATAACATAATAAACATGGCTATAATAATAGTTCTTGAGAGAGTCTTGCCTTTTAAGGAACCTAAGAAAAGATGACCTTTAATTTTTATCCATTTATTTCACATTTCAAGGACTCTTTTTGCCTTCCTACAAATCCGAGTTTCCATCTGACAACATTTTTCCTTCAACCTAAATAAGTTACCTACCAGAAATAAAGTATACCAGCTTCATTTAATCTGAAAATATTTTTACTTCACCTCCCAAGATATTTTCATGACATACAGAATTTTTAGGTTGGCAGGTATTTTATTTTTTATCATGCATTTTAAAGGTGTCATGTCATTGTTTTCTGACCTCAACTTTTTCTGATGTGAAGTCAGTTGCTAGTCTTATATTGTTGTTCTTCATCTGCAACATGTTTTTCCTCTTATTGTTTTTGTTTGTTTGTTTGTTTTCTTTTTATGCCCACACCTGCAGGACAGGAAGTTGCAGAGCTAGGTGTCGCATTAACACCGGGTCCTTAAACCACTGAGCTAGGCCAGATGTTGAACCCATATCCTCACAGAGACAATATTAGATCCTTAAACTGCTGAGCCACAGTGGGAACTCCTATCAAGCTGTTTTTAATATTTTTTTCTTTACCTCTGGATTTCAGTAGTTGGACCAATTGGCCTACTATGGTTTTCTTTATATTTATCCTATCTGCAGTTGACTAAGCTTCTTGTATTTACAGGTTGCTTTCCGTAAACCAATTTGGAAAGTTTTTAGCCAATTTTTTTTCAAAGTTTTCCTCTTAGTGCTTCAATATGGTAAAATTAATTGACATGGCTTCAAGGTCATGGATCCTTTTTCTGTTGTGTCCAATATGCTATAAAATTATCCAATGAAATTTTATTTTGATGTGTATTTTCTCAGTTCTGTGACTTCCATTTAGTTATTTTTTTATAGTTTCCAAAGTTTTTAAAGTTATCATCTCATCACATATTAACATGTTTTATCTTTCAGAATCTAAATATTTATCCCAATTATTTTTGGTGAGTATAAGTTTTGGGAGCAACTATCAGGTCTTTGGCTGTAGGAAGCATAAGTGATTGATGTCCCCACCCAGTGTACTCTGAAACTAATTATCTCATTTACATTGAGGGCACAAGTCCTATGGGATACTGTTCATAAGATCAGTTAAAGAGGAGAAAAAATACCAAATTTGATTTATAGATGGGTTAGATTTTACATAGTTCCAAAACTAAAATAGACAGGGGTTGAATCTAGCCACATCCAAGATCATCTGCAGAAGATAGTAGAGAGGAAAAATCTTTCTAATTAGTAGAGCTGCAAGTGTACACATAGTTATCTACTTCAGTTGAAGAAGAAGTGGGAAGTATAATAAGAGATTAGATTCTGGACTAGGGGCTTTAAAGGAAAAGGACTAGGAGATTGGAGACTAGAAGGTATAGAGTCATTTTGGTGGACGTGTGGGGCAGTCATGAAGAGTAAAGATTTTTGTATTAGAAATTATTATGTACCAGAAAGCATCCACTGCTGAAGAAGCACCAAACGATATAGATCTGTTGATGTAAGCAAGCCTTTATCATTGACGCAGAGTGGCCTGATGCATATGAAGGTAGTGTCAGGGCAGCAGACACAAGGTACCCTATACCATAGACTCTTACTAAGGGCTTCTAACTACTTCTGCTGTGAATGACCAATATGTCAGTAACAGATACCAATATTACACCCAACTTATGATACAATTCCTCATGGTTAGCATCTGGCCAACCTATTGGTGGTAATTCAAATGCATCTAGTCCCTTCTATCCTAGAAGGACAGGCAGTTTATCCCCAAAGGGATTGATGCCTGTTCCAAGTATGTTCTGTTCTTTCCTACCTGTAGAACTTCATCGTCTCTTCAGGGGCTTATCAATATTTATACAGCATAAAATATGACCAGGGGACCCCTCTCAAAGTGAAACAGATACAGAAGTGGATCCATGACTATGATATCTGCTGATTATAACACAAACAGCACTATCTAGCTTTATAGAATGTTGGCAAAGTCTACTAATGGTACAGCTACAGCACTAGCCAAATAACAGTATGAAAAGATGGAATGTCATCCTTCAAAGTGCATTAGATAAGATACTTTAGTATGATTCAATGTACCTAGTAGAATAGCACATGATTTCAGATGTATTATAATAAAGAGATGAGAATAAGGATAGCCCTTCTTAACGTCATTCCCAATGCCTCACTGGTGGATTTGTGCTTCTCATCCTGATTATTCTGTGCTCTGCAGGATTAGAAGTTTTGTCTCCAAAAGGAGTTTACCCTTGCAAGGGACATAGCAAGGATCCTATTGAACTAAAAGTTTGGCTACCAGTAAGGCACTTTAGATTTCTTGTAGCCAGGGGGCAGCAGGTAAAAAAAGAAGTCACCATAATATCAGAGATAAATGAACCTGATTGGTAGGAAGAAGGGAGGCTGCTTTTACATAAAAAACAGAAAAGAGTAAATGTGCAACAGAGGTGGTTCATTGTCATGCATTTTGAGACTCCTTTGATTTTAAAATGTGTCCCTTCTAGGGTATCAGTGGGGAAAAGGGTATTTACTGGGTTTCTCTAATTTGGCAGGACTTGAACTCAAAATTCTGTCACCCTTCAGTGGGAAGTAGCTAGAATCTCTCCTAATCGGTGTCAAACTTAGAACTGTAGCTTCCTACTGGGCTCCTTGGAGTCTTTTTGCACAAGAAATAAAGTTTCGTGTTTAGCAAAGAATTTGAGGGGATTTTATACTTTTCAGATTTCAGGATTCCTTGGGTTTGCTCTCTCTTTCTTTCTAGGATTTTTGTCCTTCAATTTTTAGCTAGTCTGATATCTCTGAACCTTATACTCTGTATAATCAGGTCAATAAAAGCTTAGCTTCCTGTTTAAACTTTATCAACTGGTACTGGTGAGAGTACTTGAGTAAAAACTTTTCCTGTTGTGTCAGCCTTGTTTTCAAAGTCAGGTTCTCTCCAGTTTCTGCTCTATTTTGGTGTTTATCCAGGGTTTTCAGTATTTCTTTATACTATTTTCAGAGTTAACTATTGTCATTAATTACTTTGGGGAGAATTAGTCCAATGACTGGAATTCCACAATTACTTGAAGGCAGAATTCCCAACAGGATTTTTATTTATTTAAATTACTTTTTTTTGCCACATTCGTGGAATGTGGAAGTTCCGGGGCAGAGGTCCTTAACTGACTAGGCACCAGGGAACTCAATCAGCATTTTAACACCTCAATTCTAGGGGATTTTTTTGATTTACCTTTTATTTAATCAATGTCTTATAGAATAAAGTTGTTTGACATAAGACACAGAGGAAAAAATGCAGGATGCCAGGAAATAAAGTGAGATACTGTACCTATGAAACAAAGTTCTATAAATATAGAATGAAAAGATATCAATAAGATGATAAAAAAGAACTCTTGGAAATTTAAGAGTATAGATAAAAAAATTGTAATTATTATTGGAAAAAAGTTAAGGACATATCCTAAAAAGAAAAGGATGATATTTAAAACCAGGAAACAATTGGGGTTGGTAGATGTAAACTATATTACATCTAGAATGAATAAGCAATGAGGTCCTATTGTACAGCACAGGGAATTATAGCCAGTCTCTTGGGATAGTACATGATGGAAGATGGTATGAGAGAAAAAGAATGTATGTATATATATACGTGTGTGTGTGTGTGTGTGTGTATATACATACACACATATATATATATGAATATGAATGAGTCGCTATACTATACAGAAGAAATTGACACAATACTGTAAAGCAGGAGTTCCTCTCGTTGCTCAGCAGTAATGAACCTGACTAGTATCCATGAGGACGTGGGTTTGATCCCTGGCCTCACTCAGTGGGTTAAGGATCCGGCATTGTTGTGAACTGTGGTACAGGTCGCAGATATGGCTTGATCTGGCATTGCTATGGCTGCGGAGTAGGCAGGCAGCTACAGCTCCAATTCAACCTCTAGCCTGGATGGGCGCAGCCCTAAAAAGACAAAAAAAAAGTAGGAAGCAAAAATGGCACATTTATACAACCAGGTCAGTGGGTACAACAGCTTACTCAGTGGTAGTATAAAGGAAAATGTAAGGGAAAATAAGGGCAGAGAACGTAGAGAAGAAAATATCAAAAACAAAAGTACAAGAATATTGCCTGGTACTGAATGATACAAGACTTTGTATTTAGTGAGCTAAATGATGTCTAGAACAATAAATGTGAGGAGGGAGGGGAATAGAAATAAGCCAAAGAAAATCATGGGATAATTTAGAATGCAAGGAATGACAAAGAACTGTTAAATCTTCTAGAGAGAAAGAAGACCGTTCATAATCATGAGCTTAATAGTTTAAATAGCAATGAATGTCTCACCAGCCAAATTGAAAGCAAGAATACCATAATAGATGAATTATTTTAAAAGTCTGAGTGAACTTATTTTCAACTTAGAATTCTATACCTGTCAAGCAAACAATTATAAAGATAAACAAATTCCAGACATGATGAATCAAATATTTATTTTTTAATGTTCCATTTATTAAGAATTTATTGGACAGTATGGACCATAAAAATGAGCATATAAAATCTGGGATTTGGCAACCAAAAAAATCTATCACAGGGGAAACTGAGTGTTCAGATTATGGCAGTGGAGCAGGCCTTAAAAAGAACCAGCCAGTTTGAAGCAAAGAAAAGAAGACCTAGGAATGGTGATTCCAGAAAGAAAAATAGAGTTGGGAAGGTGGAACACATGAAGAAGCATGTGTTTAGCTAGTCAAAAGCAGAGCTTTTTTGAGACTTGGGAAACTAATAATGTGTACATTAAAAATATCAAATGAAAATGAGGCAATCATTTACTCTAGGAAAAAAGGTACACAAAAAGGAGGCATATTCAGAATTTATTCATACTCGAAATTTGGAAAAACATATTGGAGAAGAGAGAAGTGCCAGGCTGTCATCTTCTAAGATGGAAAGTCAGAAGATAGTGTCTAAAATACTTTTGCCAAGGTGTATCAATGCAAACATAAAGAGAAAGTAGCCATATAGGTTGAGAATGGGTGATTCTGATAAAGTGTATTTTAGATGAAGTAGAAAAGTACAAGATGTTGCCATTTCCACATTATTTAGCAGTATTTTATTTTTGAATTGTATTACTCTGATTTTTTTTTAATTTTAAAATAAATATTACCTTTCAAAGGAGGTAGAGAAAAGACTAAACACCAGAGATTTGAATATGGAATGGGAAACATATGGAAAGGCAGTGAAGATTCGATCCTGGTAGGAGTTGTGGATTTTTTACTATTGAAATAGTGAAACACAGAGTTGGAGGAGATTAGGGTATTTCCTTTCCAAGATGAATGTCATCCTATGGTTTGTGGGTGACCAATGACTATTTCTGATCAGAGAAGTTGTTTAATAAATTTAACTGGGAATCACTGTGAAATAAGAATGAACTTTAGGCAGTTAGGTATAAGGTCATGAATATAAGGACTAGGTTTGGGTTAAAAAAAAAGACAGAGAAAAGAAAAAGGTCTCAGAAAGTCTGAAGTAATAACCACCAGGCAGGATTTGGATGATATGTTGTTATTGAATCTGAAGAAAGCATGAGGTTAGAGGTGGGGTATGTGTGTGTGTTTGTGTGTACGTGTGTGTGGCAATAATGCCATTTGCAGCAACATGGGTAGACCTAGAGATTATTATACTAAGTGAAGTAAGTCAGAAAGAGAAAGACAAATTTCATATGCTGTTACTTATAGAATCCAAAATATGATAACAGGAGTTCCCATCATGGCTCAGCAGAAATGAATCTGTCTAGTCTCCAGGAGGATTCAGGTTCAATCCCTGGTCTCACTCGGTGGGTTAAGGATCTGGCATTGCCATGAGTTGTGATGTAGGGTGCAGACGCGGCTCGGATCTAGCATTGCTGTGTCTGTGGTATAGGCTGGCAGCTACAGCGATGATTAAACGCCAAGCCTGGGAATGTCCGTATGCCTTGCATATAGCCCTAAAAAGACAAAAAAAAAAAAGATACAAGTGAACTTATTTGCAAAATATAAATAGATTCAGAGACATAGAAAACAAATTTGTGGTTAAGGGGAAAGGGAGTATGAAATAGATAAATTAGGAGTGTGGGATTAGCGGATACAAGCTACTATATATAGAATAGATAAGCAAAAGGTCCTACTACATAGCATAGGGAACTATATTCAATATCCTGTAGTAAGCCATAATGGAAAAGAATATGAAAAAGAATATAATACATATATATATATATATATATATATACATACATATATGTGTGAGTAAATCGCTTTTCTGTACACCAGAAACTAACACAACATTGTAAGTCAACTATACTTTTTTTTTTGACTTTGGTCTTTTTAGGGCAGCACTCACAGCATATGGAGGTTACCAGGCTAGGGGTCCCATTGGAGCTGTTGCTGCCGGCCTGTGCCAGAGCCATAGCAATACAAGATCCAAGCCGAGTCTGTGACCTACACAGCTCACAGCAATGCCGGATCCTTAACCCACTGAGTGAGGCCAGGGATTGAGCCCTCAACTTCATGATTCCTAGTCAGATTTGTTTCTGCTGCGTCACGACAGGAACTCCTAAATCAACTATATTTTAATAAAAAAAGGAAATAAAGCATGCTCCAAAGAAGACTCAAATATACATCTAAAGGAAAATTATATACATATCCGTGTAAGTCATCTATACATAATAACAGCAGCAGATTTGGGGTATAGCAGATTTATTTTCACATTTTCAGAGTGCAGGGAAAAGTGACAGAAAACCATTCAGAGAAGCATTTGTTTGAACAGCTATAGGTATACTTAAAGAAAGTAATGATGTGACTTTTAATATAACTTCCTTGTAAGTTAGATTTTCAAATAGCATTAAAACCACAAAGAGTCCTACATAAATATAAAAGGTATCCCCTTGAAAGAAAAGAGCATATGAAAAAGGCATTTCATTTTTAAGAGAAACAGTTTACCTTTAAGCCAATAAAAAATGAACTAAATTTAGTCACTAAGGGAATTTGTAAACATGAGCTGTTCCTAAATGGAGCAGCTAATGCTCTGTAACTATGCAAGGCCATCAAGGGCTAAGGTCTCAGATAACCTGGAGGTATCAGAGCACAAAAAAGATCAATTTCTTCACTCTTTAATTCAAAGTGAGATAAGAGAGTATCTGATAATTTAGAAGGAGATCAGGGGCTAAGGGAAATGTGATTAAGCTTTTTTGGTTTTCTTTTTTTAAAGACCAATTAGTCTGTTAAGTTCCTAAAGGGTGCTCTAAACACAATGGCAAAGCATGGAGTTGGGCAACACTAGCTGTTTGTCCTCCTAAACTGAAGGCATTTCTGAAAAGTGAATAATAAAGTAGTTAGAAGATGTAAAGCAAATTGAAAATGGATTTTTCAGTAATTGCCTGACACAACACTGAGGGAGGAAATAGCATGCAATATTGAAGTCAGACTTGCTGAAGGGCCAGGATAAAATTGCCCTGCATACATGAGTTACAGTTTTCAAAAGGAAAACAAAAGCAATAGCTGTATGGGATCTCACTATTCTTAGGGATCTATATGCAAACAAACAAAAACAAATTTCTAAAATAAAAGCAAAAAGCTATAAACAAAATATAAAGAAATGTTTTCCTTCAGCTTCTAAAGTATTTCACAGAGTAGTCATTCTACAATTTTCATTAAATGACTGCTGTCTGCTAAATCCTGCATCATTTTTTAGGGCACTGTCATTTCTAAAATTGTTTTTTTTTTCTTTCTGTTCAAAATAACATTTCTGGTCATGTTACCACTTGCAAGCCCATTCAGCTCAAACAAAGGAGTGTTACATTAAAGAATTAAAGTTGTATCTCACATTAAGTTTCTTAAAATTTCATACTAACCGTATTTCTGGAATTAAGTAAAATATTGTTTTGGCATTTTTTGAATCATAAATAAAAATATAAAAAGAAACATGAATAGTAAAGTAGTAAACCAATTCCTAGAAAGGAAAAAGTGACCTCAGGGGGCCAAGGGTACAGCAGCTTGAAACTGTATCTTAGTTCGCCCATCAGGGATAGAACCTAGGCCATGGCAGTGAGAGTGCCTAATCCTAACTTCTGGACTGCAAGGGCCAGAAGAGAGAGAGGACCTCAGTCCTTGTGTTTGACCAAAAAATTCAGCAAAGAAACAGAGACAGTGAATCTGGTAAAGCATTTATTAGAAGCAGAGTAAATGTGAAAAGGACACAGGGGTGGACTGAGAGAGAAAGTTATGCTTTGGAGGTGGCTTAAACTGCTTATGTGGGTGCAGTTTTCCAGGTTCCTTCTGGCCAGTCATCTTGCTAATTACCCATATCCATTCTAACACAGGGCCCTCCCAGATATGTGCATGCCTCTTTTATCCAAGATAGGCGAGGCACCCACTCCCATCTCTGACCATTGAGTATCTTTTCTGCACATGTGTGGTTTGCGAGGTCTACCTGATTTCAAAAAAAAAAAAAATGTGGTCATCTTATTTTACTTCAGCTCTTCTCTGCTCCTGCGTTTATAGTTTCCTTGAAATATCAGCAGCAGACAAGCTCCTACTGCTCAGCCTGGGGCCCATATACTTCCTAAGTCAAATGTGCACATATTTCTTTTATGTTAACTTTATTGTCCGAAAAGGGGCTACTTAGGAGTTCTTTCTGTGGGTCGGAGGTTAATGAAGTCGACTAGGATCCATGGGGATGTGGGTTCAATCCCTGGCCTCACTCAGTGGGTTAAGGATCTGTCATTGCCATGAGCTGTAGTGTAGGCTGGCAGCTGTAGCTCTGTGTTGCTACAGATCCTGTTTTTCTATGGCTGTGGTGTAGGCTGGCAGCTGTAGCTCTGAGTCGACCCCTAGCCTGGGAACTTCCATGTGCTGCAAGTGTGGCCCTAAAAAGCAAAACAAAACAACAACAACAAAACAGAGCTACTTATTTAACTGATAACAATACCAAAGGCAATAAATAATGGTGAAGAAAACATTTTTTTTAAATTATAAAGCACTATTCAGATAATGGGTGTTAGTAATCTCCCAATTTATGGGTAACTTGATTTGTAAAAACTAGCTCATGATTTTCTATACTAAATAAATAAATAATCAATTTTAAATGCTATGATATAGAAAAAGACGCCTATTTTGAAGGAGTCTTCTTTATACATTAAAGAAGAATGACTAGTGCCTAGAAGGTGCACTAAAAGGAATCAAGTCTGTCATTCTTTTCTGTTGAGCTATATTTAAAGCAACTGTCAGTTATAATGTTAGTGCTCAGAATGTGGAGATCTTACTTGCAGCCAGTCATGCAATATGCAGGGCAAGGAAGCAGAAAGTCTCAATTTCATTCAGTGTCAGGAGCATGGAAGATCAAAATCAGGAGAGCCAAAGCAAACCATTCAGGCTAAAGTTTACTGACTCTTAATGCTTTACAAGACCAATGCTTATGAGTAGAAAAGGAGCCGCTGCGGAGTTCCCATCGTGGCTCAGTGGTTAACCAACCCAACTAGCATCCATGAGGACGCGAGTTCTATCCCTGGCCTTGCTCAGTGGGTTAAGGATCCAGCATTGCTGTGAGCTGTGGTGTAGGTCACACCGCTCAGATCTGGTGTTGCTGTGGCTGTGGTGTAGGCCAGCGGCTATTCCAATTGGCCCCCTAACCTGGGAACCTCCATATGCTGCAGGTGTGGCCCTAAAAATACAAAAAGACAAAAAAAGGAGCCACTGAAGGATCTAAACCAGGAAAACGTTATGCGGTGGGGTTACACTCTTTTTGCTTTGGGAAATATGGATTGAAAGGGAGAGAGTGTGAAAATGAGGGAGAAAATATATTGTTCAAGTAATCCAGATGAAATAAATAGTGGTCCTCTCACTCCATGACTGTTCTGATTCTTCATTCCTGATACTTCCACTTTGCTCTGTCCCTTAATCTCAAGGATTGCAAAGCTCAGCCCTTCTCTTTTCCACTTACACTCATTCTTTTGATGATCTGATCAAGCAGCAGTTTTCACTGTCAAATATTTTCCAATAATTCCCAAATGTTTACCTTCAGCTCAGACCTTTTACCCACATTTCATGCACTTCTATCCAAATGCCTACTGGATATCTTTGCTTGGAAGCCTAACGAATGCCACAGACTCAAATGTTAAAACTCCCAGACTGTGCCATATGTGTTCTACGTGCAACTCAGTAGATGGTAACTCCAAGTGTTCAGTTGCTCAGGTGAAACTGTGAAGCCACTTGATTCCTCTTTTTTTTTTTTTTTTCCTTCAACCTGCTTAGAATTTCTAAAAAATCCTATAGGCTATACTTTAAAAATTATCCAAAATGCAAGGAGTTCTCACAACTTCAGTGTTAATGCTTTCATCCAAGATACTGTAATCCTTGTTTGGGTGTGGTATTATAGTTTCCTACTGTGCCTCTCTGCTTCAGTCTCTTACAGCCTATTCTCATCCCAGCAGTCAGAGTAGTATTTTTAATATAATTCAGATCATGTCACTATTCTGACTAAATCTCATAATAGCGGCCCATTTTACTTCACGTCAAAGTAGAAGTACTTTAAATAGCCCACAAGCTCCTCCAGTGCAATCTGACTTTCCACTGATCTGAATACAGCTGGAGACCAAATGCCACAAAACTCCAACCCCTAGTGAATATAGGTTGGGTCAATTTTAATATTGGTTAATATGAGTTTTTCTAATTAGAATTTCTTTTACTACTTAATAAATTATAACAGAACTTACATAATGAATATTTATTATCTAGCAGTTTCTGTGGGTCAGGGCTCTCGAGGCAGTTTAATTAGGACATTCTGGTTGAATCTCTCCTGGGATTGCTGCTAAGTTTTTAGCTATGGCTGCAGTCTCATCTGAAGAACCAGCCAAGGAAGGATCCATTTCCAAGATCACATGTGTTTCAGTTGGGAGGCTTCAATCCCTTGCTGGCTATTGGATATAGTATGCAGTTCATCATCACATAGATCTCTTAAGAAGGTTTCTAAAAGTGTATTCATGATATGGCATCTAACTTCCTCAGAGCAAATAATCCTAGAGAGAGGGAACATAGAAGAGCTCCCCACAGAGAAGCTTTAGTCTTTTTATAGCCTATCTTGGAAATGACATGCCATCATTTCCATTTTATTCTATACTAGAAGCAAGTCACTAAATGTAGCTCACATTGAAGGGGAGGAGAATTAAACTCCATTTCTTTTGTTTGTTTGTTTGTTTGTTTTTGGTTGTACCCATTGGCATATGGAAGTTCCCAGGCCAGTGATCAAAGCTGAACCACAACAGCAATCTGAGCTGCTGCAATGACATTGCTGGATCCTTAACCCCCTGAGCTTATGAATTCCTAAGGTCAGTTTCTGATGAGAGGAGTACCAAATTGGCCAGGTAGCAGGCTCAACCTCAATGCTGAATCAGTGGCCACTGGGGGAAGTGGTCTCTCTTTTGGAAGGATGATTTCCAAATCAACAGAGCCTAGTAACAGGGACAGGAAACAAAGGTGTTACTATTGGGTCACTAGGAGTGACAGTAAGAAGAGTCAGTCCCATTTCCACCTATTGATTGGAACCAGTGAATGCTGACTATGCAGATAGATTTTGGTAGACACTGATTGCTTGACTTCCTGTCATAAACTTGAATTTGTCCCAATAAGCCATTGGTTGTGCACAGCAGTATTCCTTTACCAAAACCAAGTGGCATATATAAGAGCTGCTCAAGCAAGTATCAAAGGAACAAGTTACATGAAGAATTGTCTCAAATACTCTTGGCCCCCATTTCTGCTATATAAAATAACCCATCTCTTTCAACATTCTCCTATCACCTCACGAGGTATTCTTGATACTCAATGGCTGAGGAAGAAACATCTCACGCTTAGTTTACAGATGGTTCTATACAATTTGCCAAAACCTCCCAAAAGTGAACAGTGGTAGCACTACAGTCCTACTCTGAGTTGGCCCTGAAGGACAAGAGTGAAGAGAAATCTTCATTGGATAGAACTTCAAGCAGAAAATCTGGTTGCTTATTTTTCTGGGAAAGGGACACAGCCAGAGATGTGAATCTGCATTGAATTATAGACTGTGGTTAATAAGCTGGCTGGAAAGTCAGGGATTTGGAAGGAACACAATTGGAAAATTAGCAACAAGGAGGTATAGGGAAAAGATATGTAGATAAACCTTTCAAAATGGCACACAGAATGTGAAAATTTTGTGTACCTTTGTGAATGTTCACCAAAGGGCAACCTCAGCAGAGGAGGATTTTAATCAGCTGAATACGATGGCTCATTCTGTAGACATCAATCAGCCATGTTCCCTAGTTACTCCTGTCACTGACCAGTAGACTCATGAACAAAATGGCCATCACGGCACAGATAAAGATTATGTACGGACTTCCACTCAACAAGGTTGATCTGGCTACAGCCACTGCCAAATACCTAACCTGCTAACAAAAGAGGCTAACACCAAGTTCCTTGTACAGCTCAATTATCCAGATGGATCAGCCAACTACCAGCCAACTACCTAGTGGCAGATTGTTTAAATGGATTACTTCCATCATGAAAGGGAAAACCCTTTTTTTCTTACTAGAAGAGACTTCTCTGAATATAGTTCATCTTCCCTGAGCACATTGCATTTGCCAAAACTACTATCTATGGGTTTACAGAATGCCTTGTCATGGTATTCCTCTCAACATCCTTTCTGATCAGAGTTTGTACCTCTTACTGCCCTACCCCTCCCCCCTCCCCCTTCCCTCGTCTCACTGCCAACCACTAGTTTGTTCACTGTATCTTTGAGTCTGTTACTATGCCACTTTATATAGGGTACTTGAGTATCCTTGGGTTTTGTTATCCTCAGAGGTCCTGGAACCAATCCCGCATGCATATCAAGGGATGACTGTACATTCAGATTTTATTTTCTGTCATAGATACTGAAATACCACCCCAATGTTAATAGAGATTGTTTAGGGCATATTAAATGAAGTCACTTTCTTCCTTAAAAAAATATATTTGCACGTTTTTGTTTTCATTCAACAAATATATAATGAGTATCTTCTAGTAGCATGTTTGAAGCAGTGGAGTAGTGAGGGGGTAGTTAAATAACGGATAGGATAGCCAGCCTCAGCCCTCATGAACCTTAGTTTAGCTGGAAAGTATAGAAGCAAATACGCTAACCACAGTGATAAATGTGCTTACAAAATCTTGGCTTCCTGCCACCAGGAGCACAGATGTAGCCACAACTTCCTGTGTCCTTTGAAAATAATGATCTCATATAAAAATAATTCATGTTTTCAAAATATATGCTAGAATAATGTATTTGCGATAATACTGAAAAGAAGACAGGCTGGCATAATGGATTAGACATCAAGAGAGACCTGTGTTCCAGAAAAATTTCTCATTTAATCTCAGTCAGCCTTTTTTTTTTAAATAAAAAAACATAATCTTAAATTTTTGAAGCTTCCCTTATGATGAAATTTTGTAGATACGGAAACAAAGAAGTGAATTTGTAATGAATTGGATTCAGACTTTATATTGTTTTCCATTGCTGCAATTTATAAATTACTACAAATTTAGTAACGTTAAACAGCACAAATGTATCGTCTTACATTTCTGTAAGTCAGTAGTCCGGTACAGGTTTCACTGGGTTAAAAATCAAGCTGTTAGGTTACTTGCCTTTCCTTCGAGAGGCTCTAGGAGAGAATGTCTCCCTGCCTTTTGCAGCCTGTAGAGGACTCTCCCTGGTTTTCACACATAACCCTCCACCAGCCATGGGATATCGATCTCATGCTGACAGCTCCCTCTGACCACAGAAGGGAAAAAATCCCTTCACTTCTAAGAACTCAGTGATGACGTTGGATCCACTTAGATATTCCTTATCTCAAGGTCTTTAACCTTAATCATATTGCAAAGTCTCTTTTGCTGTGTAAAGTAAGCTCTTCACAGGTTGCAAGGATTAGGGTGTGGACATCTTTGGGGTCATTGTCTCACCTCATAAATAGTTTTTTAAATAAATGTTTCGATTTTGGTATCAATTAATCAATGCATATAGCAAAACAGGGACATATTAAACCAGCTTTCCCAGGTATATAGTACCTGTGATAGGCTATTAATAGCTCCCTAAACAAGTCCACATCCTAATATCGTCTCCACCTTGGGCATATATTCCATGTGTCCCTGACAATGAATTGAGTCCATATACCCAGAGATCTGCTTCTAACAGAAATCTAATATGATGGTGTCTAGCTAGAAGCAAATAAAGATAATAGTAAAATTTACTGACTTTAAAGTAACTATTAGAAGTATTAATTGTTTGAGTTGGCTGAATATAACACTCTATCCCAGAGAGTTGCCAAATCTACCAGTTCTTTGTAACTGTGAAAAGATCAAATACCTTTTAGAATTCTAAGTTATCATCTAGTGATTCTAGTCCTTAGACTTGTGTCCAAACAGGGGAACATTTAAACATTACAGCCATGTGAACACACAAAATAGATCAAGCCTCAAGAATGTTGATATGTTAAAGCTGTGATTTGAGGGAAGTGATAAAATATTAACCTATTCCTTTTGTTTATTCCTTTATAAACTGTATTATTTGCAACTAATTGAGAGGAAGTGATATGTCAGGCTCAAAAGTAGTGACATATTTGCTTTAAGCAGTAGATAAATGGAAAAAAAATTATTCATTATAAATTTGATCAAATAAAACCATATGAAGGGCCATGCTTTATTTTTACAAAGGAACAAGGAGTTCTCTGGTAGCCTATTGGTTAAGAATTCAGCATTGTTACTGCTGCGCTTTGGGTTCAGTGCCTGGATCAAGAATTTCTGTATGCAGAAGGTGTGGCAAATAAATAAATAAATAAATAAATAAATAAATAAATAAGGAACTTTTTTGTCTTAGGAGATCGGACTTTTAATTGAAATTTACCTAAAATCATCTAGTGTGAGTTTATTAATATTTTCATTCAACTTTTGACTGGAGTGGTGGCATACATCAATCAACTACATTCTCCCAATCCTCTAAACATTGAGCTATATGGCATTTAAAAATGTATATATTTAGGAGTTCCCATTGTGTCTCAGTGGAAACAAATCTGATTGGTGTCCTTGAGGATGCAGGTTCGATCCCTGGCCTCACTTGGTGGATTAAGGACATGGTGTTGCCGTGAGCTCTGGTGTAGATCACAGACATGGCTCAGATCTGGCGTTGGTGTGGCTGTGGCGTAGGCTGGCAGCTATAGCTCCAATTAGACCCCTAGCCTGGGAACCTCCATATGCCACGGGTGGAGCCCTAAAACAAAGACAAAAAAATATAAAAATAAAGAAATATATATTTAAACCCAAATCTGAAAGTTAACTTATATGGTAATGGAATTCAAATAAATCAAATAAACAAATATTTATTAAAGTTCTATAAGAAGACAAAGAAGCTTGCTTGACAGCTAATTTGAAAGACTAACTGTATTATGTTTCACGAATAGAATCCAAAATTAAGTATGTGCATAGCTATGTTTTTTTAATTACTTAATGAATTTTATTACAATTATAGGTATACAAAAATCATCACAACCAAATTTTATAGCATTTCCATCCCAAAACCCTCAGTGCATTCCCCCACCCCCAACTTGTCTCATTTGGAAACCATAAGTTTTTCAAAGTCTGTGAGTCAGTATCTCTTCTGCAAAGAAGTTCTTGTGTCCTTTTTTTAGATTCCACATGTAAGTAGTAGCATCTGATGTTGGTGTCTCATTGTCTGACTGGTTTCACTTTGCATGATAATTTCTAGGTCTGTCGTGTTGCTATAACTGCTGTTATTTCGTTCCTTTTAATTACTGAATAATATTCTATTGTGTACATGTACCACTTCTTTATCCACTCCTCTGTAGATGGACCTTTAGGTTGTTTCCATGACTTGGCTATTGTATAGAGTGCTGCAATGAACACTGGAGTACATGTGTCTTTTCGAGTCATGGATTTCTCTGGATAGATGCCCAGGAGTGGGATTGCTGGATCAAATGGTAATTCTATTTTTAGTTTTCTGAGGAATCTCCATATTGTTTTCCACAGTGGTTGCACCAATTTGCATTCCCACCAACAGTGTAATAGGGATCCTTTTTCTCCCTACCCTCTCCAGCACTTATTGTTTGTAGACTTTTTGATGATGGCCATTCTGGCTGGGGTAAGGTGGTACCTCATAGTGGTTTTGATTTGCATTTCTCTAATAATGAGTGATGTTGAATACCTTTTCATGTGTTTTTTGGCCATCTGTATGTCTTCTTTGGAGATTGTCTGTTTAGATCTTCTGCGCATTTTTTGATGGGGTTTGTTTTTTTGGTATTGAGCTGTAGGAGGTGTTTATAAATTTTGGAGATTAATCCCTTGTCAGTCTATTGATTTGCAAATATATTCTGTGGGTTGTCTTATTTAATAATAAAATGCTCTATCAAATCCTATAATCATCTCCATTCTACAAGATGAATGGAGAAAACATGGTGATAGTTACCGTAAAACACATTTTGATTGTACTTGATGCATAGCTGTAATTCTGAGGACAAATGGATGCCAGATGTGAAATCAGTTCGAGTAAACAAACCCTGCCTGAATGCTCTGAATCTTCTTTGTTTCTCAATCCTAATGACTCAGAAAAGGAGGTAGTCTTTTGTTCCTCCTTTTTATGTAGAATGTGGTGAAAGCAGAAAAGCGAATTCCTTTCCTATTCTTTCACTCATCTAGACCCATTTCTAAGTACAGTTCCACATCTTGTGTATTTTGGTCAGAAACAAGATGTTGATGTGAAATAAAATCTATCTTTACATAAGCAATATAGGCCCCAAAAGATCCTCCATGTGCTTTCTAGTTTCATGTTAAGTCTACTTTGTCCTGGAGAATGTAGAACCAGGTGCAAGGCCACTACCATTGGAGAGGCTCACCAAGTGATGGCTGCTGTAACATTTAGTCTGTTAAGGTCCCTACTTTGGAAATGATCCCTCCCCCACAAATTTTCCAGAGAAAATACCAAGCAAGGAATTTTTGAAAAAATCTTCAAATGGTATGGTTGTGTATGAACAACTTTTATGTGCTCACAATAAAGTGGTTTTGAGGAAGACTGAATGCATTGAAAGTGCCAAAAATTAGGCAGATACCTACCATCACTTTGTACCTTCTATTATGGCTCTTTATGGCCATGTTATATCCTAACTAGGCTCTATGCTCAGTATCAGAGTGTGATTCATTTGTGTTAATGTCTAACAATCTCCCATGCATAATCACTATAAATGTTTCTTGAATCAGTACATATGAGAATAGATCCTGTTATATATTCCATTATTGTAAAATAACACAACTTTTACTAGTTAATCTGATTATCAGGGAGAATTTTTTATTGCTTAATATTTAGTCGCATGGCTCATGGTCATTTTTCTTTTAATTTTTGAAGTAGTAGACAAAGTCCTTGTATAATATAATATGTCAAGTGAAATACCACTAGTAAAAGTATTAAATAACTTTCAGTTATTGTATTATCAGTGTTCCCCTTATTTTTGTAAGAAGTTTAGTAAATATGAAGCTTATTAAATTAGTTATTTTTAGTAGATTATATTTTATAGAATTGTGAGTTTAAAGTTTACAAAATGACTTCAAAGAACTAACATGTTTTATAAGGAAATGATAATCTTTCTGTTGGCTGATGCCATTATTTCATATTTGTATCTATCACATATTCTTAAAATTACTTTGGCTTTAGAGAGAATGCTAGATACAGATTAAATTTTAGCCCAAAGTGATTGTTACTGAGAAGGTTACTGCCTTGATTCTTAGTCATTGTACATGTCTTGTGTAGTGTAATTGTAACTTGGAGTTAATCTAACTCTGCTCTTTGTAAATATTTTCTAAAATTATAAAGAACCCTTCCTAAATGTTTGTGCCAGTAATTATGTATTTTCTCTCAGACGTTTTCTTGTAAAAATGATGCCAGATTGATTTGAAAACAATAATTCTCAAGATATATGGAATTTACATATTTAGGTATTATTTCTCATTCATTCTTTGAATAATTAAATGCTAATAAAAAGTTATGTATCATCATATCATTTTAGTCTCCAACTTTATTGGTTAAAACTAAAAGTTGGAAATTAATCATAGTATAAATCAATATATTTTTATATATAGCTACCATTTTCTTGGTTTAAATGATATGTCATCCCAAAATAGAAAAACTATAAAGCCATGCTCAAAAAATTTTATTCTAGTATTCTCCTGGTTTCAAAAATTATGATTGGATCTTTTTTTTCAATTCTATCTTTAATGGGCCCTTTCCATGAAATTGCTGTGCTCAAGAGCATAGAAAGAAAAAGCTTGATCAAGGAGATCTTCTGATGTTCATTCACTGGAAAGCTACATTGTATCTTATTGATACTTAAATTTGCTCAGGAATGAAATGGATTGTAAAATGATGATCTGCAGAGATGATAGAACTAAAAATAGTTCTTTTCCATTATAGAATAGCAAGACATGAATTCATTTGACATTTCTACAAGAACAAACTGCGTGTAGTTTTACTTCAAGCAGCCATATATGTTTTTTGCTATTTTAGTCATGTTCTGTTCCACTGTACAATATTGTCAAATATTTCACTGAGG
This sequence comes from Catagonus wagneri, assembly GCA_004024745.2. Classification (NCBI taxonomy): domain Eukaryota; kingdom Metazoa; phylum Chordata; class Mammalia; order Artiodactyla; family Tayassuidae; genus Catagonus; species Catagonus wagneri. The sequence goes on from PVHT021183696.1 coordinate 14,854,064, forward strand.
CATTGCCCTTAATTCTGGGGATGAATCAAAATGGTCTAAGCAAAGGCTTTTATTCATTGCAGAGCAGGACAGAATTATTTGTTAAATAAGAGTAGCTCATCAAATCATTTGAAATTAGAGGTCCAAAACTCATTTTATAATGGATTGAACTGTCAGACACGCACACACACACACACACACACAAACACACATACACACACACACACACACAACTTGGGTTCATTGTTCTTAATCTCTCTTTTAATGATTCTAGCAAATAATTTTCTGTGGAACAAAGAGGTAGCAATGATTTGCCTGCCTTTTTTCCCACTTCCTACCCAAGAACTTAGAAATAAGGGGGACAGAGCTGACTTTTGAGGAGTGAACAATAAAACCTTCTACTTGTAATAACAGAAGACTCAAACCAGAGAAATATAACATCAGTCTAATCCTATACGAGCCAGTGTGTATTGAAAGACAGGGAACCAGAAAGAAACAGAAGAATCAGTGAGATAAAATGTGATGATGAGATCAGGCACTGGCTGCATCGGTACTGAGCCTATGGGAGCATAAGAATCTAGATTACAAGACAGGACTTCCTTGTGCAGAAACAAGGATATTTCATTCTGGTCTTGATAACTAGCCCAAAAATCAACCCATGTATCTTTGCTTTAGTTCTGTGCTTATTAGGACTAAACGAACGTCTGATCAATAAAGCAGAATCTCAGACATCTTGAAGAAGAAAAAGGACAAATAAAGTGCTCTAGATAATAGATATGAGCAGTCCAGTGACTGGAAAGCTGTCATTTCCATTATAAATTAATAAAGACATCAAGGTATTAATTCTACACAAATATTGGGTGAATATAGTTATTATTAATTTTTTAAAATCACTTAACCACATTGGTAAAAGTTTCACTTTTCTACCTACAAAGTGAATAACATACTTTAAAACTTGGCACATTTAGCCAAATAATGTCCTCTTTGAGGTCTACCAACTTAAATAAGTTACAGGTCAACTACATGACTCTGTCAAATATTAGTGACAAAAATAATATCTGATAGTAAATGATACACAAGTATCTCTTAATATATGCAATAATCATATAGTTCTGTTCCTTACATTAAAATTTAAAAAGCACTCAGTTTTAATCATATGACATTTTCAATTAGATTTTCTTTGACCTATGAGTATGACAATTTCACATATTTAACTTAAAACTCAACATCATTTTTTCCTCTGTTAAGCACACTCAACTTGATTCACAATGACCATGTCACACCTTTTCCTTCCTCCTTAAACTCATCATTTCTCCCCATTTTCCTTCTCCCCAGTTTATACCAGTGAGATCACTTTACACTTGTGGGTGCCAGTGCCCTGTTCGCTTTTCCTACATCCTCACTGATCTCCCACCCTGACGTTTTCTCAGGCAAAGAAATAACTCCTGAAGCCTGAGCCTCTCAGGCTCCCCTATCACTTGGTTGCCTGCTGGGTCTGCCAGGAGGCGGCCCTGCTGGGAGAGTATGAGAGCAAAAGATGGGAGCCAGGGCTGTCCCTTTCCTTCTCCTCTGGCCTTGCGTTCTGGGGTATCTGGCAGCAACTGCATTTCTTCCTACTCCCTGTCAGGCTTTTATTTTTCCATATTCTGTGAGGTGACCCCAGCCCTGGAGCAATAACCTCCTCCTCCCTGTGACCTTCCTACCTAGGGGTGGTAGTGGGACCTTGCTGTCCGTGTTATTTATTCCATGGTCTCCCTACCTGGATGCTGGGCAATTCCACCTCCTGCATATCCAATCCACTGCATTGCATTCCTTCTACTGTGAACCTCTAAAGTCATTTTTGTTTTCTTCCCCAAACCCTGACCAATCCAATATCTAAAAAAGCACCCACTGCTAGCTTTGAGTCCCATTTAATTCCCATCACCAAATCTGCATATTAGTTGAGCCTGAATTCATCTTCTTCTCCCCTCTTATTATAATAAAATATCTTTCCCTCTACAATGGCAAACTCCCCCACATGCCCTTTGTATCCCATCTCCTCTGCTTGTTTCAATTGCTTATTTCTTTAGTTTCAAGTTTTAATTTTACATATAGTTCATAGATAACAATCAGATTCTAGCAGAATCATCTTTCAAAAAGCCCTTTCCTTAATTCCTATCCAGCCACTGCCATAATTTCTTTGTATTTCTTAGCAGATCTAACTAAAAACTTGTCTCAACTGGCTTTGTCCACTTCTTTACCTTACAGTCTTTTTCATACTAACTACCGTCTTCATCACTACCTGAAACCTGTCGTCAAGTTGAACCAATGTTTAAATGATGAAACACTTTCCTACCCTCCTTTCAATTGCCTGCATGGTTATTTTGAACAGATAACCAGCATCTCCTTCTGAAAGCTCTGGTCTCTCCCAGACTTTAAGATTACACACTCTTCTGGGTTTTTTGTTTATTTGCTTAATTGCTGTTTCCAATATCTACACCTCATTTCTTGGCTTTATCTTCTCAGTTTAACCTCGAAGTTCAGGATTTCTTAAGACTTTAGAACATATTCCCTAAACCTCTCTGACCTCATTTGCTCACTGGGTGATTTAATTTTGTATGGCTCTAAGAATTATCTCTGTAGTGAAGACTCCTAAAATCTTAACTCAGTTAAAATTTTATAAACTTTTCTGAGATTCATATCCAATTCCTAGTTGAAATCTCTACTTGGATGTCTCATGAACATCTTATTGTTAATCAGAAACAATTTCAATTTCCATTTTCCTAGTGTTAGCTCTCTTATCTCATGAAGTCAGGCCAAAACAAACCTAGTAAGTAGCCCTTGTCAGAAATCTAGGAGACCTATTCCGATCCATTAGTAATAAAAGTAATATTTATTAAATGTGTTTTATATGCTATGCACCATGTCATGGCCATTACAGATATTAATAATTTTATCCACATATCCCACCTATGAAGTATATGCTACTATTTTCTCCCTTTTAATGGATGAGGAAATTGCAACAGAGAAATCCTAGGTGATGCACTGAGGGATATATAGCTAATGAGTGATATAAGATTTCAGGGCAGATCATTCGCTTTCAAAGCTCATGTTTATAACCATTTCAGTGTGTATCATAATAAAATCATAGTTATACATTATGTGTACTTATTATGGGCTTTAAATATATTAAGTGCTTTAAATATATTAAGTTGTAAGTGCTTTAAATATATTAAGTCATTTATGGGAGTGTATTGTTATTCTATTTTATTGATGAGGAAATGCACAGGGAGGTTGAATAATTTGCCAAATGCCATAAAACAGAGAGAAGGAATGTAAAACTGACTGCTCTTGACTCCAGAGTCTGTGCTCTTAATCACCATGATACACTTCCTTTCCATTGCCCCATGGCTTCTACCTGCAAAATACATTTTGACTTTTTTTTCATGGTAGGGAACAAAACCATGCTAAGTTTCTTTCGAAGGAAGCCAGACACATGACTTGTCAGGGAGCTGTGATGACAATCAGAATATTCCAAGAGTGTAGGGGAATGATTAGGATTGTTATTAAGGTTCTTGGGTCCATCCAGTTGGCAAACATAGCCCTCACAGGAGGAAAACCCACCACTAATTCCTCCAGCAACCAAGTGAAACATTAAAGTCGAGCAGGAAGCCAGCAGAATGTATCTTTTAATAATCATGAGAATGTGATACGGATATGGAAGACAGATAGACACTAAATTTATAGCCTCATTTTATAAGAACCAGAGAGGTTAAAGGAGGGATCTATACTGTTAGATTAATCTGCAGGTAATCTGGGATTAAAACCTAGATCTTCTGGTGGGTACTCAAGGCACCGTCTTATTACATCATCTGGGCCTTTCCCTGGTTCCTCGAGGGTTTTCATTACATGCCAAGAAATAAGACAATAAGTTTGAGAGCAAGAAAAAAAAAATACAAGAAAGAAAAGAAAATGCTGGTTGTTACAAACCAAGGGAATTGATATCTGATCATCATCTTACCTAACAAGGAGAAAATTTTAAAGGTTCATTTTAGTACTTATAGATTTTGAGTGATAATCTTTTAAAATAAATTCATATAATTTGAGGGGAAAAAAGGAAGAAAGTGGTAACAAGACTAATTTAAAAAAAATCTCTTTACATTCTATTTATGAATTATTTCAAACCAGGATACTGATTTTAAAAAACTACCAAAGATGTTTTTTACAATTATAAAAATACTTAATATGTGGAACCAGCTTATTTACTTATGATTTAAGTATATCATGAAAGACATGAACAGCAGAGAACTCCAAACAGAAGTACCATCACACGGAGTTCCCATTGTGACACAGTGAAAACGAACCCGACTAGCATCCAGGAGGAGGCGGGCTCGATCCCTGGCCTCACTCAGTGGGTTAAAGATCTGGCGTTCCTGTGACCTGTGGTGTAGGTCAAAGACGTGGCTCAGATCTAGCGTGGTTGTGGCTGTGGGGTAGGTCAGGAGCTGCAGCTCTGATTCAACCCTAGCCTGGGAAATTCAATATGCTGCACCTGCAGCCCAAAAAAGAAGCAAAAAAAAGCAAAAAAGGACCATCACACTAGAACCTAATTATAAAATCAGGATTTAAATAGGAAAACTTAAGCTGTATCTTTGTACATAGACCTAATTTTGTCTCTTAATTTTAGCAAAAGGTACATATGTTCTCAAAGTTTAATTTTTATGTTGTGGAGTTCCCGTTGTGGCTCAGTGGTTAACGAATCCGACCAGGAACCATGAGGTTGTGGGTTCGAACCCTGGCCTTGCTCAGTGGGTTAAGGATCTGGTGTTGCCGTGAGCTGTGCTGTAGGTCGCAGATGCGGCTCAGATCCTGCATTGCTGTGGCTGTGGCGTAGGCCGGCAGCTGCAGCTCCTGTTAGACCCCTAGCCTGGGAACCTCCATATGCCACGGGTGCGGCCAAAGATAAGGCAAACAGACAAATAAATAAATAAATAATTTTTATGTTGTCCTGTATAGTGAATATTAAAAGAATAAGGCTCATGGTATCAGAATTAGAGGCAGAAGCCTTGTGCAAAGATGGATGGAACTGAAGCTATCACCAATGCATAGACTATAATGTAATGAATGCTTTTATCATCATTATCATTGTCATACTCCCTGAAAAATAATGAGAAGCGTGCTAGTGAAGGACAAGAATCGTTTATCAGAAACCCTTGGGTCAAAATAAATATAAAAACTGTATGGTACCACTTAGATGTGGAAAAAAAAAAAAAGACTGCTTTTATAGAAAGAGAGAATAGAGTAGAGAGGTTTCCAGGCAGTGGCTGCGGAGAGTAGGAAATGAAAAATGTGTTCAAAGGGTACAAACTTTTAATTGTGAAATGAGTTAGTTCTGAGGGTCTAGTGTGCAACATGATATAGTTAATACAGTATTGTACACTTGAAATTTTGCTCAGAGTAGATTTTGTGTTCTCACCACACACACACACACACACACACAGAGTTAATTATGTGAGATGATTGATGTGCTAACTATCTTGATCTTGGTAATTATTTCACAATGTATAGGTGTATCAAATCATCATATTGTACTTTTAAGTATATACAATCATATTTGTCAATTATTACTCAACAAAGCAGGTAGAAAACATATATTTTAAAAAGTTCTTCGACCAGATGTTTTTCAAGAACCGTAAGCTGTTTTATTTGAGAAATGTAATGTGAAGCATATTTAAATATTACATAACCCTCCCGAAGGAGTTTGGGTTGTACTCTGTAATCAATCATATCGATATTTACACTAAGTGGAAAAGGCAGATTAAGTCCAGTTTTCCCACAAAACAATTTTGGATCAGCTCAGGTTTTGCCTTTTCAGCTCAGGTCTTGCTTTTCTGAGATTTCTGTTTCTAAAATTGCACACAGGGCTTTGTGGTCTTGTCCAAGAGCATCCAAGGCGATTAATAGTGACATCTAGTGGCAAGAACATTGATCTTCATTCAAATAAATATCTGGTACTGGTTAAAATGCTGGTAAAACTTAAAAAAAATCAAGCAATTAATCAAGTATTTCGTGTCTGGGGATATAAAAATAGATATGAGAATTTCCCCTACATAGAATACTTTTTATTCTACTAGTGGATGGAATCAAATACAATATGATCAATGAAATGGGACAGACTCACCTAGGAAAGAGGCCCTTAGTCAGATATAGTGGTCAAATAAGACCTGGAAGAGTCGACCCTGAATGAGTTGTTGCAAGAAAAAAAGGGATAAGACTTTCTACAAAAGTAAGTGACAGATGAAAGCAAAAGCAAGAAATCAAAACTGACATAGGAATTAATATGAAGTTAGATAATCCAAGGGGAATTATTCATGATTCATATATAGTAACATACTGAATGCCAAATGGTATGCATGTTTGTTTCTATTTTTGAGTGTTCTATTTAGCTTAGTTTCATTACTCTTTATTATTAACACCTAATAGAAAATAAAATTAAAACCACATATTATGCTCTGTATCTATATGACAGCTTCAGAATTTTTGGAAATAGAAAACTATTATTTAGAAATAGTAAAAATAAAAAGTAACATTTTAAATAATCAATTTTTGTAACCAATACCATAAACTTTACAATTGTGGTCAATAATCCAGGTTTGAGCATAAAATGGGCCTTAATAAGAGAGGTAGCCGGATTATTACATTGTGACAAGTCACTATCAAGTCAATTACTCTACTGATTAAATAAAGTAAATTCTTTATCTCAGAATTTGTCTTAGAGGAGTTTCCGTCATGGCTCGTAGAAACGAATCTGACTAGGGACCATGAAGTTGTGTGTTCGATCCCTGGCCTCACTCATTGGGTTGCTGGGAGCTGTGGTATAGGTTGCAGACATGGCTCAGATCTGGCGTAGGCTGGCAGGAACAGTTCTGATTAGACCCTTAGCCTGGTGACCTCCATATGCTGCAGGTGTGGCCCTAAAAAGACAAAAAAAAAAAAAAAAGAAGAAGAATTCATCTTATAACTACTACTCCTTTTTTGCCATTTGCTACCACTCTTTTTGAATCCCATTTTACCCTCAATTATTTTAAATTTTGTTCTGATCCGTGTTTCCCAAGTTCTAGCTACATTTTCCATTTTTAGTGTACTATGAATATTTCTTTTTCTCTCTGATTGAGAATCTCTCAGGTCACTGCTCATGTAAGTTTGATTTCTTTAGTTAGGACTTTGCATGCCTCAAACTAGAATGACTCAGAGCCATTGCAATTCAGTGGGTCCTTATAAAGATAGTAAAGAACTTACCATGCTCCATTCTTTAGGTATGATCACACAACTTGCATGTAGACATTGTTTTTCACTCTCTTTCTCTCTCTCTCTCTCTCTCACACACACACACACACACACACACACATGCAACATTAATTTCATCAAACAATATTCACACCTATTAGATGCATTACAATCTGATATTTTCTAATTTATTTCTCCTTTTTCTTTCTTTTTACTTGTTTTCTAAATTCTATTACAGCCCTCTCTGTTGATTTCATAATCCACTAATAGATCTTGATTTGGAAAATACTGCTCCAGAAGAAATAGCAACTTGCTTGAAAAGATCATAAATACTAGTAAAATATTTGAGTAGTGCAACAGAACTATGACATACAGAAAATTGTGGTGTGTGCTTCAAAAGAGAGAGGTCAGAAAGGGGTTTTATTGGAGAAAATAAGTCTTGATGTTGGCCTTGAAAGATGGCTGAGAATTTGTTTACAGAGAGGAAGGCAGCATCACAGAAAAAAATTTTAAAGACAAAAGGGATAACTTTTTAAAATTAAACAGACAATAATAAACCTAAATGATAGATTTTTAATAAATACTTGAATGAACAAACAAATGGATGTTCAAATTTTAATTTTAATTTTTAGGAATAAAAGTGACAGAGAAAATTCAAATATACATATTCCCACAAAATTACAAATGTAAATATTTCATTCAATTAAAAAAATATTTTGGAAGTTCTCATTGTGTCTCAGCAGTAACGAGCCCAACTAGCATCCATGAGGATGCGGGTTCCATCCCTGTCAATCAGTGAGTTAAGGATCTGACATTGGTGTGACCTGTGGTATAGGTTGCAGACACAGCTCAGATCCCAAGTTGCTGTGCTTGTAGCTAGGCCAGCAGATGAAGCTCAGATTAGACCCCTAGCCTGGGAACCTCCATATGCTGTGGGTGTGGCCCTAAAAAGCATATATATGTATACTGATATCTAACCTAATTACAATTTGTATGTAGGTACTTCTGATATGCTTTTCACAAAGTGTGAACTCAATGAAAAGAGAGAATCAGAAAGAAGTATAAATCTTAAAAATCCCAAAGAGAAAAGAAAATTTTGCCTGAGTTAATTCTTGAAAGGATTAGGAGGAAAGAAAATGCTCCAAAAGAAAAAAAGGAAAAAGTCAATTGCATCTCACTGTATTTATGGGTAGACTGTTAAAATCTTAATAAGTGGGATCCTTTCCAATGGCCTTGAGGAAAGGGTTCTTCCAAAATTAAGGGTATTTTTATTTCCTGGCATATGAATTTTTGAGAATTCAGGAATTTTAGCCAAAAATACTTCTTTGATAATTCATTGTTTCCCCTAACAATGAATTCAAAATGGCGCTGGGGTTTGGAATTTGATTGATTAGATTTCCACTATGGATTCTGAGCAAACTGTTTTTCAGGTGATAGCAGGATATCAAATTAAAATGACAATAAGCTCGCTAATATTCAGGCCTAGAGCTCAAATATGTTTTGCTCCTACTTCTGCCATAACCAAGTTAAATAGCTGTTCTTTGAATTAAAACATGCCATCCGTTTTACTAGCATGTTTCCCCTATTTTCTGCCTGTTGAAATTCTAATTATTCTTCAACTCACTTTCATAAAAGATTCATGAAGCCTTTCTTGCATATCATCTCTAGGCTTTTGCAACAGCTTTCAAATTGCTCTCTCGTCCATCCATTTCTTCCACTCAACTTTATCTTCCTGAAAACCACTATAGTCTGTCAACTAAAGAGTAAGGGTTAAGTAAGGAGCGCTAAGGAGTAGACAGTTAAGAGCTGAAAGCAGAGAAGAGGAGCCAGGGTAGTGGGATCAACAGAGACCTAAAAGGAAACCAAGGACTGATTAAAAAAAATATATATATATATATATCCAGGGAGAGAAGACACTTAAAGCATGTGATCCCAAGAATGCAATGCACCTTCGATGAGCGAAGGGCAGTGAGTTCAACAACAACAGCAAAATGGGAATTGGGGCCAGCCTGCAAGGGGATGAGGAATGTCTCTTTATTCCCACCTCACTTTCTTAGTATAGGTTTTCTTACCCTGACATGTCTGTTATAGTTACCTGTTCTCAGATCTCTCTCCATGAGACTATGAAAGTATGATGAAAAGTCCGCTTTTCTTTATCATCTTATCCCTCGTGTATGGCAGTAAATATGTATTTCATTTATGTGGATTTCCATTAACTTCAAATAACTTCTTTATTTCTTTGCTCAGAAACACACTCACTTTGCCCCATTTATGACCCTCACACCCAAGAAGCTGAAGAGTGCTGTGCAGGTTAGAGGAAGAACCTAGGGTCTTCGGCACAGCTTAGATTTTGTAGCAACTCTATCAGAAGTCTTTTATCCTTTTTTGTTTTCAAACCTGGGGCCATGTGTCTCATCATAAATGCAGTGAAATGTCAATATTTTTACTGCGTCTACCACTACTCATTAATTTTGATAAAATTATTTTAATTTGTGGAATTATCAAAACTACAATTTGAAAACTGTAAACCAGCTATAATGGAAAAACAAAAATCATTATATTAAAAAAACTTCAATTTAGCCAACATTTTAAGACATTATCAGTTTTTCTTTTTAATCCCCACCCATCAAAGAGGGTGTTATTCAACTCTTCTATAACTGAGATAATTTTTATAATTATTTTAAGTGGAAAAAATATAAGTTGTCTAAAAGCCTAATGAAGATGGCATTAAAATATTCTACAAGGTATCTATTTTGGAGTTGAAGAAATAAAGCATAGTTATCCAAAGTCAAGAGTAAAATAGAAACAAGGAAGCAAAGGAAATTAAGGGCAGATAGGCCAGACTGGAAGTTAAATAATTTTAGATGAGTGGGTCTTTTCCATTTCTTTGGGTATACAGTTTTCATAAAGTGGGATACAGACTCCATGAATATCCCTTCTCAAATGTTTTATAACATCTAAAAGAAGTTCTGAAAGTATATTCCTTTTAGATACCAAGACTTTCCTCTTCGTCTTTCACAAGTGAGCCTCTATGAAAGTGAAGATTCATAAAACAGAGATGCAAGTTTATTAGTCTTTTGACCGTTCCTGTTTGTTTCTCATCTTGAAAAGTGGGATGTGATTCCTTCCCAGATCAGCTTCTTTTACATTCATTAATGTTCAGCATCATGTCAGTACCTTGGTTGTTGGGTCATGGGACCCTGATGTTTTTTGCTTCCTCTGCTTTTCCCTTTAGGTGAGGTTTCTGTGTAGCTATAGCTTGCTACTTATCTTTTTATTTACTTTGCCAAGGAGAAATCATACATCTTTGTCTATCCTTCTCATTTTCTTTGGATTGGTACCCTTTTATTGACCCTTTAATTCTTCTTTATATTGATTTTACAGCATCTTTTATTGTTTTTCTTATCACTTTTGTTTTTGTTTTCCTACATGCAGGAATATCACTGGGCCAACTTTTCATCAATTTTGTGACAGTTTAATAATTCAGCAAATCCTCTGATGATTACTTGAATATGGCTTTTATAATTCAACAAATATTCTCATTGTTTGAATGTGATATTTTTCCATTTCCTTTTAGGGCCTACAATTTGATTTCAATTTATTTTGTCACCTTTTTAATATTTTAAAGAAATAGCTATCTTTTTACCATTATTAGAATCTGTGTGTATTTAATAATCTTGCCCGAATTCTTGTCTTTTTCTGCTATATTCTTATTAAATTGTAAAACAAAAAAAATGTATATTCATGTAAAAATTATCTTCCTTCTTCTAGTAGAAGATATATTAGATGTGTTTGTTTCATAATGTCATTTAAAAAAATCTCTAAAATTATACAATCTATCTATGAAAATCCGGTAGCTAATATGTAGACAGTACATAGCAAAAAATCAGTTTTTTATCTTAGAAGAATATTGACATTTATAAAAACTAAATATTGGAGTTCCCGTCATGGCTCAGCAGAACCAAATCTGGTTAACATCCATGAAGACACAGGTTCAATCCCTGGCCTCGCTCAGTGGGTTAAGGATCTGGCGTTGCCATGAACTGTGCTGTAGGTCACAGATGTGGCTAAGATCTTATCCCTAGTGTGTGGCAGTACATATGTATTGCTGTGGTGCAGGCCAGCAGCTACAGCTCCGATTCAACTCCTAGCCTGGGAACTTCCATGTGCCCTGGGTGCAGCCTTAAAAAGACAAAAACAAAAGAAAACAAAAAACACCTAAATATTTACCCATCTATTAATTTAAAAATTGCCAAAGGAGCTAAAACCTCTTCCTTTCACCCCACCTAGTTCCACTTTCCAAGATTCCAGCTGACAGAGGTACATCTTTCTCCACCTTCTCCTCAACTTAGACAGATATAACTGTATGCATGTAAGTACACATATCTATTTTCACAAATCTCTCTTTATATATACATGTGTGCATATATATGCATACATTTCTTATGACATATCAGTGTGTAACCTGCTTTTTCACTTAAAAGTGGTTTATTGCATATAATACATTTCCATTAAAAGGATGCATAACATTGATGGTGCTTTTAATTGTTTCAAGTTTTTGCTAAAACAAACAATCCTGCAATAAATCCAGATCTTTATGTACATCTCTGTGTATGTGTGTGTGTGCATATGTACATATATATATATATATATATATGCACCCACCAACATATATTATGTATAAACATATATTTATATTCTGCTATTTATGTAGGATAGTATTACAAGAGGAAATGTTGGATCATAAGTATTTTTATGTTTATACCTTTTTTCCCAATATTTCCTGATTTTATAAATAAATATAAGTGTAATTTTTGCCTTTCTCATATTTTTGTTCCCCAAATCATATTCTCACTCTCTAAACTCTTAAAATACATAAAGGATTTTTACCAACTTTTTCCCCATATTGATTTGTGCTAACTCCTTTCTCTCTCTGTCTCCCATGCTTTATTGATTCCTATAGTAATGGCCTTGGCATAGTCCCTGCATATTAAAATTCAGTCTTTGTTTCTTCTCATCTTCTATTACCGTTAATGTGATATTGTCAAGGAAAGCCGTTCCTACCTCCAGTTTATCTATCAGTCTCTGTTCTCTCCTTTTCTTACATTTAGCTTCATTTTTACTCACTTATATATTTGCTCAAGGATGATTCTCATTCAGCTAAGAATTACATCAACAGGCATGTTTCTTTAATTTCCTTCATCTGTCTGCACAGAGACCACAGTCACCCCTGGCAGGCTGTGTCCATGTTTAATCAAGCATTTAGTGAAGAAGGCATTTGGAAAATGAAGGTTATAATTAAATGTTTCACTTTACTTGCAGTGGCTTTGATTACACTGGGCCTTTGGCCAAATCACCTCCATGACCTTGGTTTTTGGCAGTAATAGGAAGGTAATATCTATGGAACAGAAATAAAACTGTTGCTTTTCCTCAGCACCCTTGAAAATTCAGGCCTATAATCCATTCAAATGGAGCTTAATTTAAAAAAAAAAAAGGTAACTGTGTATAAAACTGAATAAGATTTAGGTCAATACATATCTTTTTTTTTTTTTTTTCGCTGCACAGTGTTATTTTCTACCAACGTTGGATTTTTATAGCTTGTAAACAAACAAAGTAAAAATATTTCTTATGGGTTCACCTTGATGGATTTTAGTTCTAATGCTTGGGTAATACGGATCTACTTTCTAAGTCCACATTATCACTCTCTGGATTATTACCTTTTTCTCTTAACACATGCACCATTTTCCCAAAGTTGATAAGTACAAGTATCCTCTACTTGGGCAAGAATACAGTGTTCTCTAATTTTTTTTATCATGTGGATGTTACCTTGCCACCTGCCCACCTGTGATTTAAAGTACATGACTCACACTTTAATCAACAACACACAACGTTTGAACTCCAGGTAGTCATTGAGAGATTAACTGTCTTATCTGATGATGGTGGGATGAGGACTCAGATTCGATCCCTGACCTTGCTCAGTGGGTTAAGGATCTGGCATTGCCGTGAGCTGTGGTATAGTTTGCAGACGTGGCTCCAGTCCTGCGTTGCTGTGGCTGTGGTGTAGGCGGGCAGCTACAGCTCCAGTCTGGCCACTAGCCTAGGACCTTCCATATGCCGTGGGTGCAGCCCTAAAAAGACAAAAGAAAAATAAAAATGCATGTCAAACAGCCACCCCTTCGATTTTCTAAGTTTTATATTCATATAACTGCAAAGCTACACACCAAGATTATGCACTTGTATTATCCAAGAAATGACTTTAATAAATGGTAATTTAAATAATGTAATATAAAGAGACACTTGTGTAAGAATGTGTAAGAATATATTTCTGTGTCATCTACCAAAATACTATTTCCATCTGACCCAAGGCATATTGCTTTACCTTGCTATGACCCAATTTTCTAGGGGGCAAAATTAAAGCCTTAGATGATATTATTATTTTTACTTTTTAATATTCATCTTCTATTATTCTATAATGTTATATATTATAAAGGTTCCATTGAGACTGAAAAACCAGGGGGAAATTTGTGTATTCTAAAAAACTGAGATGCTTCCTTTAATCAGACAATAGATAGCACCCATGGTGCTTTCTTTTCCCATCAACTGCTACAAAACTCTCAATCAAATTTTATCTTCAGTTGCTATGGTTTCCTTATCCCAGTTTCCTGGCATATATCTGCCATCTCTTTAATTGGCCTAATTCTTAATTTTTCAAACAAACTTTTCCTATTGTGTATGTGTTTTACTCTTAGTCATCTCAAGTCTTTTGGGACTTGCTGCATTATAAATATGTGTAAACATATTTTCACTTTGACCATCCAGCTATATTGCTGGATTTTTAATTTTTCCTGCATATTTTTGTACAAGTTCTAAAATAAAAATTTATTTTGCTTGATTAAAATAGTCTATGTTTTTAATATAAAATTCTGGATAATTAAAAATTACATAAAAGAAAATTAAAAGTATCCATCTTTTTTGTGAATTGTTTGGTTATATAAAACATAAACCTACTCAAACAAGCTAAAGCCAGCAGGGACAATGTGGACAGATACAGGGACTTTCATCAAATTTGGAACCCGAAAATAGGACTCTTAACAAAGAAAGAGTCAGGAGCTATATGGACCTCATTTCCTTTTTCTGTTTGTCAGTTTTATCTCTTCTCTCTGTAAATTTGCTCTTGCTGCTTTAGTTTACATATAATTATGTATGTAGTAGAAAATGACTGAATCAGTCTGAGTTTTATCATGAATTCTGGTTTCAGATTCCCAAATACTAAGGATTTAGTTGGCTTAGCTTGGGTTGGTGGCTACCGGCAGTTACATCTAAAGCCTAGATCTCAGAACCCTCAACCAGAACCCTCAATCTCCTTACTATATGAACCACTGCTTATTTGTATGTTTTTTAAATTTATTTATTTTTCCTAGTGGCACTTTGTGAATGTAAATGATTTGAAAGGTCTGGATCCTTATAAAGTCCATTTAACTATAGTATAAGCATTTTCTTTTCTTCTTATTAAAAACATTCCCCAAACACATTTTAGGCCACAAAGTTTTCTATTACTGCAACAAATATGGCAACTGAAAGCACCACACATTTATTACCTGGTAGTTCTGTAGTTCGAAAGCCCAGGTTGACTCACCTGAGTTCTTTCACTGCTTAGGGTCTCACTGGGCTGAAAGCAAGATGTTCCTGGGCTGGGCTCATCTCTGGAAGAATTCTCTTCTGAGCTCATTTGGCTTGTTGGTGGAATTGTGTTTTGTGCTGCTGTAGGACTGAGGTTCCCATTTCCTGGATGATTCTCAGTTGTGGCACCACTTTCAGGGACTTAAAGCCTCCCCACCCCCATCCCTACTTCTTACTTGCCCTTCCTCTAAAGCCAGGAAGTTGATTCCCTATGTTCCTGATGTATTTCCAACTCCCTCGTCTGCTCTGGAATAAAGTAGAAAACTCTGCTTTTAGGATGGCTCATGTGATTAGATGAGATTGCCTGGATAATAATTGGGCTCCAAATAACAATGAAATCATGAGAGTGATATATTATCATATTCAGTTTCCAGAAATTAGGTTTGAAATTTTGAAGGCCTATCAAAAGAGCATATAAATAAGTTTGTAAAAAAAAAAACAACTAGTCAGTTGCCTCAAAACCATTTATTAACAACTCCTTTGATCCCTAATAATTTGTAATTACATATTTACAAACTTAATTTATATAAATATTAATATATTAAATGTTAATTTAATATAAATATCAAATACGAGGTTAGGGGAGGGATGGAGTGGCAGATTGGGATTAGCAGATGTAAGCTATTATATATGGAATCAATATATAGGGAACTATATTTAATAACCTATTATAAACCATAATGAAAAAGAATATTTTTAATAAGAATATAACTATATAAACATTAAATCTATTTACAAGCTGTTCCATCATAGTTTTCTCATGCTTTTTAACATTCATTATTTCTTTAATAAGTATCATAATAGCTAGAAAGGCAAATTCTCCTTAATTTCCATTTGTGTAATTTATTTTCCAGATTATCTTAGCTATCTATGCTTATAAGCCATGCTAGATAATTTAATGTGTATATTTTTTATTTTACAAAATAATCTTAACATTTGGTTGGAATTAGAGTAAATTGTCATTGATTTGGGCATATTTGAAAGTCATTCTAGGAACACAGTCATACTTATCTTTCGGTGTAATTATAGAAAGTCATCTAATCTTTTGCATATTATATTTTCAAAAATAAATTCAAAGACAAGTTTATAAGTGAATACTAGTCATAGTTAAAGGAGAATATTGTTCCCAAAAGCTTATTATGTAAGTCCTATTTTGTGTATCATCAAGATTAAAAATAATGACAGGATTATGTTAGAGAAGGGAAATTTTTAAAAAGTGATACTACATTTTATCAAGGAAAAAAATGCAAAAATTTTCAAAATGATACCAATATTAGTTTTAACTATAAACTTTTGATTCAATTGTTAGACTTTCTTCTGTAATGAAGCTATAAAAGTTAAAACATATGTATATGTAATGTAGGAATAATCACATACAACAATACAATATAAAATAGTCCAGAAATAGTTTAAAAATGTATCCAGATTTAATAAAAAAGAAATAATTTATAAGTAAAATCTATATTTTAAGTAAACAGTTTTCTGAAGACTGAAAAGCCATTTATATTTAATGAATGAAGCTGTGTCCCTACTCACTGCCTGCACCCAAATAAATCATAAATCATTTATGTTTATTCAACACACATTTTTGAGTACTTTTGTCCAGAGTTTATCCTAGACACTCGTGATATAGCAACAAAGATCTAGAGCTAAAACCATTAAAAAAATAACAGAATAAAAGATTTTGAGACCTTATATTTTAGGAGGTAAAAAAAAAATTTCTATGGCTGATGCAAATTCAAAAGCCTAAAGAAAAGAAAAAAAGAAAAAACATAAAAAATTTAACTATGCAAATTGTTAAAAGTTTGGCTGACAAAAAAAAAAATCCAGGCATATCAGAAATGTAGTTACAAGACATGCTAAACGAGAAAATGGTAAAAAAATTTTCCAGCATTTATGAAAAAGCTGTAATTTCTGAAATACAAAAAAGTATTTTAATAGAATATTGAAAGACTAACCAAAAAAAAAGTAAACAGTAACACACTAAATAAAAACCTATAGGTGAATACTACACATTGTTAAAAGAGAATTCTAAACACTAAATAATGTCAGTGTCACTTATATTTAATGCAAATTTTTAAAATGAGATTCTACCTTTGTTTAGCTATCCTGGCAAATGTTACATAATCTAATGTATTAGTTTTCTATTGCTGCAGTAGCAAATTGCCACAAACCGAGTGGCTTAAAACAGTGCACATTTATTATGTTACTGTTCCAAAGATTAGAAGTCTAAAATGAGTTTCATTGGGCTAAAGTTTAAGTCTTGGCAGAATTATGTTCCCTTTGGAGACTCTAGGGAAACACTTGTTTCCTTGTCTTTTTCTGCTTCTGGAGTCTGCCCACATTCCTTAACCTATGGTCCCAGCCAGTAACTGTATCAGTACAACATCCTCTTCCCAAATCATCTCTCCTTCTCTGTTCTTTTCACTTAAAGGACTCTTGTGGTTGCATGAGGCCCACCTGGATAATCCAGGACAAGCTCACATCTCAGGATCCTTAGCTTGATCATACCTGCAAAGTCGCTTTTGCCACGTAAGATAACATATCACAGGTTCTGTGGATTAGGGAGTAGACATTTTTGGGGAACCATTATTCTGTCTATCACACTGATGTGCCCAGAAATGATAAAGTTATGAAGAAACAAAAAATTGATTCAATTTCTGGTAGATCTATTTCATAGTCCTCAAATTGAAATCCCACATACTCTTTGACCCTGTAGTGAATCATATATACTCCTAATTGTGAATCATACATCTGTATTCTAGAAGAATTCAAAACATAAGTACAAGGAAGTTTAGTACAATACTGTTTGTAATAGCAAAAACTTGTAAGCATTAAATACTCACTGATCAGCGATTGATTTAATACATTATGACACATCCAGGTAATTATTTTCGACATGTGTACAAAAATATTGAGGTATATATTTATGTCTTACTATAGAAAATGTTTAAAATACAGGATTAGTTGCAAAAGGCATGTTAAAGAATTCTATGATCTCAAAATCAGCAAATGGTACTATGTCAAACTCAAAAGCTTCCATACCACAAAAGAAAAAACAAAATGCAAAGACAACCTACAGAATGAAAGAAAATTTTTGTAAGCCATATATCAGATGAGGTTAATATCCAAAATATATAAATAACTTATATAACTTGATAACAAAAAACAATCTGGTTTAAAAATCGGCATAAGAACAAACAGAATTTTCCTAAAGACTACATCCAAATGACCAACAGGCACATGAGAAGATGATGAATATCACTAATTACCAGGGAAATGCAAATAAAACCCACAAGCTATCACCTCATATGTTTCAGAATGACTATTATCACGAAGATAAGAGATAATAGGTGCTGGCAAGGATGCAGTGAAAAAGGAATCCTTGAGCATTGTTTGTGGGAATGTAAATTGTTGCAGCCACTATGTAAAACAATATGGAGGCTCCTCAAAATATTTAAAATACCATATGAGATATCTGTACTTCCATGACTATTGCAGCATTATTTACAGTAGCCAAGATATGGAAACAGCCCAAATGCCCATCAACAGATGAATTAATAAAAGATTTGGGGTGTGTGTGTTTGTGTGTGTGTGTGTATAATGAGATATCTATATATGTGCAGTGGAATGTTATTCTGCCATGAAAAAGGAGAATGCCCTGTCATTTGTGACAACATAGGTGAACCATGAACACATTATGCTATATGAGATGTTAGACAAAGATGGATACTGTATAATATCACGTATATGTGCAACCTAAAAAAGTCAAACCTGTGAAAAAAAAAGAGAGTAAAACGGTGGTTACTAGGGAATGAGGGTGGGGGTAAGAATGATGGTGCTTAAGGGTACAGATTTGTAACAAGTACTAATTAAACCATAAAAATCTAATGTATGTTAGGTATGTTGAGTATAAACAATAATATTGTACTATATGTCATATGATAAATATCATTACTATATAATAGGTTCATATATTATATATATATTTATCTATTTATATGTCTATTTATAATAGTATGTCAAAGTAATACCCTATACACCTTTGATTTACACAATATTACATATTAAATTTACCCAGTAAGAAAAAAAAAAATCCCCTCCAGACCATGAAGAGTGGCAGGGTTTTGCCAAAACGAGCAGTTCTGGGTTGTCTGCAATAGGGTGAGGCTGAACCTTGCACCCATCCTCCAGGCAGGGGCTGGCCAGCCAGGGGAGGGTCCTAAGCAGAAGAGTGACAGGTTTGCCTTGTGAGTAGAAGCAGCTCTCTGGTGATCCCATGGAGGATGGCAGGGAGGAAAGGATCCCTGAGAGCAGGAAACAAGCTGAGCTTATAAGACTTCTTTAGTTCATATATTCCAGACCACAAGGAGAAATCACACAGTATTGGGGCTTAATATTCAGCTACATGGGAAGAAAGATGGTACAGGGAAACTCCTTACCAGCTCTGTATTTTCCTCTTGAAAATAGAATAAACCCTTCAGGACAGTGTAATAATCCATCTTCTGTCTGTGCACCTGGCACACACACCTCCCAAAGAGAAGATCCCATGGCGAGTGCTTGCCACCACCCAACGTGGAACATCCTTTTCCTTTTTTAAAATTGTTAATTTTTTAAGGGCCACACCCACGGCATATGGAGGCTTCTAGGCTAGGGGTCAAATCAGAGCTGTAGCTGCTGTCCTACACCACAGCCATAGCATTGTCAGATCCGAGTCATATACTACGACCTACACAACAGCTTAAGGCAACACCCAATCCTTAACCTACTGAGTGAGGCCAGGGATCGAATCTGTGTCCTAATGGATAGTAGTCAGGTTCATTGCTGCTGAGCCATGGCAGGAACTGCTTTTTTTTTTCTTTCTTTTTTTAAATTGAAGTGTAGTTGATTTACAACGTTGTGTTAGTTTCTGGTGGCAACAAAGTGATTCGGTTTATAGGTGCATAATAAAAGGTAAGGTACTGTAAGTGCACTAAGCAAATATGCTTTCTCCAAAGTAGAGGGCAAATTTGCTTACTGTCAGTATAATAAAGATATCTCTCTCTGGTTCAAAGATTGAGCCTGTTTGCTTGTAGTCTCCTTTTAAAGACTGGTTTCCCAAATTCTGGATTCTCCAGTTGTGAGACAGACTCACTCTATGTTCAGCATCCATCTCTGCTCATCTGCACCTCACCTCTCTTACCCCCACCTTTCCAGGATTTGGGGAGGGGCAGGGGAGAAGGATTGATGCAAACATAAAGCTGATCCTGCTTGCTGTTCCTTGAATTAAAATGTCTTTTGTCTCCAGCCCCAGTGTCTTGTGCCTTCTGCCAGTGTCTATGAAACTGTGGCAGGCTAAATTGTTAGCTTTCAATATAGTAAAATCCCATCATGGCTCTTGACACAAAATTTAATTAAAATAAGATACACAAAATTGTAATCTAAATTACACAAAAGTTGACCCTAAAAATTAAACAAAATATAACATTTGACATACAAAGTTAAATGAAATATCCTAGATGATCAAATTGTCTCTTAGGAGGGCAAAGAGAAGGATTTAGCATACAACTTATTGTTGGTTTTCCAAAAGGGGTTCACTTAAAATAGTATCTGGCGAACTGTAGCACATTTTTGTTTGGATGATGTCAGAAAACAGCATCCCCACATATTAACACTATATTGGAAAAAAAAAAACCTATGTTGTAGTAGAATAGAATATATCAATATAGTATTTGAAGGGTAGTAATATAAAGGCATCACAATTTCATGTATTTCTACAAAAAAAAGATAATTCATATTTTTGGCAGTTCCAGCAACAGATTCTGAAACACTAAGCTTTGAGAAATAGCTATTGTTTAAAAATATTTACAGAATCAAATAAGAAGCAAAGTTTTTAGTACTAACATAATTTTGTTGAATGAATCACACCCTATGTGTTTAAAATGCTTTCTGCTTTTATGAATAGCGTCACATCCAGGGGTTAAGAGAATTAAAATGAAGTGGTCTCATTTACAATCTGTTTCATTCCTCATCGGTGTTACAGATTCTCAAGAACTTGCTTAGGACTTTTTCCACTTAGCTGATAATAATCTGAGAGAAAATGTACAGTTTCTTATTCTCCTCAGGACAGAAGAGACTTTAAGCATGGCTGCTATGAATCTGGGTTCAAACTCAGATGATAAGGACAATAATCTTATCAATTGTAAGACTGTGAGTTTGTGCTTTCACCTGTGAGGGCAAACAGCTGTCTGGAGTCACTGATGATCGATGGAGCCCTCTCTTTCTCTTTTCTCAATTTTTACTTTTTTGAGTCAGGTAGTCTACCCTGGTCCAAAACTCCACACTCGAAGAAGGTCAAAGTCTTAAAAAGTCGTGAATTAGCTGTGTCCTGCATGACCTGGCCACCCAGCTTTGTCTTCACTTACATTTTCCAAAAAAAATAGAGCCTGAGACAAACTTTTACAAGCAAGAAGTTTTTTGTTTTTTTTTTTTGGGGGGGGGGAGTGATGCCAGAGAAGCAGAGTGAGGGAACTATAGACGGCAAAGTGAAGAAGAGAAACCTGTCCAAGGATGCACTATCCACCTGGTTCTCTCTGGGCAACTCCATCCTGCCAGGCCCCTCTAAGGTCATGAGTCCTCTGTGCCTCCACATGGTGGGGAAAGCTTTATTTACCACAATCATACCCCATCAGTCATAGGCTGCTCCAGGGGATGTTAAAGAGGAGGAAAATCTGCATCTTAGAACTAATGAAATATGATTTATTACTTGTCTGATCATAGAAAATGTACTACCAAAGCAGCATTTTTTTTTTTTTTTTTGCTCTTGTGTTGTATAAGTTGTTTATATATTTTAGGGATTAAACCCTTGTCAATTGTGTCATTTGAAATTATTTTCTCCTTTTCCATAGGTTGTCTCTTTGCTTTTTTTATGGTTTCTTTTGCTGTCAGTTTAATTATGTCCCATTGGTTTGTTTTTCCTCTTATTTCTGTTGACTTGGGAGACTGACCTAAGAAAACATTTGTAAGGCTGATGTCAGAGAATGTTTTGCTTATGTTCTTTTCTAGGAGTTTGATGGTATCTTGTCTCATGTTTAAATCTTTAAGCCATTTTGAGTTTATTTTTTGTGCATGGTGTGTTCCAGTTTCATTGATTTACATGCAGATGTCCAGTTTTCCGAGCAACACCTGCTGAAAATATTTTTCCCATTTTATTTTATTATTTTATTTTATTTGCTTTTTAGGGCTGCACCCATGGCATATGGAGGTTCCCAGGCTAGGGGTCTAATTGGAGCTACACCACAGCAATGTGGGATTGGAGCTGCACCTGCTACCTACACCACAGCTCACGGCACCACCAGATCCTTAACTCACTGAGCAAGGCCAGGGATCGAACCCGCAACCTCATGGTTCCTATTCGGATTTGTTTCCAATGCGCCATGACGGGAAATCTGACTTTTTCCCATTTTATATTCTTGCCTCCTTTATTGGAGACTAATTGACCATAGGTGTCTGAGTTTATTTCTGGGCTCTCTATTCTATTCCATTGGTCTGTATATCTGTTTTGGTACCAGTACCACACTGTCTTGATCACTGTAGCATTGTAATATTGTCTGAAGTCTGGGAGAGTTATGCCTCCTGCTTGTTTTTTTTTTTTTTTTCCCCCTCAGGATTGCTTTGCAATTCTGTGTCTTTTGTGGTTCCATATAAATTTTTGGATTGTTTGTTCTTCTTATGTGAAAAATGTCATGGGTAATTTGATAGGGATTGCATTGAACCTGCAGATTGCTTTGGGTAGTATGGCCATATTTAAAATATTAGTGCTTCCAATCCAGGAGCATGGGATATCTTTCCATTTCTTTGAAACTTCTCTAATTTCCTTGATTAATGTTTTATAGTTCCCAGTATATAAGAACTTTTCCACAGAAAAGAAACTCATGGACTTGGAGAACAGACTTGTGGTTGCCAAGGGGGGGAGGGAGGGAGTGGGATGGACTGGGAGTTAGGGGTTAGTAGATGCAAACTATTGCATTTTGAGTGGCTAAGCAATGAGACATTGCTAAATAGCACAGGAAACTATATCTGGTCACTTGTGATGGAGCATGATGGAGGATAATGTAAGAAAAATTATGTATATATATGTATGACTGGGCTACTGCTGTACTGTAGGAGTTGACAGAACACTATAAATCAAGTATAATGGAAAAAATTAAAATCTTAAAAAAATAAATAAAGTGGTGGTTAAAGTGAAATGAGGTCTTGAGGATGGGGCTCTAGTTTGATAGGACTCCTGTACTTGTCAGAAGAGGAAGGGACAGGAGAATTCTCTCCCCAGCATGTGCAGAGGAAAGGCCATGTGAGGGCAAGTGAGAAGGCATTTTTCTACAAGCCAAAAAGAGAGAGATTTCATTGGAAACCAAACTGATGGCACCTTTATATAGACTTCTAACCTCCAGAACTGTGACAAAATAAATATATGTTGTTTGAGCCACCCAGTCTGTGATATTTTGTTATGGCAGCCTGAGCAGATTAAAATAGGGATGTGATAGCTACAATAATAAAAAACATTCAGTGATTGTCTGTTATTCAGTAATAATCACATTTTTTTTTTAAATTGTACCTCTGTTTCTCAAAAAAACCTACATGGTGAGGGTAATTTTATACAGATGATCCTGACTTATGATGTTTCAACTTTTGGTTTTTTGACCTTATAATGATGTAAAAGAAATATGTATTCATTAGAAACTACCTTCAAATTTAGAATTTTGATCTTTTCCTGAGCTGGTGATATGCAGTATAATACTCTCTTGTGATGCTAGGCAGCAGCAGCTCCAACCAGCCATGAGATCACAAGGATAAATAACCAATGCACTTACAACCATTCTGTACCCATATAACCATTCTCTTTTACTTTCAGTACAGTAGTCAATAAATTACATAAGATAGTCAATTCTTTATTATAAAATAGACTCTGTGTTATATGATTTTGCCCAACTGTAGGCCAGTTCTGAGCACATTTAATGTGGGCCAGGCTAAGTTATGATGTTTGATAGGCTAGATGTATTAAAT